>LPNX011064982.1:7480-19371 GCA_001517045.1 Pseudotsuga menziesii
CGAAAGAGTGTAAGTTATCAAAATGCCCCAAATGTCAAGCATTATTACATGTCTATTTTGAAGTTTATGGTGGTCACATTAGTACACGGGTTGATTTATTTGCACAAATGGAATCAAGAATCACATGCCCAAAATATACCTCCCAAACTACACAAACTACAAGCCAATAGTGTCCCATCATTTAACTATGCGAATTGGAATCCTAACATACATGTAGAGTGGATTAGTGGTACTTAATATATTTGTGTATAAATTTATTAGCATTTCAAGTTTAATATTTTTGTTTTACTCCTTCCAAATACCTAGTGGAGAGGAGCCAGTGATGAAACAAGGCGACCAGTAGTGGATATGGGGTGATTAGTAGTGGAGATAGTCATTGTGTTGGTTGAACTCAATCTTGAAAAAACTAGTTACCAAAAGTGGTTTATAAAAGTACTTTATGTACAAAGTAATTGTCAATATTTTCATGGACCTTTAAAATTAATTTTCAAAAAAACCTCTTCTACATTTTGAAATAATATGAATATTGAAAATTTGAAATATCATTTTAAGCCACATCCTCTTTAAGTCACATCAATATTCAAGTATTTTTACCAATAAAAAATACACTAAAACACACTAGAACTAGACAACTTGGAACTTAGTGGCTGGCATGGTATCATTTTGGATTCGTCACAGCTCAAAACTAGTATGGTAGATAAATATCACACCAAAGTATATGTGGTAAGAATTTGGATGAAATACACCACCAATGGATCCTCTCCCCTTATGCGGCCAAGTTAGCCATGAAACTAATTCTAACAACATGTACAATGAGGACATACTATAGTTTACATGGAATCTTTTTAATACTAAGAAAATACCTCCAACTATACTTCATATCTTGTATATTCGCACACATAGTATATCATATAGCTAAGTGGAGCCGCTCAACACACTACAACTTAAGGTGATGGAGAAAGATCTACGAGCAACATATAAACTATCAAATTTAAAAGTTACATTAGGAATCTTACATTAGGAATCTTGCATGAATCTACCTCTGCATGAGAGGGAATAGGCTGCAAGACAATACACTCTTCCTGGGCAACCTGCACAAAACATGTCAAGTATCAAAATTAGGATACATATTGAATACATTACAATCTATAAGTTATAAATATATATAAATAAAATTGACAAATTAACAAGTATAGTTCTTACCCCTATTGGTGAAGAACCAAACCCATAGGCAATATTGACAGCCGCATCAATGTTCTCAACATTGATCGACGGACTATGCGACTGTGGTGTGCCACGGGACACCAATTGTATATTTGTTCACAAATATTGTTAGATAATTAAATAGAAATAAAGTGCGAAACAATTGAAGATTTTGACATGAAACAAAGTATAATATTAAAATAATGAGTTTTACTTACAAAGCGAAGTAATCCATCATCTCGAAAATCGGAAGCAGGGCCATAGCATATGCCTCCACATGATGTGCAAGGGTGTGGAGTAACACGGCGCTCTGAAGACTGTGCATCTCCTCTGTGAGCTGTAGATTGGCCTGCCGTAGAAGTGCCAGCCCCTTGGTCTGCATTGCCTTGGACATCAGTCCCATGCTCAAGCAATGTCTCTGCCATGTCAAGTAATGCCTCCTGTGTATACTCAATGACAGGACCTGCAGGAGGGTATACCCAAGGGGGTTTTGGTGTGCGTGGTGGGTGTGGCACATGGTTGGGATCTCTCTTGGCTCCTTCCCTATCTTGGGGCATCCCATGACCAACACCATGGTTTCCTAAGATATCAAAGTAGTTAACATGTTTTCCTAGGATGAATTCTGCATACAGCTTCCTAAGGAAATAAAATGGGATGTCCCTATTCCCATGGGGGTCTTCATCGAAGACCATATACTAACGATCCATCCAATTAGCCTTTATATTTGGTTCAATGCACCAGTCTATGGAAATGTGTGCTCGACTGGTGGGTGGAATCAATCCGGTGCTGGGGTCCCGGAATAATGAAAATAACTGGTCTTTAGTAATTTTAAGGGCTTTGATGTCTTTATGTGTCAATCCATCGGCGTAGTATCGCCTCCTAGATTCTCTGTACGAGGTAATGTTGTACAGAGCTCCTTGGGCATTGAAAATTGTGTTTGTTATTGTGTCCAAGGCATCGGCTAAAGAATTTCTCAAATGACCCCCCCCTCTAATGGATGAGCTAAGGCGCCTCAATGATGCCAAGCGTGCAATAATCTGTGTGTTTCTATCTTGTTCCCCCTCCGGGTCTAGGTTTGGTTGTGGGTTATGGGAGGGTGGGTTTTCCGCATTATGTTGTTCATTTGTGTTGTCTATTTTAAGATTTAAACATAAAATTGCAAGTTAATTTACTTATCTAATCATTGTTTGATTGTTCACATTCAATTATTTTTTTAAATTTGTTCAAAATAATTCTATAAACAAAAAAATTAGGAATAAAATTAAAGAATGGAAGGTTTTAAATGAGAAGGAGAGAACTAGCATTTAAATACCTTCCATTGGAGTGCCCACCTCGGTGACACCTCGAACTCGGCCTCGACCTTGAAAAGGTAACACCCAAAACGCACCTGCGGTTTTTCGCTCCTCCGTTTTTTCGCTGCTGTGTTATTTCAATGTCCCGATATTGTGAAAATGAGCTCGCGGCCACTGTTTTTTTTTTTTCCTGTTTTTAAATATCGCAAGTGCGATATACTTCTTTTGTGGTCCCCTTAAAAAAAATTAACATGTTACTCACAAAAAGTATAATTCCTATGAATTTAATCTATATCTTCTTGCATATCTTGCACCGAAAACTCATTAGTATAATATTCTTCAAAACATGATGGTTCAAAATCAACTTGTGAAAATAAAGCAACATTTACAGTCTCACCTCTTGGATTTTCTTCGTGTGCCAAGCTTCTCTAATAAATTTCATTTGGGCTTCTTACCTTCCTTGTAGGACTTGTACATGAAATTGGAGAACTAGATGAGGGGCTACTTGGTGTATTTACAAAATTTGGAACTAAAACATTAATGGGTTTCTCATGATTAATATCATCAATAATATCACTATTCAAACCATCTTTTGACTTCTCAACATGGTGTTTTTTATGACCGTAAACTCCCCCTTGATAAAAAAATCACATCCCTAGACACAACGATGTTATTGGTGAGAGGATTATACAACCTATAAACCTTAATTTTCTCACTGTATCCACAAAAATGCATGGTTCAATTTTTGGATCCTACTTTTGTCTCTTTTTATCAACTACATGAACATAGGATAAAAATCCAAAAACTTTGAAATGATTAACATTAGGATTTTTGTCATACCATGATTCGTAATGAGTCATAATTTCAAGTGCAATTGTGGGAATTTGATTGAGAATGTATATTTTTGTAGCAACTTCACCTCCCCAAAAGGAATTGCGTAATTCCCTGGTCTGTAACATAGTTATTTCCATTTCCATCATTGTACGTTTCTTCATTTTAACTATCCCATTCTGTTGAGGTGTATAAGTAGTGGTGAGTTGTCTTTTAATGCCATTCATATCATAAAAATTCTAAACACCTCTTGAGAAAAACTCTCATCCATGGTTAGTACTTATGCACTTTATTTTGTAAGCACTTTCATTTTCCACAAGGGCTTTAAATCTCTTGAATGTATCAAATGTTGAACACCCTTACTCTTAAGAAAAAAACCCAACACATTCATGAGTAATCATCAATAAAACTAATAAAATACAATGAATTATCCAAACTCATTGTCTGGATTGGACCACAATTATATGAATGAACTAGATGAAGTGGGTATTGGGCCCTTCGTTCCTTTCCTCTAAGAAAATTCTCTCTTCCATTTTTTCCTTTAGCACATCCTTCACAAACCTCGTTGTTCTCTTCAACCTTAAGAAAACCGTAAACTAATTCTTTTAATGTTAGAAGCTTCAAACTATGAAAATTCAAATGGCCATACCTGAGATGCCACAACCAACTTATGTCTTTATATTCCATATTAGCAAGGTTGATACTATTTTCTCTAAAATTCAATGGGAACATTCGAATCTTTGACATAGGCACAACTATAAACACCGTATTTCCTTGACTCTTATCATAAATTGTTCATTATCTATCATCAAACTCTACCTTGTAATTATTTTGACATAGTATCCCAACACTTAATAAATTATTCTTTAATTGTGGAGTGTAATAAACATATTTAACACTTTTCATACCTTATTTAGTATAGAGTTCCATAGCTCCTTTTACAGAAACCTAAAAGGTTTTTTCATCACCAATATTGATTTTAGATTTGAAACTTTCACCCATTGTACAAAACAACTTGGGTTTTCTAAATTTTGCATATCGCACTTGCGATATATCGCATATGCGTTTTGTAATGTTACATATCGCATATGCAATATATCGCATGTGCGTTTTGTAATGTTACATATCGCATATGCGATATATCGCATATGTGATATTTAAACACTACAAAACGCATATGCGATATACATTTCCACGAACCTTAGCCTTGTGTTTGGGCTCGGGTTATTCCAGACGTACCATCAATAACGCATATGCGTTCTTGATTTGCACTTCGGAAGTGCGTTTTTTATTTCCTAAGTGGCACCAAAAAGTGGAACCAACTTCGTGCGAGCACCCAACCATCAGGTGAACATGTCTCAATATGTTCACAGCAAAGCAAATATTTGGTCTCATATTCGTCAGGTATATCAAGGAACAAAACATTTGATGATACATCGTGGCATCAACTGACTATGATGAAGCAACACTCAATAGCTTCAGGCTCGATGCCATAGGTGTGGTCATGGCCTTACAGTCCATCATCTTGAACCTCTTGAGGATATCTACTGCATACTTCCCTTG
This sequence comes from Pseudotsuga menziesii, assembly GCA_001517045.1. Classification (NCBI taxonomy): domain Eukaryota; kingdom Viridiplantae; phylum Streptophyta; class Pinopsida; order Pinales; family Pinaceae; genus Pseudotsuga; species Pseudotsuga menziesii. The sequence continues at coordinate 12,370 of LPNX011064982.1, forward strand.
TCCGAGGGAGATACCATCCGTATTCTGCCACACCTCCATACCGAGAAAGTAGTGCATCATACCAAAGTCATTCATCTCGAACTTGGCAGTAAGTCTACTTCTTGCAACTTTAATGAGTTCCTCTTTTCTGTCAAGAACAAGTCATTGACATATAACAAGAGAATCACTGGTCTTCCACCTTCAACCTTGAATAAAAGGTTGGAATAATTTTTACTCTCAGTAAATCCTAGAGTCATCAGTAAGCTATCCATCCTGTCATACCATGTCGAACCTCGGGATCTTCTGTAGTCACTCCCTCTAAAGCAAAGCATCATTCTCCCTCTGCCTTTCGTACTTTATGTATTGAAATATTATGTACTGGAGTGACAAGTAGCTTCATCTACTACTAATATTCTATGTATCCATATAGGGTCACTGGATACCAAGATCCTTTATCTTGAAACCATTCTTCTCGCACCCATCTGTGAGGTTCTCATCCTATTATAGGATTTCATCTTCAAACCTGTAGCAAAGGTTAAGATCTTCATCACTCTAGGTCATCTTCAAGCTCCTAATGTATGTGTTATCCCATGGGTGTCTTTTGAGCTCGTACAAGGCCTTCTTTAATTTGCACACATGAGTCTTCCTATCATGTGTCTTAACTTCTAGTGGCTACAAATGTCTCTTTGTAGTCTATTGCTTCTTTCCGTGAGAAGACTCGTGCTATGAATATTTCCTTGTATCCCACAATGTTTCCATCTACTGCATGATGGAACTATGAACTTCTCTTCAGGTCTTGATACTGCATCCTAGACATCATTCTTCTTGAACTGGTACACTCCTTCCCTTTCTTCTTAGCTACTCCTTGGAAGGTTCTTCATCAAGGATGTCGCTCAAAAATGTTACATAACTACACAATGTTTGAGATCTCTTCTTTGAAAGTATCATCATATTATTCTTCATCTTGGATTCTTTCTTTAACTATCATCACTTGTTATTTGGAACAAGTCTCATCCTTCTTTGCTTGTAGGTGGTTGTACGGGATCTTTTCTACAAGTCAAATTCATTAGTTGTATGGTTACTAACATTTCATAAGGCATATTCATAATGGAAAATTCTTATGCATAAATATACGATCATGCAACTATTTTAACCAATACAACATTCATCCATATCTCATGGAAAAGTTTCTAGATTCCTTCCATCTCTACCAGGACAACATTGAGATTGTGCACTAATCCAATATGTCAACAAAGAGGCTTCATTCTAGATAAGTAGCAATGGAGAGTTGTATAGAACCATGAGCTACTTACCCATCACATGTGTATTAGTAGTATACTATCATTAATTCAAACATTCTATCATGCATAATACATTAACTAAATATATACAAATGCATAACAAAACAATATCATGAAATGACAATTGAATACTTATCTTTATTTGTTTCATGGGTAGACTCCTTCCTTCTCCTTTATCGTCTTCTTCATTCATGACATCATCATTTCTTATCCAAATGCTCAAGATGGATAAGAGGCTCTTCAATAATTGAGTCCTTCATATTCCTCATCGCTTGAGGGATCTTCTTTGAATTGTGAGAGCTTGATATTCAGTTGCTTCCCATTCCTCTTCTCTTATTATGAGTCGAGCTTCATCTTTTGTACGCTCTTCCCAGAGTCTGCTGAAAGTAATCACTTCCTTCTGGAACACATTCCTTGAATGAATGAATCCCATGATCATGGGAGGCCATTCAAGGTGGTTATCACCACTTATGCATTCTTCACTTCTTCTTCTACTACTTTAGGTTGTTCTTTGATTTGAGAGACCCTTATAAAGTATGACTGTATGGTCTTAGCATTCTAGATCTTCACATTCTTCAACTGGTTCCTCGAAGTCATCTTCTGATTTATGTTCTTCCCTTTAAATTTCTTGGTCAAGGAATCAAATATCTCTTTAGGTGTCTTTAGGGAAGACACTTGTGGTATAAGGTGATCCGTGATTGAATCAACAATGATCTTCTTGGCCTTGACCAAGTTCTTCTTATGTAAGGCTTTTAGCCTCATCTCCCTCTGGAACTAGAACCTCTCTATTTGTGTAGTTGTCCAATTCATTTTCTTTAGAGAGATCATATACTTCCATGCCTGGAATTTTTCAACTTCACTAAGCTTATCATCAATCTGATGTGATAGATCACTTTGAAATAAGACCCTCAAATGAAAATAGAAAAAGATTAGATCTTACTGATTTGAGCTGTCTGTCCTGGTTCTCGAGCTGGCTAATCTAGAGTTTGCTAGAGAAACCCTATTTTTAAAAAATTGAAATATTTCATATCTAATTGGATAGAAATATATACCTCTTTAATGCAATTTTTCCAATGTACTCAATTTCTAAAAACAGTGGAGGGAAGCTCCCAGAACAGGAAGCCCTAGTTTACCAATTTCTTCTACATAAATGCCTGATACTGTTTCTATGGTATCTCCAAAATTACTACTCCTCTCTGTCTAAAATATCGTCATGAGATAACCTCATATGTCCTTGTTCCAACACCATAGGTTTCATCAGAATTGGTTTCCCCAATTGGGACTTATGATTATTCTCCCAAGGTGACATGTTTCAAAACTGTTCAGCCTAGCGAACTTGTATGGACTTCCATGTGTCACTGTTTTATCTTAGGGGTATGAAACTTACAACACATAAAGTAAAGTCCATTCCCTTTCTGCAACATCTTGATTAATTTCATTGGGACCTTGGTAGCGCACGATATAGCAATTCTCCCCCGGTGTCTTGTTTAGGGATGAATCCTGGAAGCGGCTATAACCCTAACTTGTAGGAATCATATCTCCTAGAATATAGCAAATATGAAGCTTAAACTTTGACACAATGTACATAAGGAATTGATATTCGACCTGCAAAATTTTTGGCCCCTGAGACTACTTTAATCCCGATATATAGTGAATTTACCAAAACTTATCAGTTTTAGTATTTAGGTTTTTCCGGCATGGGGTCAAACTAGGGTTTGACTTTCCCGGAGTTTCACCTAACCAAAAATCTTGACCCAGGTCTCTAAAATTCGATTTTGATGAGGAGAAAAATCCTATGTCCATCTCACTCAAAATTTTCTCTTCTGAGAAAACCCCTAATTTCCCGCACCAAAAACTGAGAATGCCTGGAATCAAATTCCGCTTTGATAGAAAGATGCGCCCTTCAATGGAGAGTTATCCTAGCATCCTTTTGATAATGGATTGTGGAGAGAGACCCAAAAATTAAGAAGCCCTATCTTCTTCAGCTATACAGTGTCTTCTTCTCAAGTTAGCTCTGATACCATGTTATATTTTTATCATTTAAGCAATATGATCTTAGGATCTTATCTGAGAGAATAACATGCACAACAATAATCACAAGAGACAAGAGACACAAAGAATTTTCCTCAAGGAAACCATAAAGGAGAAAACCCCACAACTTCCTCAGAGATAGAATGAACACCAATAGCAAAAGTAAAACCCAAAAACATAAAGATGATCTCCGACAATAGTTGTCTCTTTCTTTGATCCCAAATTCTTCTCTCTCACTCATGCACCCCAGTTGAGTGAGTGTGTATGTAATAAATAGAGAGTCTTACTCTCTATTTATATTCTTTCATTCACTTAACCTTTAACCCAGTTATTTTGGATCGATTAATCCTAAATTAGTTATGTAGGCTCGAGTAACCGCAACTAGGGTACTAATGACCCGACTTGACATTAAATCACCAGGGACGACTTCTCTAGGAGAGTCTAATAACCCTAGTGCCCCACAACTGTGGGGACTTTTCCCTTGATAAATAAGGAAGGTTAACCTTGACTCAATTGTGGGGACTATTTCCTTGAATTACAATGGAGGGTTAACCTCAATGACTTTACATGACTTGTTCACATTATTGAATCTCCCGATAGGAACATCGAGGCATGACATGACTCAATTACATTACAGATACTTCCCGGAATAAACATCGGGGTATAATACATAAGATATACATGTGAATACATTCTGAAGTTACAAATACATCAATAGGGATATATTGAGGTGCTTTGCGTGAGGTGAACTACATGAGGTGTAACTTAAGTTTCACTACATTCTTGTTCTGCATTCTTTATTAACAAAAATCAAAATAGTGGTTCCTATGCTACAAAATTTTAAAAACTCTGTAAAAATTTTGGTTTCCTCTAGGGATGACCGTGGATTGTGGTGGCTATTCCTAGCCGAGTCATGGATTGTTTGACATTCATTTAGCTAGGTTGTGATTTTTTTGTGAGCACTAAAATTGGACTGCACTTTCCCATTGTTGTAAGACTGTTACCATGTTCATCTTTGGGGATGCTTGTGTAAACTGTGTCCTGCTTGCAGCCTCTGAGGCTAAGGGGTCTTCACTCTTGGAGAATGAGATATCTTCTTGGATACTGTACGTGTCTAACCTAACCCTAGAACACTCTAACACTCTCTCTCTCACACAAGTTATGACACATGTCCCTTTTAAAAGATAGTCCTTACAGACAGTCTTCCCTTTTACTTTTGAAACTTGTTAGATAGATTAAACGTTTAAGCAAATTTCAGTTAACAATTGAGTAATGATGGAATTTATTTTTCTCATTAATTATTCAGGCTTTGTACAAGTGGAGATGTGGAGGTAAGTGATTGTTTGTGATTGAAGTATATCATTATTTTTATTTAATTTAAATTATTATTTTTTAACAGAAATGAGTAGGTTTTGTATTAATAAGACTATAGTTGAGCCACCCAAGAGGTTACATCTATAAGTTCTTTGTAAAAAAAAAAGTTCCCCGTCACTGCAAGTGGGAATACTACTTTTATTTAATTTAAATTGTTAGAACATATTACTTTGTACTTTAATAACAATCTAATAGGCTATGGCTAATCAACCTCTAATCATTTAAAAAAAAATAGGCAAAGCATGTTATGACACGAAATCAAAAAAATCTGATTGTGAAATTTTCAAAAAGAACGCATGAAAATGATCAAATGGGAAAGAAATGGACATGCATATCAGAAGGTAAATATTTATAAATAGAACAATGTATTTCCTTATGTAGTTATATAATGCTTATTTTTATTGTATGATGATGTTAGGCATATGTTTAATAACATTCTTGGCTACAGTTACAAATAAGAGGAAAATACAAACAATAGCAAAGTAGAATAGTACACCTTCTATGCCTCTGAATGACTTTAACTAGTACTAACAAAGAAGAAAATGGCAAAGATATGTTTTCCTCTTTTTAGGAGGAGGAGCAACATGAACAAGGTAAGCCCATAAATTTAGATTTTTCTAGTTCCTTATAACTATAAATCTTATGATTAAGAAATACATAACACCTTTACGTTCCCTTCTTTTATAGAAGATGTTCACAAAGAACAATTCCAACAAGATATTAGTATAGAAGGCGAGGATCCCTCTACACAAGCATCGATAGAGAAAGTCAAGAAGAAAGGTAGAGGAGAAACTAAATGTGCAAAAATCAATAACTTGGAGGAAAATATCGAAATTCATATCAATGAAAATAACCAACCAATTGTTCTAAACTACGTGAAGCTATCTTCATTACTAGGCGTGCTCGTAATGGAAATGGTTCCAATCAATTATTCTGATTGGAGGAAGGTTTCAGATCAATTAAAGGAGGACTTGTGAAGCATTATTAATGTGAGTATTACACATTGTGTGTATTTGTTTTCAACATTTCTATTTTTTGATGATTTCAAACTTTATTTTCAAACCATGTATGGCATCTAAATATGCAATTCTTGTATTTTGCAAGAAAAATTCATAATCCCTCCGGTCCTTAAAGAATATTGTATGAAATCCATTGGACATAAGGAAAACAGTCATAGATATCAGTTGACCAAAAAATATTGTGACCCTTATGAGTCAACAGAGGAAAGATTAAAAAATCCTCCTCCAATTAGGATAAGTGAGACAGTGTGAAGAGAATTTGTCCTATCACGAGCCACCACTAAATTCCTGGTAAGCAAAAAGTTCACATATTATATAATCAAGTTTTTTGTAATGTCTATTGGCTTGTAATGTTGACTTATATATGTTATTTTCAATTTATTACTAGGATATAAGGAAAACAAACAAGGAAAATAGAGAAAAGGAGAGGGATTTGCACACCTCTAGACGTCGAGGTTATCAACGGGTTGAAGATGATATGGTATACAACTGTAATTATATTTTATCCAATATGAGAAATATTAGCATATTTTTGTTTCATTTAAATGTCACAACTTAACCATACTATCTTACTTGTTGCAACTAGAAAAAATCTACAGCCTCTGATGATACAACTAAAAGCATTACTAGGGATGACTTATGAAAGAAGTGCCATTAGAAGAAGGATGGCACTCCAATCACACCAGATGTAGGAGAAACAATAGTATGTTCTCAACCTTTTAATTTAGATTTTGATTTAAATTTCATTTTACATGTTGGAAATGTCTTATTCTATGATATGGTTCAATTCTATGTCAATGTTAGCAAATAATTGAACAAGCACGACTAGAAGTTGCATCTCAAGACTTTGCAGCTAGGGATGATGCCCTTGCCAAGGTACTAGGGGTTGATGCAAGAGGATGATGTAGTGGCATTGGATTAGGATTTACACCAACTAACTTGTTTAGAAAAATTCGATACAAGGAGGTGCTAGCTGTAATCCAAGAAACAGTGAAAGAAAAAACAGAGGAAATCTCGTCTTTGAAAACAACAATAAGTGAACTACTGAAAAGAGTAGAAGATATGGAGAGAGAACATGTGGTCAACAAAGAAAGTGTTAGTGTCCAATTATTTACTCTTGTCTCAGCATACATATTTTCACAGTAATGATATGAAGGCTAATGTCTGAATGCTCATATAAACAATGTACTACTGTACAAAGTTCTCAGGCTGAAATTACGCCTGTGGTGGAGGTTAGCTATTTATTTATTATTTGAAAAATATTTTTTTCATCTTATAAATATATATATATATATATA
>LPNX011064982.1:20023-86215 GCA_001517045.1 Pseudotsuga menziesii
TTCAGTGCATACTCCATCATCCCTCGTAAGTATTGGAAAATTTCATAATTTAGTTAAATTTTATTTTATTTTATCAATATATTAGAAATCATTGTCTGTTGGGAATAGAGTTGTGCACCAAAATATGATGAACATTTGGTATAGAAAACACCAATGGTTCCATCGAAATTGCAAATTGAAAAAATGAAAACACCAATTCAGGTAAGATTGTAATTATTTAATCTAGGATCATCAATGTTTAAATTCTCATTTATTTATAGGGTCAAGATAATGCTAATGAGTTGATACTAACTTCCCAATTGGGGCTGGTAGGAAAGAAATGGTTTCTCATTGCAATAAACTCAAGGGTTAAAGTTGCAAGGGAGACAATACATAAGATAGACCCAAATGCAATGGTACACTGTGTCCTTGTTGGAAAATGCTATTATATTGTGAATCCAACAGAAATTTTAGATCCTCTATTTGAAAATATACCTCTACCACATCCCAGTAGTGCATTATGTAATCTAGCAGATGCTTTGTTGAGCTTCATTCCTTGGCATAAGGATGACATTGAACTATGCAATTAGTGCTTATACTATGTGATTAGTGATTTCAGTGATGTTGTATCAACTGAGAATAATTTATTTATTGAATATTTATACTTAGATCATGACATAGTTTATAAATTTTGTGTAGTTCAGGATTAATCCACTTAAATAAAATTTTGGGCACAAGTTGCAATTATATGCTATGAGCACAATTTCTAATTTTGTAATACATCAGTATTATATAATCTTCGCTGCATGTGAAATGAGATGTTGTGTTGTGAATATGTGGAATGAGTAGTTTGTATATCATATTTTCATTGAGTTTTTTTTTGTAAAATAGTTTATCCTTCTATTTCCTTCTATTCCAAAAAAATAGAAATTTATAGAAAAAACCACATTAATATAAATTATTTTCCACATTGTAGCAAGAATAAGAAAATGACCATAATTAAATATTTAAAGGAATAATATTGCATCCAGAAACAAATTGATGTGTAATGATTAACAATAATAGTAAGTTGATTTCTTAACTCAATTGAGGCCAAGACCTTTTATGTTGTACGAAACAGCCAATCTACAGATCATTTTGAATTTTAAAATCAAAACTAAGTTTAAATACAGACTACTAAATTTGCACATTGAAGTCACCATTTTTTTTGTAAGTGGTAGTGTTACTAAAAAAGTGGTATTGTTACAAAAAAAGTTACAGTTCAGAGACACATTCCTGCTCAAAGAGACAAGCAGGTAGAGCAGTTTGTCATAAGAGACAAGATGAAAGTGGTCTCGATAGATTCCTCAGTTTGTCATAAGAGACCCTGAAGAATAATTTATGGATGTGCCACAATTGTGGTTTAGGGAAATTATACCAAGCATAGGAGAAGATAAAAAATTGTCTAAGTATGGAGTTATTAGTAAAATATGCCTAACTAGCCTTATGGAAATGCACACCACAGCTCATTGGATGATGATAAAAATATTCTGAGAGTGTGGATCTCTAGAGTGTTGTATGGTGCATCCAACCATATCATTAGATTGACCAAAAATTATTTCATGAAGAATATATCAATATGCCAAAAGTGCCTCTCAGCCATATTTGCACTGCTACAGAAAAATACCTGCCAAGGAGAGAGAAAGAAGCTCCAAAAGATGAAAGTGGTCTTGATGGATTCACCTTGTTGGCCTCTACCCAATGTGCATCTCACTTGAAACTTTTGAAGGAAAAATTAAATCACCTTGGTGACCTAGGGTTTGAAGATAACTGGTTAAGTGTTAGACAAAGAGTTTGAGAGACCACTTGGAAATGCCTGCAAGGGGGTTTTCCTTTGATTATAAAATTCATCAGATGATATAGTCCTGTTCATTGTTGAAATGGATATTTAGTCATGATCTTGTTTTTTCTTATGGTTATCCAATAAGGAAAATATCAACCTGCCAAAATAGATGAAAAATTGTATTTTACATACTAAAGACAAAGTAGCCTTAAGAGGATGCTCTCCACAAATGTTTTGTTGAAGAAAATGCCCGCAACACATGCGGATATTGTAGGATGTTGTTTTTTCTACTCAACCATGGTCTGATTTTGTCCAAAGAGACCTTGAATTAGAATTTATGGACCTGCCACAACTTTGGTTTAGGGAAGTTATACCAATCAAAGGAGAAGATAAAAAATTGACCAAGTATGGAATTATTGGTGAAATCTGCCTAACTGGCCTTAGGGAAATGCCTGCCACAGGTCATAGGATGATGATAAAATAATTCTGATACTATGGATCTCTAGATTGTTGTATGTGCATCCAACCATATCATTATCTTGACCAAAAATTCTTTCAGGAAGAAGATGCCAATCTGCCAAAAGTGCCTATCATCCATATTTGCATTGCTCCAAAAAAATGCCTGCTAAGGAGAGACAAAGAAGATCCAGAAGATAAAAGTGGTCTTTATGGATTCCTCAGTTTGTCATAAGGTACCCTGAAGAATAATTTATGGACCTTCCACAACTATGGTTTATGGAAATTAGGCCAAGCATAGGAAAATATTGGTAAAATCTGCCTAGGCCTTAGGGAAATTCTCACCACAGCTCATTAGATGATGATAAAATTATTTTGAGATTGTGGATCTCTAGAGTGTTGTATGTTTCATCCAACCATATCATCATCCTGACCAAAAAATATTTCAGGAAGAAGATATCAATCTTCCAAAAGTGCCTCTCAACCATATTTGCACTGCTCTAGAAAAATGCCCGCCGAGGAGAAAGAAAGAAGCTCCAGAAGATGCAAGTGGTCTTGATGGATTCAACTTATTGGACTCTACCCAATGTGCATATCACTTTCCAAGTTTGAAGGAAAAATGAAATCACCTTGGTGACCCAGGGTTTGAAGAGAATTGTTTAAGTGTTAGACAAAGAGTTTGAGAGACCACTTGGAAATGCCCGAAAGGGGGTGTTCCTTTGATGATAAAATTATGGAATTATATGCTCCAGTTCATTAGATATTTTTCTTATCATGACCCGATAAGGAAAATATCAACCTGCTAAAATAGATGAAATTTTTTATTTTGCATACTAAAGACAAAGTGTCCTTAAGTCGAGGATGCCCGCCACAAATGCGTTGTTGAAGAAAATTCCCGCAGCACATGGGGATATTGTAGGCTATTGTTTTATCTACTCAACCATGGTCTCATTTTTTCCAAAGAGACCCTGAATTAGAATTTATGAACCTTCAACAACTGTGTTTTAGGGAAATTAGACCAAGCATAGGAGAAGATAAAAAAATGACCATGGAATTATTGGTCAAATATTCCTAACTAGCCTTAGGGAAATGCTCTCCATGGCTCATAGGATGACGATAAAAATATTCTGAGACTGTGGATATATAGAGTGTTATATGGTGCATTCAACAATATCATTATCCTGACCAAAAATTATTTTAGGAAGAAGATATCAATCTTCCAAAAGTGCCTCTCAACCATATTTGCACTGCTCCAGAAAAATGCTCGCCAAGGAAAGAGAAAGAAGATCCAGAAGATGAAAGTGGTATTGATGGATTCCTTAGTTTATCCAAAGAGACCCAGAATAAGAATTCATGGACCTTCCACAACTGTGGTTTAGGGAAATTATACCAAGCATATGAGATGATAAAAAATTGTCCAAGTATAGGATTATTGGTAAAATCTGTCTAAGTGGCCTAAGGGAAATGCCTGCCATAGCTCATTGGATGATGATAAAAATATTTTGAGAGTGTGGATATCTATAGTGTTGTATGGTTTATCCAACCACATAATTATCCTGACTAATAAGTCTTTCAGGAAGAATATATCAATCTTCCAAAACTGCCTCTCAGCTGTATCTTCACTACTCCAAAAAAATGCCCGCCAAGGACAGAGAAAGAAGCTCCAGAAGATGAAAGTGGTATTGATGGATTCACCTTGTTGGGATCTACCCAAAGTGCATCTCAGTTTCCAATTTTGAAGGAAAAAGGAAATCACCTTGGTGACCTAGGGTTTGAAGAGAACTAGTTAAGTGTTAGACAAAGGGTTTGAGACACCACTTGGAAATGCCCACAAGGGGGTGTTCCTTTGATGATAAAATTAATTAGATGATATGGTCCTGTTCATTATTGAAATGGATATCTATCCATTCTCTTGGTTTTTCTTTTGGATATCTTTAACATTAATATAATTTATTTTCCACATTGTAGCAAGAATAACAGAACGACCAAAATTAAATATTTAAACAAATAAGCTTGCAGCAAGAAACAAATTAATATGCAATATATAACAATAATAGTAAGCTGATTTATTAACTCAATTGAAGCCAAGATAAGTTTATGTATTTTATTAAGTGCAGTTCCTAAGCTTGCATTCCTCATCTTGCATTCCTAAGCGTGCATTCCTCGGCATGCATTCCTAAGCTTGTATTCCTCAGCTTGCATTCCTCAGCATGCATTCCTAATCTTGCATTCCTCAGAGTGTAGTCCTCAACGTGCATTCCTCAGTGTGCATTCCTAATATTTCATTCCTCAGCATGCACACCAAACCAACCATGACTGGTGCAATTGAATTTTGGTCGTCGCATACTATGGCAACAGATGAAACAAGGGCATCTTGCACCATGGCAACAAGCATTGGGGCCTTATCTATCACGACATCAAGAGGAGCACAGGGTTCCCAGGTTGAACAATTCATGGTGAAAAAATTCCAAGAGAATGGTGATGAATGGAGTGATACAAGCATATGGGCAACTGGTAAGTTAAATATCCTTTTAAGAGAAGGAGTGGATAGGTTTTCTTTTGGGCATTTTAATTATCAAAATGATGAGATAGATGATTCCATCTATAGTTATGATCATGGGGATATGGAATTTCATATTTTTGGGAAGAGGGTTCATCTAGGCCCCTATTTGGTTGCCATAGAAACCAAAATTCCACGAAGAGAGGGGAAATGTTAAACTCATGGAAAACCCCCAAGGAAGAAAATATTCAGATGGCTAATAAAATTTGTGGGAAACGGGTTTTTGTTCACAGAAATGGTCTAAAAATGTAATATGTTTCTCAAGGAATATACAAATCCCTGATTCATATTATCCTTAGGACCATTATGAATCACCACAAGTGGCATGATATTTTGGTTGATTGCATGAAGTTGGACATACACTAGGTTGAAGACATGGCCATAGATGTCCCTCCTCTATTCGCTAGGAAATTGCACTCTGCATTGAAAGATAGTAAAATGAAGAGGGTCAAGTTCAGTTACTCCAACACACTAAAAAAATTATTGATTTATGTCGAACCATGGTTGTAGGGTCAATTCTATTAGAACATCCATTAGGAAGCCTAAAGAACAACAAAAACATGAGGAATTACCTCAACTGTCTTTAAAGAACAATGTAGAAGCACTTTCTACTATCACTACATAATCAATACATCGAAAACCTTTAGAGGACAATATGGAATATGTTGGAAACAACATGCCTTCACTTTCCCTTGAAGAATATGTTGTTGTCACAACTTTGGTTGGAATGCATGGAAATGAAAATGCAGATCAATGGGAGGAATTTGTGAACAATGATATGGATCGTTCACCGATGAGTGATGAAGTCTTAATTCATGCCAAATATTCTTTTGATGGAAGATTATTTTTCTTTATTTGATAAAATGGTACATTTCAAAGAACAATATACCTTGTGGGAAGATTCCGTCAAAGCTAGCGATGAATTGTGCAGAACTGAGGATGTCCAAATTCTTGATTTGGTACACTATGTTACGGGTTTAGAGAAAAGAATTATGGAAACTGAAAAAATAAATGGCCAGAAGGATAAACTTATTAAGGATCAATGTTCTAACTTTACCATAGTTCTAGCATAATCGTTTTCTGAACTTGACAGACTAAACAACATGCATCAGGCTCAAAATAAAAAAGATGAGGAAACTATAGGGAGACTTGAAAATGAGCTGAAAAAAGGCCTGAAGTTTTTAACATGCCACCACTGAAGACTTTATTTAGTAAGGAAGCAGAAGTTCAACAAGAATTGAAGCATAAAGAAAAATTTATTGCATGTTTGAAGGTTGAGTTTTAAACAACAAAATGAGACTGGAGAATATGAAACAAGATTGGAAAAACTAAATAAAACAATTAAAAACAAAAATGAGTTGCTAAAAAAAGAGAATTGAAAGGATTTCAGCAACTCTTGAGGCTAAAAGTGCTGAAAGAGGAAAACAATCAACAGTCAAGGGTAAAAAGTCTGCACACTAGAAGAATCAACAGTCAAGGGTAAACGGTTCTGCACACCAAAAGAATCAACAGTCAAGGGTAAAAGGTCATCACAACAAAAGAATCCAAAGTCGATGGTAAAAAGGCCATCATACCAAAACATTTTGGAAATACAAAACTAGGTGATGTAACTATGGAGAGTTTACTCCAGTTTCAGAAGTCCTTGCAACAACGAGAGAAGACCTTGAATGAAGGTGCTTCAACAATAAATGTTGTAGAGTTTACATTTGGCTCATTAGATCCAACATTGAAGAAGAAGATAGATGAGAAGGAGGCTGGCATTACAAACCTTCACCAAAAACTATTGGATAAGGGAAAAGCACTACATTTGGGATGTGATAGTGAGATACAAGATTTGAAATCACAAATCAATTTTTTGTAGGATAAAACTGTGGTAGAAGCAATTTTCTATACTCCATCTGATGGAGATTTGGGGGCACAAGAGCTCAAGAAGGAGGTACAACAGGTCAAGAGAAAATTAAGTACGATTCAATCTGAGAATAAGTGGACAAAGGATGATCTTAAAATAAAGGAAGATGAGCACTCAAAGAAAAAAAAATAATGTAGAGATGTTGAATAAATTCCTAGAATAAAAAGATCGATTGCATACAAAAGTTATAAATCTTTCAAACAAAGTGAAAGAGCAAGAAAAACAATTAAAACATAGTGTTATAGCTGATTTTACCACACTAGGTGAATCACACTTATATGGCCTTCCCCTGTCCCTCTGTAGACTCCTTAGACCCCTTGGACCATTTTTTGTCCTTTGATGTTTCCTATACCATCCCTATAAACATGTGAAAATTCATATATGTGACTTTTAAAACCCTAATCGCGTATATACACGGGTTTGACCCCTAAAAATGCGTACATCAGGATGTGTACAAAATCCAAATCCTTTTGGAGTTTTCCTTGACATGGATCTGACTCACTTGACTCCTGACCTTCCATATGCCTTGATATTGCTCGGATTCGACCTTTCATTACCCCTTTGAAAAGCTATATAAGGAACTCTTTGATACATTGAAGGAATATAAGAGAATTAAGAGCAAAGAAACTATAGTCCATTGTTGACAGAACTTGTGCTTGAGTCTGCATCCCTTTGTCCCTTGGAGCACTTTTGTGTTCTTCCCAGGATTTCCTTTTGCTTGTGAGCTTGCTATTGAGAGATGGAGGATTGAGGTGGTGGAGGCCCAAGTGGGGGATTCAGTTTCTCTGATTCGCAGACGTGCCGATAGAGGTTGTATCCATTGTAATCTATGATTTTATATTAATAGAAATATCTTTTCCTATCCAATAATGTATGTTTGAAAGAATATTTTATCCATGGATGATTTCAAATGATTATACATTGTTGATTATATATGCTAGAATAGATCTAACACCAATATGTATAGTATGCTTGTCTTGTTTACTTGTTGTTGAGGAAGTGATTCATCAATCCAAGATGAAGTTGGAAAGCTCAACGGGGATCTACTTCAACCGTCTGGAATAAGGTATGAGGTCTGATCCTTCAGTGTTAGATATTTGGTTTCTATTACATATTGGAAAGGATTGATTTCTGGAGTCAAGTTGTCTATTGTGGTACCCCAAGCCATAGGAATTTCTCTTCATAACAGAATTGGTGACTCTGATGGGGAGTTCCTAGTAGCTGTCATTTGGGGGATTTTTATCAGCATTCAATGACTTTGAATTGCTCTTTTTCTCTTGTTTCTGTGTCGGGTCTGGGGGCATGTTTGTCTAGTAGTGTCTGATTGGTGTGAAGTTTGTATCATCTTGTTTGTTTGCCTTTATTTTTATGCACCTTTCTTCCTGTACATGAGTTTTTAACTCACAGTCGCGTATATACGCAGGTTTCACTGCTATTTCCGCGTACACACGTGGGTTTACTCCGTACAGTCGCGTATGCCCTTAGTTTTGCCTTCTTGAGGAAGATGGATTGTTGTTGGGTGAATTGTGATGATTATTGAGTCTCCTTTGATACTACTAGAGTTTGTATCCACCTCTATTTCTGACCAGAGACGTCTTTTTTAGGGTAAAATTTCTTTTTTGAAGAATGTTCTTATCATTGCATTTTTTTATTTTTTGTTTTGGGATTAGTGCATTAGATTTCTTTTACCTTAGTACTTTGCTTGAGTGCTGCTTGAGTGTGCTTACAGAGTCTGGGGGTTGTAGAACCATTCTTTTTCTTTCGTATCTCATTTTTTTTCAAAAAATCCAAAAACATTTGCTTATCATTATGCATTTCATTTTGCATAGTACTTGCATTAGATTGGCTTTGGAGTATTAGTTAGGATTTCATATAGGAAAGATTGCATTTATCATTTGAAAAAAATTGTGCATTTCACGTAGTAGCATACCCTGTTTTCATGGACACAATGCATTTGCATTGATTGTTAGGTGTGCATTTTACTTCATGTTGTGTCATAACGGCATTAGTTGCACAACCATATACCTATTTTGAGTAATAAAGCCAATTAAAATCAATGCTTAATTAAAATGAACTACACTATTTTACTAGATCGGGTTCACCAACAAGATTAGGTTTTAAGGTCTTGGAATAGTTCATTGTGAGTCAATTCTACAAGACCACTAAACAACAACATGTATGTGTCTGTCCAGGTGAGTGTGTGAAATTCCTTGGTATAACCAGTGTTTCTCAAGATCCTCCTCTCAAAATGGAGTTAAGCACGAGGCAGTGTGAGCGATTATTGATTGGGATGACCCCTAGTCATAACTGAGTAACACCGGAGATATTTGCAGGATTGTATTCATATCTGGGGGCTCTTACAAGAGTTTTGGGCTTTGCTACCCTGCCCATACGGTCAATCCCGCCTGTGATTGTCTGCATGAGCATTGATTATATTGAGGTGACCTTAGTGGCCTTACCTAGGATATTGAGGGGGTACTCTACAGGGGTTATTCTGCAAGTGTCCTGGCTAGGTTGGGGTCGGACAGCATAGTCACTTTACGCGTTGAAGCTAAGGGCCACAATAATTGGTTATGTACCTCCGCTTGTTGTGTATGGGAGTCTCAAGCCTCTCCTAGGCGATACATACCTGCTTCATTCGGGAGCTCACTTATACTACCCTTGATTGCTTGTGTTTGGCTTTAGATTTTCTTGGTGATTGCTCTATGCACGTTAGCTTGCCTAGAGTTTACGTAGATAGAGAGTCTTTTATATTTCTTGAGTCATTGTGGATTCAGGTGTGGCTCCTCGCCATTCTCATCGTTTAATAGGACTTCCACCTTCTACATATCCTCAACTCCTTTGGAAGAGAGAAACAGACAATCCAGGAAGACTACTTCGCACATTGATTCACACACAATGGAAGACCATGTTGAAGGTATTCCTGAACCACCCTCTCCCATTCAAGTGGAAGATGGGGAGTTTACTTTTAACTATGATCCTTCACCTGATTTGACTGAGTTAGGTCCTGTGATTTATGAGATAGGTACTTTTCATGATAGAACTACTTACTCTAGTATTGATCCCCCATTGACACATCGCCGGTATGGAATGCTGGAGGATGATGAGACTCATTTTGAACCTACGAGCACTAGTTATGGTATTTATGGTATGTCTGGTTTTCCCACACATGATTTGGCATTCTATGTTGAGTCTGAGTTTGAGCCTAACACTATGCCTGGGGGAACTCTCATTCCTTACCATGTGGAGAGGTTTGGGAGCACAAGTCACATTGCACCTTCCATCCCGGCGGTGGAAGCTACATCACATATTCCTCCTAGGCCTAGGGCTAGCAATCCTATTAATATACCAGATCCAAGATGAGTGACTATAGGGAATAACACGTACATAATTACACAGGTCCCTTCATCCTCTGTCCTTAGTTCTTTGAATGTTCACCCTCCACCTCATTCACGTGGTCCTTCGGGCCGGAACGTTGCTACAAGTCATGTCCATACTGCTGTTACTCGACCAGTTGTGTCTCAGGATCAAGTACCGCCCGTTGTTTCGGGAGGTCATGTTCATACTTCTAGAGGTCATGTTATTACTTTCGGAGCATATATTCCTAATTCCGGAATGTATATTCCTACTTTCGAAGCGTATATTCCTACTTACGGAGTGTCTCATGGGACACCACATGCAATGACTTGTGGACCTTATTATGAGACGTAGTATGGATAGGGTTCTTCACATTATGTGTATGGGTATCAACAACCTACTTAATCTCCAAATTATGGCTTTGTAGCTCCGAATAGTCAAGGTACACCACACTATGGTGCTTCCATGCCACCCTCTATGGGTCAAATGGGAGGAGGGCACTATGGCCAAGGCCATGGTGGTTATGGCAATTAGACCTATGTGAATCAGAACTATCAGGGAGCGGTCCATTGACCTAATCATCCTAGTCTCCCTTTCTTCACAACACTGAATCTTCCTGACTTGTCAAGATTGACGAACGATCCTGTAGCTCATGACCCGGCTTGGCCGGATGTCCCTACTAAGCTTCCATCGGACATACCCAAATTCAAGGGAAAACCGAGAGAGGATCCGATTGAACATGTTACTACCTTTCACCTATAGTGCTCTTTGAATTCCTTACACTAAGACTCAATCCATTTAAGGATATTTCAATGCAACCTTACAGGGCCTTCCATGAAATGGTATATAGAGCTACCTAAGGGGGCATTCGCTTTGTTCGATGACCTAGCGATGAATTTTATTAACCACTTCCAGCTACCAATGCATTATGACGTTGGTACAAAACTCTTGCCGACATTTCAATAGGATAAAGCCACACATATCTCGGATCATATCCAAGAGTGGCGTAGATGGAAGAGGTTGATTAAAGCCTTTATATTGCTAGAATTCCTCTTTGAATGGTTCCTGAAGTCGTTATTTCCTTATATAGCAAAGGATGTTTCTACATCCAAAGTGCAAAATGAGGAACAAGCCATTTTTAGGGCACAGGAACTGGATTTGATTTATGCTCAATCTGGTTTGTTATATGAGATCATTCCCATTGCTCCGCATTCTAGTTTCGACCCCAAAGTTAAACCTGGACCACATGCCGATGGCATCATTTGTTGTGCGAGTGCTAAACCTATGGATTCGGTTGCAAAACAAGTTAGTCAATTGTCAATCAACCAATCTGCTTCAGGAAAAGCCACGACTTTGTCTCAACCCACCCAAACGACGAGTGTGATTTTGGTGCAATCGTTGGACCAGAAGGGTAACCAGTAGCCCGGGCGGAATAAAAAGAAGGGTAAGAACAATCATAAGGGTGGGAGTAGGAATGAAAATGCTAATAATAATGACAAGAACACCCATAATGCTGGTGGGGATAAGCAAGCTAAACGTAATGTTAAATTTCCTTGCAATTTGTGTAAGGAAGATCACCTCACTTACTTGTGCCCTTGTATCGATGAAGCCTAGAGATTCTTAGTGCAGGGCCAAGATGTGCTGACTAACCCTTTGCCTCACAATCAAAATATGAACTCGAGGACCCATGATCAGTTTTGTGGGGATCAAGATCCGCTGGAGGGTAGTGGTCATGGTTGCATTAACATGGTACGTGCTACGAAAGTTGTGACTTGTGCGAAGGACTATGGTTCATCAAAATCTAGCCCAGGAAAGGAGCCTGATCCACCAGGGACCCCTTTGCGTATTGAAAAACCTGTGGATAAACCTGAAGCTGCACCTCGCATTCCTAAGGGAGTCCTTAAGAATTTGGGGCACAATCTTAATGCTTGAGCCGCCAAGAACTATTCTATTTTCGAGGATTTGGGCCACACTCCTTGTGTGATGTCTGCACTAGAAGTACTTTAGAGTTGTCCTTTGCAAAGGAAGGCTTTGCTTTCTGCCCTTGGTGTGAATGATGATAATTATTCCTCCATGATTAAATTTGAAACCGCAGGACTTTAGCCTCGCTTTCCTTACTATGTATCTCTTTTGATTCACGTAGAATGTCTTAACATGACCATCAAGCGCACTGTGATTGACGAAGGCGATGCTACTTCTATGATGTCTTTATCATGTTGGAAGGGTTTAGGTTCCCCTGAGCTGTCTAAATCTGCGACCATGTTAACTGCATTTGATGGGAGATCGTTTAGGCTGCATGGGATCCTTCCTTCACTTAAGGTCTGTTTGGGAGGGAAGACCATTGCGATAGAGGTCGAGGTGGTTGATGCACCCCTTGACTACAATCTCTTGCTGGGTAGAAATTGGATGTACAGCATGCAAGCTGTGGCTTCTTCCCTATTTAACGTTGTATGCTTTCCATTTAACAGGAAGATAGTTACGATTGATCAAACATCATTCAAGAGTCCGTCAGTTACTACATCTTCGGAGCTTCGATCCCGATTGTAGAGCACTCTCAGCTGGAAAATGGGAGTGTGGGTGTGGGCATGTATCCATCCCTCATGGGAAGTTTTAGTTGTCCTGCAC
Source organism: Pseudotsuga menziesii (assembly GCA_001517045.1). Classification (NCBI taxonomy): domain Eukaryota; kingdom Viridiplantae; phylum Streptophyta; class Pinopsida; order Pinales; family Pinaceae; genus Pseudotsuga; species Pseudotsuga menziesii. The sequence continues at coordinate 32,732 of LPNX011064982.1, forward strand.
CTATCCTTATGATAGGGTCTAGTTCCGATGAGGCTTTGACATCTGTGAGATCGGTGTCTTTTCACACAAGTCATATGGAAGATCCTTGGATTCTTCCTACACCGAATATTTCGAGTGAGCCCATCGTGACGGATGTGTCGTTGCCTACAACTACGGTAGCTTATCAAGCTAATATTGAGTGTCTTGCAGAGCCTAGTCCTTCCTCTTCATGGACGGAGAAGGAGGACCTGTATGTGCTACCTGCATGGGCAGTATAGTCTTCCCATGCACACGACTTCCTTGATAGTGTTTTTCCTTCAGACGAAGCGATTATTGAGGCCAGGTCAAGAGTTGAGCCACCATGGGAAGAGCTCCCTCATAGATCTTACTTTCTTCCCGAGCTTGACCGCTTGGAGCATGAGGACTTTAGGGAGGTTCTTAGCGAGAGAATTGGTAGTCCCATGGTTCCATTAAGCTCTCCTGGTTCGATGGCTAATGGAAACATGGAAAATATATCTCTAACAATTCATATCAATATCTCTCATGATCCTGGTAGGATAGAGAATGTCTATATTGGGGCAGAATGTTCCCATGCTGAGATTCAAGAATACACCGATCTGTTTAAATAATTTTGTGATATCTTCGCTTGGTATTATGATGAAATGCTAGGTATCGACCCTTGCATTGTTGAACACAAGATTAAGACTTATCCCAATGCTGAGCCTATTCGACAACGCTTGCGTGCGGTGAATCCTAGGAAAGCACCCGCAATTAAGGCAGAGATAGAAAAACTGTTGAAAGCCAGTTTTATCTATCATGTTCCCTTGACGGAGTGGGTTTCAAACCCCATTTCGGTTGATAAGAAGCAGGGTGCGATTCGCATATGCATTGATTTCCACAATTTGAATCGTGCCTGTCCTAAGGACAATTTCCCCACACCATTTATTGATCAGATTTTGGATGAGTATGTGGGTAGCGAGGTTTTTTCCTTTATGGATAGATTTTCTGGATACAATCAGATACAAATTAAACCTGAGGACCAACATAAGACCGCATTTATTTGTCCTTGGGGAACTTTTGCATATCGGAAAATTCCTTTTGGCCTTAAGAACGCTGGAGCTACTTTTCAGCGGGCAATGACCTTGATTTTTCATGATCTCAAATCTATTATCAAAGTGTTTTTGTATGACCTTGCTGCTCATTCTCATATGAGAATGCATCATTCCTATCATTTGAGATTGGTATTCGAAAGGTGCTGCCATTATTTGGTCAGGTTAAATCCTCACAAGTGCATCTTTTGTGTGAAGTCAGGTCACTTATTAGGATTCATTGTTTCTAAAGAGGGTATAAGAGTCGACCCTTTGAAGGTTGAGGCAATACTTCAGTTGTCTCCCCCGAAGAATATTCGTCATCTTCAATTTTTGCAAGGCATGGAAAACTTCTTATGGATATTCGTTGTCAATTTTTCCAATTTGACTAGAGGCTTCATGCGTCTGTTGAATACGGACACCACCTTTTGTTGGGATGACAAGCCCAGGAGTCCTTTGATGCACTTAAGTGAGCCCTAGCATCGGCCATGGTGATTAGTCCCCCAAACTATAGCCGTGATTTTCTACTTTATGTGGCCACATCCATGGAGACGATTGGTATGGTTTTGGTTCAAAAGAATGAGGAGCTCCAAGAGCATGTCATATACTATATAAGTAGGAATCTTATTGACATGGAGATCCGTTATTCTCATGTTGAGAAGCTTACCTTAGCTACCGTACATGCGGTTCAACAGTTGAGACATTATATTCTCCTTTGCCAAACCTTGGTTGTAGCCCATGTCAATCCATTTCAATTCATCCTCACTTGAAGGATGATTGGGGGAAAATATAATAAATGGATTGTCATCCTACAAGAATTCGACCTCGAGTTTGTTTCGGCAACATCAAAGAAATCGTTAATTTTTGCAGAGCTTATATTGGATTTCCCAAGCGAGGCCGAGGAGTTGGTTTGTGAAGATACATTTATCGATGAGCACATATTCTTAATATCAACCTTAGACCCATGGTATGGGGATATCATTATATATTTACAAACATTGAAGGTCCCTACTCACATTTCATGGGATGAACAACGACGGTTATGTCACGTGTCTAAGAATTACCTCATAGTGGATAACACTTTGTACCGTCGTGGGGTGGATTACATTTTATGACATTGTTTAACTCATGAAGAGGCTGAGGTAGTGTTGAATGATCGCCATGGAGGGGCATGTGGTGGTCATTTATCTGGGATTTCTACAGCCCAAAAAATCTTAAGAGTAGGTTATTTCTAGCCATCGATATTTAAGGATTGTGTAGATGCGGTCAAGAGGTGCCACCCTTGCCAGGTGTTTGCATGTAATATGTGCTCGAAACCTGCTCCGTTACATACCATCATCACCATCGATCCCTTCACTAAGTGGGGGCTTGATTTTATGGATTGCAACCCAGATTCAGCTGGAGGGCATCATCATATCATTGTGGCTATTGACTACTTCACGAAATGGGCTAAGTCTATGCCTACAATTAAATTCGATGGTGAGACAGCTACGCACTTTGTATTTAACCAGATTATTACTCGGTTCGGGATTTCGAAAGAGCTTGTCACTGAACATGGCTTGCACTTTCAGAATCATATGTTGGAAGAGTTGGCATCAAATATAGGGTACAAACAAGAGCATTCCTCCTCTTACTACCCTCAAGCAAATGGATAGGTAGAAGTAGTGAATAAATCACTCAAATCCATTCTCCAACGAACCATCGCACAAAGCAAGAATAATTGGCACATTAAGTTATATCCTGCTTTGTGGGCTTATAGAAATGCTGTTAAGACTGCCATGGGTTTTTCTCCATATCAACTTGTACATGGAGTTGAGTTGGTATTGCCGGTTGAATGTGAGATTCCTTCTTTGAAGCTAGCCATAGAGCTCTTGCCAGACACTTCCCCATTGGAGGAGCATTTGGTGCACCTTGAGCAACTTGATGAGCAGCGTCGAGATGCCTTGGTGGCTCTAGAAGTAAATAAGCATCGCGTAAAGGTCCAGTATGATAATTCTATCCGTTCAAGGAGGTTTAGTGAGGGAGACTTGGTCCTTTTGTGGGATCAACCGAAAGAACCCTTGGGGGAAGGAAAGTTTAACCCCATGTGGCATGGTACTTATGTCATTAAACGTGTGTTAGAGAAGGGTGCTTATGAGTTAGTGGATTATGAGGGAATATCCTTGGCAGAGCCTAGAAATGGGCTCTATCTCAAAAATTACTATACATGATTGTCAGCCAAGGCTAGTTATTGTATATTATTGTACAGTTTTGCATAGTTAGGCCTTTTTATTATGGTGATCAAGTTTGTGATTAGTTTCCGTTTCTTTTGGAAGATGTCAATGGAATCTTCCACCTTCATAGGATTTGTGGATGGTGCGAGCCATCACACTCAACACTCAGCCTTTGCTGCCTGGGTGATTTATACTCCTATGGGTCAGGTATTATCTTCAGGATGCGCATGTCTATGGCCATCTTCCAATAATGTTGCTGAATATAGTGCCATTATTGAGCTTCTATAGGATGCCATTTTACATGGTGTTCTCTCTCTTGAGGTACATTTTGATTTGGAGTTAGTAGTGTCATAGTTTAATTGTTTATATCATGTTAGAGATCCGACATTATTAAGAAGATTCTTACGTGTGAGATTATTAGAACGACAATTTGACAATATAACATACATACATGTTCCAAGAATTAATAATCAAGTTGCTGACTCATATGCTAACTGCATGTTAGATTGGCATTTGTTTCATACACAATAAACTCATCACATAAATAAATTTTTATACATGTAAATAAATAAACTGATCATCATAATTTTTTTTATAAACATCCAAAATGTGGTAATACATAGTGTCATAATACAAAAATGGGGCTCTTGAGCCACAAAAATATAATACATGGTAATACAAAATGTATCACTCCCAGGTATCTAAGCATGTGGAGGAGGAGGGGGGTTGTGATCATGGAATGTCACTATGGCTCTAGCTAGCTGTCAAAATAACCACACCCATGCTTGTGGTACACCCACCACCTAGCGCTGCATGGCCTTAGGAAAGTCCTCGACTTGCACCATGGGTACTCTGTGTGTTAGCCTCACGAAGTTGGTATGAATGCTTTGGAGCATCCACTCTACATTCACACCCGTGATATCATCTCCTCTTCCCCTCTGTCTATGACGAGTGAAGCCTTCAAGCCACCGTGGTCCCACATCTACATGCATATGGTAGATGTCACTATGTATGGTCACCCAAAAACATGTATTTTGATTCCATATAATTAGAAAACACAAAAAAAAATTAAATAACTCAAAAATTTTAAAAAGAGGGTTGAGATTCGTTACCTATGTCACCATATGCCGATCCTAATGGTAGCAGCATGTCCGGATCTCCCCGGAAATATATCCCCACATAGGGGTAGTCATCGATGGAAACTATCTTTCGTCACCACCATAGAAAGAAATCAGCTGGATAGGGGTTGGACACCATACCTCCACCCAGTATGTGCATCGCATCTGCCCAATGTCGTTGGGCCAGATCTCAAACCCCATGTAGGGGAACATCAACTCTAGGGCTCAATCCTGGAACACACTCGAAGAAAAACGTGCTCAGTATGTTGTTGAAACCAAATTTTTGCACTCTGCCCATCTTGCACTCATTGAGCTGATGTTTCATGTTTCCCAGTAGCGCAGTGCTCCAATCATATACCATGGGTCTCATGCCCTCCACTGCATAGAACATCAGAGGCCGTGAGGCCTAGTGGAGCGAAGCCAAGCCTTCTATCCTACCTAGTGTCAGTAGGATGGCCTTTAGCCCCAGCACCTGTATGGATTTAGTTGGGATCTGACTCCCAACCTTCTCCGTGTCCGGATAGTAGTACACCACAATGTACTCATCTATAGTCAGGCCACCTTCGGGCCCGCGAGAACATAGGTTCACTACTTCCCCCCATCAGGAAAGTCTAGTAATAAAGTATATGTCCTCCACACTTCTATGGTGAGGGACATCCCGTCTATCTAGAACAACTCTGAGTCTGGATCCCAATAGTCCTGGTTTGGCCCTTAAGCCACCAAGACACCAAAATTTGTATAGCCCACATGCATGTAATGCTTGTTGATCCATTAGATCTACTCTTACTACCTCCTCTACATTACCATGTTCACGTTCTCTCCATTCTAAGAACATCCTGCACAAAAAATTTGAATTTTATCCATCGGAACACTTAGAAAACCTTAAGTGCGGCTGCATATGCGACTGTTGGCCAAACAACCGCATATGTACATAGCTTTGGGTGCATTTTCTGTGTATATCCAGCCCTATACGCAGAAAAACCCTCAATTTCCACATGGGCTGTGGTGCCTATCTTAGAATGGCCTAGAAAATCAAATACACCATGGAATTTGACAAAATTTGCATCAAAATGAAAGAGTAGAGCATGGGTAAGTACCTGGAAAAAACGGTAGTGGATTCCGCCGGCTGGATCTCCTGGAATTCGCTGTTGAAGTTCTAAGTTCAAATGGGTAAAAGTTTCAAATGTTTTATAATGATTTGAATTATTTACTATTTATAGAAATTTTTTAAAATTTTGAAAATTTTTACCCCCTTTCCTATAGTTTGGACCGTTTTGGGACTAATTTATGATGTAGGAGACCTTTTTGAGTGCCATTTCAGCTGTTGGATTGACCCGTTCATGCCTATTTTAGGTATCATGTCTAAATTGGCATATAGGTTAGGTTTCATCACTGTTTTCATTTTGCATGACCTTATTACCGTTTCATTATAGCCTTAGGTACGAACCCACTCTATTATGTCACAGAACCTTCTTGTCATTTTAGAACTGGCATGATATGAGTGGTAGAGCCCTAGTTAGCGCCTTATTTGCCTTTGGTGCCCATGTTCACATTTTGTCCCTTAGGGCGTGGGAGTCCATTGTATAGTATTGCCATGACATTTCGCAAGAGCCTCATACTCTTCTTGATCTTTTGCTGGCCTATTTCCCTCAGGACTCCCTTATGTCAAGTTGTAATTGCATTATCATGAGCTTTTCCTGCCCTTTTGAGCCTTACGCCAGCTTCCATGACATTGAGTTTCAGCCATATAGCCTGAGCTTGTCTCATGTGTAGCCATGCAGAGCCATTTTATATACCCTTTGCAGCTTGATTCCCTATTTTTATCGGGAGGGGAATTTCCCCCGAATGTTGCTATCCTACACATGTATCCTTGCATTGATCATAGGTATGTTCCACTGCTTGGAACTATTTTGTTTTCCTATATGACACTTGTCTCCTCCTATTCTGTAACTATAAATCCATTTTATTCTTTTTCAAGCTTTTTAAATATTTGAAAAATTCCAAAAAATATCAAAAAACCAAAAAGCCGGACAAGGAAAGATATTATCTTTTGGCAGCTGTCGAGTCATGTCGCCTTCGAATAGAGCACTGTATATCACATCCGTTGGTTGGGTTTATAGTTTGACTTTAGGAGTTGTACTTGTTTATTTGAGTTTATCTCTACCGACTGGTTAAGCTTCCAGTCCCCATGGCACCTTTGTCGATGCCTCCTGTGTCACAGAGATGTCCCCGTTTTGCATATCGAGTCTATGCTACCTTTATTCAGTCACCATTTTCCATTATGCTCTTGTTCGAAGGAAGTTGAAACCTGAGTTGGCTATTCCTCAGTTATCTTGACTTTGCGTGTCGACCATTCCCAGTACAATTACTGGTTCGTGCACCTTATGATCAAGTCCTTCCACATTATACAGCTTTTCTTAGTACCTCATGTTGGATGATGGGGGATGCCTTAATGTCCTCCTTTCAACAGATTTCATCCCATCGACTTCAAATCATTTATTATGGGAATGGAATCTAGAGTCATTTTTGAGTGCCTTGAGACTTGCAGTCATCAGTGGCAGGTTCTCTTGCCATCTATAGTTTTTGGGAATACATCAATGTCCCCTGATTGATGGATCCTCTCAAGTGTTCGACCTCAACACATTTATTCACACTTGTTAGTTTTCACTCTAGTACCTTGATTCCCATTTTCATTATCGGTGGGTGATCTCGCGTCTGTTAACGGTATACATCAATGACCGATAATCAAACGATGGACTACTATGTTCGACCTCGACACCTCTATTCACATATTAGGACATGTACTCGTAGCGGTTTGTGTAGAAGACTTTCCATATTGGTGGCATCCCTTATATGCTACATCCTTGATCGTGCTAGTGTCCATGAGATTTCAGCTCTCATGACTTGATTCTCGTATATGTCAAACATTTCCAACTATTATGGAGATCTTGATCCATTGTATATCTTCAGCCATTATGGAGATCATGATCCTTTGTATATCTTCATCATGGATATTCTGATCTATGTATATTGTACATGGTGATGACCACTTATGTGATATTTTGTATCATGCCTATTCATGGCCATTGTACTCTTATGTATCTGGGACTGCTAGATGTATTTGTAGTTATATGCAGAGTTGTATCATTGTACTATGTTGATTGGGTGGCTGGTCTTCCATTTGGGATCCTTCATCACTCCACTTCTGGGATGGATTTATAATGTATTTCGGCCATCGTATGACCCCTTTGATCTCACAAATTAGGGGGCATTTGTTATAGCTTATTTTACCACACCAGGTGAATCACACTCGTATGGCCTTCCCCTATCCCTTTGTAGACTCCTTAGAACCCTTGGACCATTTTTTGTCCTTTGATGTTTCCTAGACCATCCCTATAAACATGTGAAAATTCATATACGTGACTTTGAAACCCCTAATCACATATATACACGGGTTTGACCCCTAAAACCACATACATCGGGATGTGTAAAAAATCCAAATCCTTTTGGAGTTTTCCTTGACATGGAGCACTTTTGTGTTCTTCCCAAGCTTGCCTTTTGCTTGTGAGCTTGCTATCGAGAGATAGAGGATTGAGGTGGTGGAGACCCAAGTGGGGGATTCAGTTTCTCCGATTCACAGACGTGCCGACAGAGGTTGTATCCATTGTAATCTTTGATTTTATATTAATAGAAATATCTTTTCCTATCCAATAATGTATGTTTGAATGAATATTTTATCCATGGATGATTTCAAATGCCTATCCATTGTTGATTATATATGCTAGAATAGATCTAACACCAATATATATAGTATGCTTGTCTTGTTTACTTGTTGTTGAGGAAGTGATTCATCAATCCAAGCTGAAGTTGGAAAGCTCAACGGGGATCTACTTCAACCATCTGGAATAAGGTACAAGGTTTGATCCTTCAGTGTTATATATTTGGTTTCTATTGCATATTGGAAAGGATTGATTTTTGGATTCAAGCTGTCTGTTGTGGTACCCCAAGCCATAGGAATTTCTCTCCGTAACACATAGGGTAAATGAAGTTTATGTAGAACTGGAGGGTACTGGAAAGGCATGAGAAGCTATAGTGATTTTTCTTATTCTAAAAAGGAGGAATTGAAAAAACCTCCCAAGAAGCCTAGAGTTGTAAAATAATATGGTGTACATTTGATGTCTATGTACATACTAATATTGTTGTAATATAAATTGTTAGTATTTCTTGGCAATGCATATATTTTGATATAGTTAATGTGTTTCTAATGTGTAATGGATATGTGCATTTTTCCTATATTTGAGAGAGTTTAATGTGCAACCCATACTGAAAAGTGTGTATGAAACTACAAATGATGAAATATATTCTTCGTAATATATTCTACAAATGAATTGACATATGAAATATTCTTGAAATATATTCTACAAATGAATTGACAGATCATCAATTCATGTTATATTGAATAAATTTCACTATAACATAGACATACTAACCTTTTATACAAACTCTTGTACTCATTTTTGTAAATTGTATGACCTACAGTAAATTCCAAGTCATCCAAAACAACAATTGATAGTATTTTCCAATTTTTCATGGTAGAATTAAAAATGCACACCAATTCCAATTGAAGTACACTTTAGGTATGAAATTTGGAAGTTTGCATACAAAAACCTAATTATACTAGTATATTTTTAATTTCAGACATAAATTAAACTTCTATTGTGAAATAAGAATGCATCCAACATTTGAAATGAGAACTGTAAATGAGAACTATGAATGAGAACTGTAAATGTTGGTTTCTTGTTCACGGGAATCATAGTTTAGAAACCAATCGCATGGCTCTATAAGTTTGTATCATCTATATCTTTTTTATTATATTATAAATCATCATCGCTCCTCACAGAAATTAATAAATGAGAACATAATAGATATAATACATTCCAAGGAAAAAAACAAAGATAATGCAAAAATATAACCAGATCGATACTCAAGAAAGTTTTAAAAGGGTCCTAAGAGAATTTTTTATTATATTATGCTTTCATTATAGAGAAGAGGGATATTTTACAGTTGAATCAATAACATCGAACAAATCGTTCAATAATAACTGTCCCTACAAACTATTAAATTCTCTTTATAGACCTCAAGGGTCAGATTTACCATATTACAAGTGGATTTCATTTGAGTGAAACTGAAATGTCGATTCATGCATGAGCCAAACCATCCTCTACTGTACTTTCCTAGCTTCAAACAAAGATACCAACTATTGTGGAACAAGGATAACATGACAGTGCAAAACAGGGAGGAAAACAGGGCTGAAGTGGACATGTTCTACACCAGGTGTAGAAAGAGAGTAGAAGAGGAAGTTGCATTCCAATTATCTGTATGGGAGATGTGAGTAGAGAAGAATTATAACAAAGATGTACAGTGCATGAGAGGTATCATAAGGAGAAAAGGGGAATACAAATGAAAAAATAAAATGATAAGGAAGAGAGAAATGTTGAGAAAAAAAACGGCTCAGTGGAAAGCAACATGTAATACCCATCTGGTGCGGAGAAATTAAAAGTTGGAATTAAAGAAATCAATCATGATATGCCACCAAGAGGGAATGCTTGGGTTGTCAAACACGGACATGGTGCTGACTCAGTGGAGGAAAGACTTCACTGAGTGATGGGAAAGGACTACCAAACAAACATAAATACAACAAGATGGAATGGAACTGCCAATGAAAGCCATCGAACCAGGATGAGACTGTATCCAATTCTACCCATTTCACTCATACTATCAGTTAAATCAAATTTGTGCACATCTATGGCCATACTAGACAAAAATTAACGGACATAGAGAATGGAGTCAATACATAGCCTACTGATAACATTGGCCCCTATTTATCAATCTTCCATAAGAATCAACATGATTGGTAATTGACTACAGCTGGTAGGAAGGAATCCATGGGGTCAGGCCAAATATGGATATGTGTATGGTGTTGGCCCTTAGAATAACTGAAAGTTGGGAAAAAAAAGGTTAATCATGAGGAAATGTTGAGTTCACATCTGGGTGATGCAATCATTCTCAATGCCGTTAGAATCTGACTCGATTCAGGTTCATCGAATCATAGAATTTGATGGTTTGTTAAGTGACGTATTTGACACTCAGTTGAAAGTTTAGAATATGACAGGTACGGAAAACCAAAAACTTCCATTTACAAGTTTATAAGATTATATGACATATTTTACACTCAATTAGTTCAATACACGTATGACAAGTTGAGGTATGGTAAAATGAAATCAGGCATGTGTGTGCATTTTATTGAAGCAAGTCAATTTTGGATTGATTTACTCAAATGCATGCCCAACATGCAAAAACTGTGGTTTAGGGAAATTAGAACAAGCCCAGGAGAAGATCAAAAATTGACCAAGTATGGAATTATTGGTAAAATCTTCCTAACTGGCCTTAGAGAAATGCCTGCCACAGCTCATAGGATGATGATAAAAATATTATGATACTCTGGATATCTAGAGTGTTGTATGGTGCATCCAACCATATCATTTTCCTGAGTAAAAATTCTTTCAGTAAGAAGCTATCAATTTTCCAAAAGTACCTCTCATCCATATTTTCACTGCTCCAGAAAAATGCTCGCTAAGGAGAGAGAAAGAAGCTCCAGAAGATGAAAGTGGTCTTGATGGATTCACCTTGTTGGCCTCTACCCATTGGTAATCTCACTTTCCAAGTTTGAAGGAAAAATAAAATCACCTTGGTGACCTAGGGTTTGAGGAGAACTGGTTAAGTGTTAGACAAAGAGTTTGAGAGACAACTTGGAAGTTCTCACAAGGGGGTGTTCCATTGATGATAAAAATCATCAGAATATATGGTCTTGTTCATTGTTGAAATGGATATCTATCCATGCTCTTTGTTTTTCTTATGGTGACCAAATAAGGAAAATATCAACCTGGAAATTAGAATAAAAATCTTATTTTGCATACTAAAGACAAAAAAAATGGCTAAGTGTTGTAAAGGGGATACGTGATGCCCGCATTAAGGTTGATGCCCACACTAAGGATGATTCCTGCATGGAATGTCATGGAATATATGATGATGTGGCATGAAGTTGAAATAATTGTTGCATTATGACATCGTTATGCAGAAATACGACAAATTAGTGAAAATCCACAAATTGGCTAAGTATGGGAATATTGGTCCAAGTAGCCTTAAGAGGATGCCCACCACAAATGGTTCGTTGAAGAAAATTCCCGCACCACATGGGGATATTATAGGATGATTTTTTTTCTACTCAACCATGGTCTCCGTTAGGGATAATTTTAGGGGCGAATTATAGCCCACTAGGCTATTTTTCCATGTTTTTCTTCCAAAAAAGATTCGCCATTTTGCATTTTTTGAAGCACTGTTTCGCCCAGTTTTGATGGGGTAAAAATTTTTCACCCTAGAAATTGCCAAATTATTATATAAACGATATAAAATCCTTGGAAATTAAAATATTTTTTGAAAAATATCTCCAATCATTTTATAGTTGTTGTTTTAAGGATTGGTAATATTCGCCAACATTTATACACTTTTAAATAAGTATGGTTCCTTAAAATCATCTATGGTCTTGGTTTGTACAAAGAGACCCTGAAGAAGAATTTATGGACCTACCAAAACTATGGTTTAGGGAAATTATACCAAGCATAGGAGAAGATAAAAAATTGTCCAAGTATGGAATTATTGGTAAAATCTGCCTAACTGGCCTTAGGGAAATTCCCACCACAACTCATAGGATTATGATAAAAATATTATAAGAGAGTAGATCTATAGATTATTGTATGGTGCATCCAACCATATAATTAACCTGACTAAAAGTATTTCAGTATGAAGATATCAATCTACCAAAAGTTTCTCTCAGCCATATTGTAACTGCTCCAGGAAAAATACCCACTGAGGAGAGAGAAAGAAGCTCTAGAAGATGAAAGTGGTCTTGATGGATTCACCTTGTTGAACTATACCCATTGGGAATCTCACTTGCCAAATTTGAAGGAATAATGAAATCACCTTTGTTACAGAGAAAACCTCCTATGGCTTGGGGTACCACAACAGACAGAGTAACCGCAGAAATCAATGATTTCCTATATGCAAGAGAAACCAAACATCTAACACTAAAGGATCTTGAAACAGACCTTATTCCGAATAGTTGATGTAGATCCTTGTTGAGCTTTTCCACTCTCGCTTGTATTGATAATTTGCTCTATCAACATTCAGCAAACAAGACAAGCATGCTATATAATTGTGTTAGACCTACTCCAACATATATAATCAATAACATATAAGCATTTAAAAGAATCCATGGATTCAATACTCATTTAAATACATGTTATTGGATAGGAAAAGATATTTCTATTAACATAAATTAGAGATTACAATAGTGACAACCTCTATCGGCATGTTTGCGAACTGGAGAAACGGAGTCCTCCACCTGGGCCTCCACCACTTCAATCCTCCATCTCTCGATAGCAAGCTCACAAGAAAAGGCAAGCTTGGGAAGAAAAAAAAGTGCTCCAAGGGAAAAAGGGATGCAAACTCAAGTATAAGCTCTGGAAACAATGGAATATAGTTTTATTGCTCTTCAATTCCTCTCCCTTTCAATGTATCCAAAGGGTTCCTTATATAGTGCTTCAATGGGGTAATGGTAGCTCAAATCCGAGTGATATCAAGGCATATGGAAGGCTAAGAGACAAGTGACTCAGATCCACGTCAAGGAAAACTCCAAAACTATTTGGCCTTTTGCACCCATCTCGATGTACACGGGTTTAAGGGTTGAATCTGCGTATATACGCGAGAATAGGTTTAAAAGTCGTGTATAGAAAATAATGCATGTTTTTAGGGATGATCCTAGAAAAATCAAAGGTACAAAAATGGTCCATGGGGTCTAAAGAGTCTGTAGAGGGATAGGGAAGGCCATAAAGGTGTGATCCACCATGTGTGGTAAAATAAGCTGTAACAGATGCCCCCTAATGTGTGAGGTCAGAGGGGTGATACGATGGTCGAAATACATTATAAGTACATCCCAGAAGTGGAGTGATGAAGAACTAGGTGGAAGAACCATCCATCCAATAGTATAATACAATGATCAAACTCTGCACATAACTGCAAGTAGATATAACAATCTCAGATACATAAGAGTACAATGGCCATGAATAGGCATGATAGAAAATATGACATGTGTGGTCATTTCCATGTACAATATAGATATATCAGAATCTCAATGACAAAGGATCATGATCTCCATAAAGGATGAAGATATATAATGGATCAAGATATCCATAATGGCTGGAAATATCTGACATACACTGGAATCAAGTCATGAGAGCTGAAATCTCATGAACACTGGCATGATCAAGGAGGTAGAATATATGAAATTCCACCAATATGGAAGGTCTTCTACATAATCTGCTACGAGTACATATCCTACTATGTGAATAGAGGTGTCGAGGTCGAACATAGTAGTCAATCGCCTGAGTACCGTTCATTGATGTATACCATTAACAGACGTGAGATCAACCACCGATAATGAAAATGGGAATCAAGGTATTAGAGTGCAAAGTAACAAGTGTGAATAAATTGTTGAGGTGGAACACTTGAAAGGATCCATCGATCAGGGGACATTGATGTATTCCCAAAACTATCGATGGCGAGAGAACCTGCCACTAATGACTGCAAGTCTCAAGGCACTCAAAAATGACTCTAGATTCCTATCCTAGAATAAATGATCTAAAGTTGATGGGATGAAATCTGCTGGAAGGAGGGAATTAATGCATCCCTCATCATCCAACACAAGGTACTCAACAAGGCTGTATAATGTGGAAGGACTCGATCATAAAGTGCATGAACCAGTATCAGTACTGGGAATGGCTGACATGCATAGTCAACTAGAGAACTGAGGAATGATAGACTTAGGTTTAAACTTCCTTATAACAAGAGCATAAATGTGAATGGCGACTGAATGTACGAAGCATAGACTCGATATATAAAACTGGGAAATCTCTACAACACAGGAGGCATCGACAGAGGCTCCATAGGGACTGGAAGCTCAACCAGTCAGTGGAGATAAACTTAGAGAAACAAGTACAACTGCTAAAGTCAAACTATTAACCCAACCAATGGATGTGATATACAGTGCTCTGTTCGAAGGTGACATGACTTGACTACTGCCAAAGATAACATCTTCTCTTGTCCGGATTTTTTTTTCTTTTTTTTTGGACTTTTTCAAATATTTTGAAAAGCTTGAAAAATAATAAAAGTGCTTTATAGTTACAGAATAGGAGGAGACAAGTGTCAATGGGAAAACAAACTAGTTCCAAGCAATGGAACATACCTATGCTCAATGCAAGGACACATGTGTAGGATAACGACACTCGGGGGAAAGTCCCCTCCCGGTAAAAAATGGGGAATCAAGCTGCAAAGGATATGTAAAATGGCTCTGCGTGTCTAGACATGAGACAAGATCAGGATATATAGCTGATAATCAAAGTCAGGGAAGACTGCATAAGGCTTTGTTATCTCCAAAAATAATTTATTTTGATAGTATGAAGAATTTAACTCATGCAATGAAGGATATGAATATCACTGATAGTTTGAAAGCCTTTGTTTTTTATTTGGATGAAAATTTTACAAGTTGTATATTTCAGTGGCTTAGGAGAGGACTATCATAGCTCATTAGCCACTAAAAAGCTATGTTTTGGTGGCTAAATAGTTAAACGAAGGCCAAAGGCGAACCACCGAAAACGGTTTGAGAAAGCAGGGTCAAAGTAACACTTTTGGTGGCTTAGGTGAGACTATAGAAAACTCATTAGCCATGGAAAAGGGGCGCTTTCGGCAGACTAGAGAGAGAGATAAAAAGGGTTTAAACCACCGAAAGAGAGTGGCAAGTAGCATTGGGAAAGGTACATTCAGTGGATTAGGCAAGGCTCAGAACATCTCATTAGCCACCGAAAAGGGTCGTTTTCGGCAGATTAGAAAAGGGTGCAACACATATGCTCACCATCGAAAGCTGGAAAATAAATATCGGGTGAAAAAAAAATTCGGCGGTTTAGGCGAAACCTATGGAATTTGTGTTGACCACTGAAAGAATAGGTTTTCGGTAGTTAAAAAAGGTTTTTGAAAAAGTCGTTATCTGCTAAAAGTAAAAATTCACCATGGCAACGTGGTAAAGGTTCCGACAGCTTAAGAAAGAAAGATAACGTTTAGTTAGCCGCCAAAAGTTAGCTTTGCGGCAGCTAGTTGACAAAATCATGGAGGATCTTAAACCACCAAAAGACAAAAATAAGGAAATGGTTGGGAAATGTCACATCCAACCCCATCAACAAGAAAAAATATAATTTTAGAGCATGATTACCCACCAAAAAGATCTGGATCTATATGACTACGTGGTAAATGAGTGAAAAGGCTCATTATGCAAATAGCACAAACTGATCTGATTGCCAACCTCCAATTTTCCTCCACCTGTCCCAAAGGTCATCAAATAGCCATCGAATGCTTTGGCTGAAGTAGGTTACGGTTATGTGGGAAAACAAATCTCAAGGATCGAGCTGCTGTCATCATTTTGGTGACCTTGGCTTCCATAAAAGACAGAAAACCCTCATAATCAGTGCATTGGGTCTCCATCATATTTCATTGTCAAAATTAGCATTGTTCCCACTAGAAAAATGAGCTCTGAAGGAGCAACTTGCTGAAGTACACTGTATACAAAGTCTAAAAGTTGTTTTGTAGGTACCCAGGAGATACACCCATTAGGATGAAGAAGAGTGGATTGGCTCTGAGGCAGGAGTTAGGTGATGTAAGTTATTTAGAGGCCCATCCGGAGGTTTGTAGACTGTTCCAGGAGGTAGGCTACTACAAATTCTGTGAAAAAATATAGGGTTTCCATCAACAGGTGGCTGAAGCTTTTGCCCTGTCTTTTGATGGTTCAAAAGTAGTCATATGAAGGGAGGAATTTCTCATAGATGAAGCACTAATATCAGAGGTCAGTGAACTCCCTTGCACAGGAGAGAAGTGGTTCAAGAACACCATACCCAAATATGTGGAATTTAGATCATATCTCAAGCTTGAGCATAGGGGAATAACATGGAAGAAGAGTGTGCCATCATCATGGCTGGAAGAGAACTGGAAATAGCTACTAAAGGCCATTGTGGTCTATTTAACTTGTGAAGGGAGATACAATAGAGAAATGATCTATCATTTCAAACTCATGAACCACTTCACAGGTAAAAATCCTCTTAATCTGCCCTTTTATTTACATAGGAGTCTAGGGAAGATGGCACATCAAGTGAAAGCCCAGCCATCCAAGATTGCTCGTAGGCTGTGCCACCATGGTCTTATCCAGCTATTGGTCTAGGAGTTGTTGAAGAGAAGAAACATTGCTTGGCCTTATTTTCTATTCTGGAATGGCTTTGAGACAGGCCTTCAGCCAGAGCAGAAAGGGAAGTCTCCTACCAAGAAATCCAGCACTCCAAGGAGTGGGAGAAGAAGGAGGAGGGCCATTTCCCTAGCTGCAGCAACAGAACAACCTCCCTCCTCCTCGAAGACCAAGAAGGCAAAAAGGAATTTGGATTTTAGTGAGAAAGGTTAGGAGGCAAAAGCACACCAGGAGAATGTCTTAAACCTACCCTATTCATATTTTCAGGAATAACAATGAGAGGATGCAGCCCTAGCTCTGCAAATTGTTCCATTCACTGAAGCATTTCCATCCCCCACACCACAGGAACAAGAGGAACCAACAGAAAGGCCTTCCTCCAGCAAACATAGAATCCAAAAGATCAATAAGCTACTGAAGAAGGTTTATGAAATAAAGGTCTTGGAAAGAGAACTGAAGAGAAACAACAAGACATTAACTAAGAGAAACAAGCTACTACACAAATCCTACTTAGAGCAGAGAGAAAGATATATTTTATTGTAAAGGCTAAACACAAGGTACCTGAAGGAAAATACCAGACTACTCAGGATGGTGAGGCTCCAAAGGATGCAGTTGAAAGAAGAAAAAGAAAACCCTAGCAGCCACCTTGACTTATCAACCCTAGCTGAAGTAGCCATCAGTCTCCAGCCTCCTGAAACTAGCCAAGGCGTTGTTAACACCCCTAGCGCAAAGCCTGCAGAAGAGAAAATCCGAGCCAACATGTCAAAGTAGACATTTTTTTATGAAAAAATCATAATTTTGGTGAAACGGGGCTTTCAGTGGCTTAGGCAGACGATGGAACAATCCATTAGCCACCGAAAGCACCACTTTCAGCACCTAATGGGTCCGATAGACTGGTCGCTTAACCACCGAAAGCAGACAAAGTTTTAAAAACAAGTTTTTGACAGACAGAACCGGTTTTGGGCAACTGCAGATGGTTCATGGACGTGATCGGAAGACAAAGGGCACTGAGGGATGCATCAAAAAAGGTTTGTGTGAGATCCACTATGACATAACCACGCCAAAGGATACCAACCCTAGCTATCAAAGAGAAATCAGGGGTTTGACTAGTAGAGGACCAGTAGCAGTGATCACTAGCATTGCTTCAGTTATTTAATATTCAGCCAGTGAACTAAATATTCATCGTAGTTAGACAAGTAGTTAGGTAGGGTTTGAAACCCTAATTTGAAAAAATTGTCACTTTTGCGTATTTTTGTAAAAAAAAATCCAAGTTTTTAGGATCTGTACTTTTTGTAAAAGGCTATAAATCCTAAGATCAATTTTATAATAAAGGTTCAACTTCAGGGATTTATAATCCTATAATGGTTTCAGCTTCTCATTTTTACTCTTCATGAATATAAGCTCTTTTTGTTATGATCTGTTCAGCCATCATCTCTTTCTTTACTGTACTTATTCATGAATGTGTATTTAGGTCATTTTCAAATTGATTAATAGCTAATAGCTGTCATCCTATTTGTTTGTTAGTGCAATTTGATTTATAAGTGCCATCCTTATCATGATTTATCCATTTATATGCATGTGTTTTGTATGTAAGTCTGCCAGCCTGATGAGTTCTTCATCCCTGCACCTTATTGTCAACTTCTGAGTAATTATAACTAAAAGCCTTGTAAACGAGTGAGTTTTATTCATGCCTTGTGAGTGGAAAGGTTATATAGGTCAACTGACTTGATCCATATCAAAAAACCCTAAAATAATGTAAGTTACCAAGAATCCTCGAGCTACAACCTAGAGGAGTTTCCTAGAGTGATAACAAATTGGTGTCGTTGCCAGGGAAGGAGATTGAAGCTCAGCTTCCCTGGGAGATGACATAAGATCCTTGCTTTGATGATAGACAAAGATTGGACACTATTATGGTTGTAATCATCTATCTGGTGACTCCATTGAAATAAGGTGACTTCAAGAAGACCAAGTACTAGAGCAAACCCTAAGGGGCCACCAGCAACATCGGTTTAAGATCCAGAATAAATTTTGAGAAGAGCTAGGGATTTACTGAGATAGACTAGCAGTGCTGCACAAAATGCTATAGCAGGTATTTCAAGAGGTCTACCTCCTTATCACTCATGCAAGTTGCTACTCTAGAGGTAGACTCAAACATTCTGGCATCTCAGAAGGTCAAAGGGAAGATAGACAAGAAGAAGCAGCCAACAGACCCTAGTGGGGCTTTTGCATCAGAGAACAAGATTGACAAAATGACCAAAATGTTAGATAACCTGACTATTGAAATGTCTAAATTGAAGGAACAAGGACATCTACTTGTGAGGGGTAAAGGGCCAAGTGACTTTGCTCCTCGAAACCCAAGATTTGTTCCTTATAGAAGAGGAAACCCCCTAGTTTAGATTCTTACAAGGGAGAGGAACCAAGGGGAAGATCAGAGAATAATATATCCATTTCAAAATGTTGTATTAGAAGAAGGGCCAGAATTCATTGAAGAAGAAGGAGAAGCTGAAGACAACATCCACTGCATGGAGGATGAGGTGGATTGTTCTTTTTTGACATAGGCAGAATATGAAGAAGCCCTAATTGATTAGAATATCACTAAAGAGGCTGTCTATCAAGGTGATGGTGAGGGAGGTTACTAGCTCAGGTCTAGGCTGGTTTCTCCTCTCAAGAAGAATGTTGTACCTGTCCAGCATCCTACTACACTAGCTAGAAAGGTTGTTGTTTTACCAAAGAAGGTGGTTGCAACATCCAAAGCATTGCAGAAATCAGCACCTTGAGCCATTCCTGATCAAATCCAACTCAAACCCCCAGTTCATGAGGTAAGGTTTCCACATAGGCCGAATTATTATTTCAACCTTTAGTCTGAATTTCAAAAATTGAAAATCCCTTTTCCTTTAATTGAGTTAATGAAAAATGATGCATTCAAGTCCTCTCTGAATTCCCTTCAACCCAAGGTGCACATTGACATTGACTTTTTGAACCTGTAATATGACAATCCTGTTGTAAACCTGGGCCCCATGATTGAATACCTAAAGGACGCATGCCCACCATTCTACATATCCTTGAATATCCATGATAAAATCCTCCATAACTATTTGCTGGATTCAGGAGCCTCTCATAACCTAATGGAAAAGGATATGATGGATGAGCTTGGTCTCAGCATCACCAAGCCCTACCATGATTTATTCTCCTTTGACTCCAGGAAGGTCAAGTGCTTGGGCCTCATCAAATACCTTGTTGTGAACCTAACTCAGCTACCTTCGAAAAGCATCATGATGGAAATTGTAGTGGCTGATATCCCTACAAATTTGGTCTCTTGATATATTGGTCATGGAGCAAAAGACTAGGTGGCACCCTTCATATGGATATTACATATGCCACCATTCCCATGTTTGGAGGAGAGACTAAGAGGTTTCTAGGAAAATCAGTTGGCCTACATCATAAGAAAGGAGAGAAACTCAGTGAATCACCCCATCTATGCAGTGGACACTAATTTTGGGTCATGCATTTTGCAAATAGATGATTCTCAGTAGACATCAGTCTAGCTCACCAATCCCACCTGTCAGCAGCCCAAATAAGTGACCAAAAAAATATGGACCATTTATTTTGATGGGGCTAGCACTCAAGCTCAGTAGGTGTAGATGTAGTATTGATCTCCCCATCTAAGGAAAACATCCATCTGTCTTATAAGCTTGATTTAAAAACCACTAACAACATAGCAAAATATGAAGCTTTGTTGCTATGATTTAAAGCTACCAAGGAGATGGGGATCATGTGCATGAATATTTTTGGAGATGCATACCTCATCATACAGCAGGTCAACAACACTTTTCAGAAAAAAAATATCAGACTAAAGGCCTACAGGGATGACGTATGGAAACTCAGAGACTCCTTTATGTTTTTTGAAATGTCATATATACCTAGGGATTTGAATCACCTGGCTGATTCCCTGGCTATCTCTGTAAGTTTGTTTGTTCCTCCTTTACCCCCTAATCTTAGCTTTGATGTTCAGGTCAAGTACTGACCCTCTCTACCAGATAATGTCAAATTTTGGAGGGTGCTTGAGAATGATGATGAGCTTAGTAAATTCTTGTAGTTAGTAGATGAATTCTCTGATATACACATAGACCAGGAAAACCTAAACATGGAGGAATCCAAATAGCTCAAGTTAAAAGATAAAGTGGCTGATCAGAACATTGTCCAATTGCCCAGGAACTAAATACCTCAAGGTATAGTACCACTGGAAGAGTTGTTTGATCACAATGACATCCCTTTCAAGCCTGCCAAAAAGGAGCTAGATCCTGCTATCCAAGAGCAAAACATAGGGAGCCAAAGCCATCCAAAACTGATAAATCTGTCCACTAGATTGAATGATTATTAGAGGTATAAATTTTGCATCTTGATAAAAGATTTTGCTGATGTCTTTGCCTGGGAATATGGTGACCTAAAAACTTATGACACCAATATCATCCAGCATAGAATTCCTTTGGAGAAGGACACCATTCATTTTAAGAAGAAGATGAGACCCATCAGCCCTCTCGTATGACCAGTGATTGAAAAGGAAATCCACAAGCTCCTCAACGCCAAGATCATAATCCCCCTCAGGTATTCCAAGTGGATTGAAAACCTAGTAGTGGTAAGAAAGAAAAATGGAGAAATCAGGCTGTGTGTGGATTTTAGGAACCTGAACAAGTTTTCCAAGAAAGAAAACTATCCATTGCCCAAGATGGAACACCTACTACAAAAAGTCTCAGGGGCTAGGGTTATGTCCTTCCTTGATGGCTTCACTAGATACAACCAAGTTACTATGCACCCTGATGACCAAGAGAAGGCTGCCTTTACCACCCTCTGGGGCACCTTCATGTATGCTAAAATGCCATTTGGGCTAATGAATGTTGGGGCTAGTTTTCAGAGAGCCATGGACCTAGATTTTGTAGTGCTAAATGATAAGTTTGTGCTGATATATTTGGATGACCTAACAGTTTACTCTCACAGCCATCATGACCACTTGTAGCATTTAAGGAAGGTATTTTTGAAGTACAGAAGGTATCGAATATCACTGAACCCCAAGAAGTCCCAGTTTGCACTCAATGAAGGAAATATCCTAGGCCACATAATCTTAGCTAAATGTATAAAGATTGATCCAGTAAGGGTGGAAGCAATCCAAAAGCTGTCAATACCAAGGTCAAAAAGAGACATTCATTACTTTTTAGGCAAGATAAACTTTGTCAGGAGGTTCATTCCTAATTTCTCCAAGCTGGTAAAGCATATAACAGTCACATTGAAAAAATATGCAGAAGTAAAGTGGACTGACCAGGAAAGAAACTCTTTTGAAGACATTAAGAAGTCTATCATGGAGGCCCCAACCCTGATTAGTCCTGACTACACCAAGGGTTTTTACATTTTCTCTTTTGCATCTTATGACACAGTGACAGCTGTACTATTACAAAAGAATGATGAGGGTCTTGATCATCGAATTGCATTCTTCAGCAAAACCCTGAGAGATGCTGAGCTGAAGTATGACCCAATTGAGAAGAAGGCTTATGCTCTCATAAAATCTTTGAAGACTTTCAAAATCTACATTCTCCATGCAAATGTCCTTGCATATGTCCCTTCAACTGGCGTGAAGGATGTTTTGACTTAGCTTGACATTGATGGGAATAGAGCTATGTGGATTTCCAAACTCATTGAGTTTGATATAGAGGTGAAACCCACTAAGCTGGTAAAGGGACTAGGTCTCGCCAAACTCATGGCCAAAGAAAATTGTGAACTGATGGGAATAAATTTCACATGTGTCAAATCAGCAAAGGTGCAGACTGTGGTAGCAGCAGAAGCATAAGTAAATCAAGATCAGAATGACATTACATCAGTAGCTAAGAACATATCTTCATGTGAGTGGTACTCAGGTATCATTCAATTTTTGCAAAAATTAGAAGTTTCTCCTAATCTCACTCCTAACCAAGCATGAGCTCTTAAGTTGAAATCTATTAAGTTTTGCATAATTGACAAACTATTGTACTAGAGAGATTAGTCTGGAATTTTTCTAAGGTGTCTAGATAAAGAGGAAGTAGAGCAGGTCATGCATCACTTTTATTCCAGCACATGTGGAGGCCACCATTATTGGAAAACCACAGCCCACAATATCTTAAGAGTAGGATACTATTGGCCAGTCCTCTTTGCTGATGTATGCACTTTTGTAAGGGCCTGTGACCAATGCCAAAGATTTATAGGGAAGCAGCAGCTCAAATCCTTGCCCCTTAGGCCTATTATGGTGAATGGGCCTTTCCAGCAATGGGGTCAAGATTTCACAGGTGAAATAAATCCATCTTCTAGTGGACAACATAAATGGATCTTAGTAGCCACTGTCTACTTTACCAAATGGATAGAAGCGGTACCCACCAAGAATGCCACTCATCAAGTCATCATGAGATTTTTATATGAGAATATCTTTAGCATGTTTGGCTGCCCAGTAAGGTTAGTAACTGATAATGCACCAGCTTTCGAGGCTAGGACATTAGTCAAAATGTGTGAATCAATGGGTATTCAATTGGTACACTCTGCATCCTATTATCCTCAAGGCAATGGCTTGGTTGAGTCACCCAACAAAATCTTAGTCAGAATCATCAAGAAACTGTTGGAGACAAATCAGAAAAGTTGGGATTCAAAGCTTAAGTTTTCTTTATGGGATGATAGGGTAATAGACAAAAGATCTATAGGGACTTCTCCATTTAAGCTAGTTTATGGCATTGGGGTCATTTTTCCTATCCATCTCATCCTTCCAGTGGAAAAGTTCTTTCAGGAAGTGGAAGATGAACCAAATGATATGGTGAGAAGGATGATGGACTTGGTGGAGTTACAAAAAATCAGGGAGCAATTTATAGGAAAATAAGAATCCCATCAGCAGAGGATAAAGGGCATGTTTGACAAAAGAGAAAAAGTAGACAACTTCCAAGTTGGAGATTGGGTCCTCAAGTGGGATGCTATCAGACAGGATAAGGGAAAACATGGAAAATTTGACTCTTTGTGGATTGGCCCTATTGTGATAGCCCAAGTACATAAGAATAACACCTTCAAATTGTAGAATCTGGAAGGGGAAGAGGTATTTGATGGCCCAGTGAATGGGCGGTTCTTGAAACTCTATTTGATTTGAGGCTCTGAGGCCTTATTATTGTAAATTAGTAGATAGTATGTTGTTTTCCTTTCATAATAAACTCCATGCCCAATGGAACAGTAAATGATAGTGTTAAGTTACTTAGTTTCTTTTAGGGAAAGGAATTTTTGTCTGGGATTCTTGGGACCTCACTGGGAGGTTCCCATCCCCAAGTAGCAGCCAGTTGTTATCTCCAAAAATAATTTATTTTGATAGTATGAAGAATTTAACTCATGCAATGAAGGATATGAATATCACTAATAGTTTAAAAGCCTCTGTTTTTTATTTGGATGAAAATTTTACAAGTTGTAGCTTTCGGTGGTTTAGGAGAGGACTACCATAGCTCATTAGCCATCGAAAAGCTATATTTTGGTGGCTAAACAGTTGAACGTGGGCCGAAGGAGAACCACTGAAAGCACTCTAAGCATGCAAGGTCAAAGTAACACTTTCAATGGCTTAGGAGAGACTACAAGAAACTCATTAGCCACCAAAAAGGGGCGCTTTCGGTAGACTAGAGAGAGAGATAAAAAGGGTTTAAACTGCTGAAAGTGAGTGGCAAGAAACATCAGGAAAGGTACATTCGGTAGCTTAGGTGAGGCTCAAAAAATATCATTAGCCACCGAAAAGGGTTGTTTTCAGCAGATTAGAAAAGGGTGCAACACATATGCTAACCACCGAAAGCTGGAAAATAAATATTGGGTGAAAAACCTTTTCGGCGGTTTAGGCGAAAGCTATGGCATTTGGGTTGACCACTGAAAGAACAGGTTTTCGGTAGTTAAGAAAGGTTTTTGACAAAGTTGCTATCTGCTGAAAGGAGAAATTCACCATGGCAATGGGGTAAAGGTTCCAGCAGCTTAAGTAAGAAAGATAATGTTTAGTTAGCCGCCGAAATCCAGCTTTACGACGGCTAGCTAACAAAATCATGGAGGATCGTAAACCACTGAAAGGCCAAAATAAGGAAATGGTTGGGAGCTTTCACATCCAACCCTGCCAGCAAGACAAGATCATTTTAGAGCATGATTACCCACCGAAAAGATATAGAGCCATATGACTATGTGGAAAATGAGTGAAAAGGGTCATTATGCAAATAGCACAAACTGATGTGATTGCCAACCTTTAGTTTTCCTCCACCTGTCCCAAAGGTCATCAAATAGCCATCGAATGCTCTGGCTGAAGTAGGTTACGGTTATGTGGGAAAATATATCTCAAGGATCGAGCTGCTGTCATTATTTGTGTGACCTTAGCTTCCATAAAAGATAGAAAACCCTCATAATCAGTGCCTTGGGTCTCCATCGTACTTCATTGTCAAAATTAGAATTGTTCCCATCAGAAAAACGAGCTCTGAAGGAGCAGCTTCCTGAAGTACATTGTATACAAAGTCTAATGGCTGTTTTGTAGGTACCCAGGAGATACACCCATCAGGATGAAGAAGAGTGGACCGGCTCTTAGGCAAGAGTTAGGTGATGTAATTTATTCAAAGGCTCATCCATAGGTTTGCAGACTGTTCCAGGAGGTAAGCTGCTACAAATTCTATGAAAAAATACAGGGTTTCCATTAGCAGGTGGCTGAAACTTTTTCCCTATCTTTTGATGGTTCAAAAGCAGTCATAGGAAGGGAGGAATTTCTCATAGATGAAGCACTAATCTCAGAGGTCAATGAACTCCCTTGCACAGGAGAGAAGTTGTTCAAGACCACCATACCCAAAGATGTGGAATTCATATCATATCTCAAGCCTGAGCATAGGGGAATAACATGGAAGAAGAGTGTGCCATCATCATGGCTGGAAGAGAACTGGAAATAGCTGCTAAAGGCCATTGTGGTCTATTTAACCTGTGAAGGGAGACGCAATAGAGAAATTATCTATCATTTCAAACTCATGAACCACTTTACAGGTAAAAATCCTCTCAATCTACTCTTTTATTCACAAATGAGTCTAGGGAATATGGCACATCAAGTGAAAGCCCAGCCATCCAATATTGCTGGAAGGATGTTCCACCATGGTCTTATCCAACTATTGGTCCAGGAGTTGTTGAAGAGAATAAACATTGCTTGGCCTTATTTTCTATTCTGGAATGGCTTTGAGAGAGGCCTTCAACCAGAGGAGAAAAGGAAGTCTCTTGCCAAGAAATCCATCACTCCAAGGATTGGGAGAAGAAGGAGGAGGGCCATTTCCCCAACTGTAGCAACAGAACAACCTCCCTCCTCCTCCAAGACCAACAATGCAAAAAGGAATTTGGATTTCAGTGAGAAAGGTTAGGAGGAAAAAGCACACCAGGAGAATGTCTTAAACCTACCCTATTCAGATTTTGAGGATGAACAAGGAGAGGATGTAGACCTAGCTCTGCAAATTGATCCATTCACTGAAACATTTCCATCCCCCACACCATAGGAACAAGAAGAACCAATAGAAAGGCCTTCCTCCAGCAAACATAGAAGCCAAAATATCAATCAGCTACTGAGGTAGGTTCATGAAATGGAGGTCTTGGAAAGAGAACTGAAGAGAGACAATGAGACATTGACTAAGAGAAACAAGCTACTACACAAATCCTACTTGGAGCAAAGAGAAAGATACATTTTCTTGAAAAGGATGAATACAAGGTAGCTGAAGGACAATACCATACTACTCAGGATGGTTAGGCTCCAAAGGTTGTAGCTGAAAGAAGCCAAAGAAATCCCTAGCAGCCACCTTGCCTTATCAACCCTAGCTGAAGCAGCCATCAGCCTCCAGCCTCCTGAAACCATCCAAGGCGTTGTTAACACCCCTAGCGTGAAGCCTGCAGAAGAGAAAAGCTGAGCCAATAGGCCAAAGAAGACATTTTTGATGAAAACCTCATAATTTTGGTGAAACAAGGATTTTGGTGGCTTAGGAGGATGATGGAATAGTCCATTAGCCACCGAAAGCACCACTTTCGACAGCTAATGGGTCCGATAGACTGGTTTCTTAACCACCGAAAGCGGACAGAGGTTTAAAAATAAGTTTTTGGCAGACAGAACCAATTTTGGGAAACTACAGATGGTTCATGGACGTTATCTGAAGACAAAGGGAACTGAGGGATGCATCAGAAAAGGTCTGTGTGAGATCCACTATGACATAACCATGCCAAAGGATACCAACCCTAGCTATCAAAGAGAAATCAGTGGTCTGACTAGCAGAGGACCAGCAGCAGTGATCACCAGCATTGCTTCAATTATTTAATATTCAATCAGTGAACTAATTCTTCATCATAGTTAGACTAGTAGTTAGGTAGGGTTTCAAAACCTAATTTGAAAAAACTATCACTTTTGAGTATTTTTGTAAAAACATATCCAAGTTTTTAGGATCTATACTTTTTGTAAAAGGCTATAAATCCTAAGATCGATTTTATAATAAAGGTTCAACTTCAGGGATTTATAAGCCTATAATGCTTTCAACTTCTCATTTTTACTCTTCATGAATATAAACTCTTTTTGTTATGATATATTCAGCCATCATCTCTTTCTTTACTGTACTTATGCCTGAATGTGTATTTAGGTCATTTTCAGATTGATTAATAGTTGATAGCTGTCATCCTATTGGTTTGTTAGTGCAATTTGATTTATAAGTGCCATCCTTATCATGATTTATCCATTTATATGCAAGTGTTTTGTATGTAAGTCTACCAACCTGATGAGTTCTTCATCCCTACACCTTATTGTGAACTTCTGAGCAATTATAACTAAAAGCCTTGTAAATGAGTGAGTTTTATGCATGCCTTGAGAGTGGAAAGGTTATATAGGTCAACTGACTTGATCCATATCAAAAAACCCTAAAATCATTGTAAGTTACCAGGCATCCTCGAGGTACAACCTAGAGGGGTTTCCTGGAGAGATAAATAGCTCTGTAAGGCAAGCAAAACTCATGATAATGCAATTACAACTTGACATAAGGGAGTCCTGGGGAAAAAGGCCAGCAAAAAGATCAAGAGGAGTATGAGGCTCTTGTGTAAAGACATGGCGATACTATACAAAGGACTCCCACACCCTAAAGGAAAAAATGTCGGCATGGGCACCAAATGCAACAAAGGAGCTAACTAGGGCACCCATGTATGGTCAAGATCTACCATTCACATCATGTCACTTCTAAAATAGCAAGAAGGTTCTGTGACAAGATAGAATGGGTTCATACCTAAGGTTATAATGAAATGGTCATAAGGTCATGCAAACTGCACACATATGTGAAATCTAACCTATATGCCAGTTTAGACATAATACCTCAGAGTGGCATGAATAGGTCAAAATAATGGTCGAAACGACGATCAAAACGGACTCCTACATCATTAGATTAGTCCAAAAACAGTCCAAAATGGTCAGAAATAGTCCAAAATTATAGAAAGGGGATAAAAAATTTCAAAAATTTCAAAAAAATTCTATAAATAGTAAAAAATTAAAAAATTACATATCATTTGAAATTTTTACCCATTTGAGCTCAGAACTTCAAACACAAATTTCGGGAGCTTCGTCCGGCGAAATTTGACACTGTTTGTTCCAGGTAACTTCTCATGTCCTCCTCTTCCATTTTCATGCAATTTTTTTCAATTTCCATTGTCAAATTTGAATTTTAGGCTAGTCTAAGTTGGTCATTTCAGCCCACACAAAAATCAGGTCTTTTTCCGTGTATAGGGCTAGCTATATGTGGGAAAACCTCCCAAACCCGTGTACATACGTGGTTGTTTTGCAAATAGTCGCGTATGCAGCTGTGCACATGGTTTTTTTAGGTATATATTGACCAGAAAATATTTTTAATGTGCAGGATGGTTCTAGAATGGAGGGAGAGGGAACATGGAGATGTAAAAGAGGCTGTTCAAGGTGATTTGATGGCTCAACAAGCTCTATGTGCATATGGGTTATACAAGTTTTGGTGTCTTAGCATCTCGAGGGCCAAACCAAGACTCCTACAAATTCTAGTAGACTACTGGGATCTAGACTCAAAGTCCTTTCATATCAAGGGGATGTCCCTCACTATAGAGGTGGAGGACATATACTTCATTACTAGATTGTATTGATGGAGAGAGGTGGTGAACCTACACTCTTGCGGGCTCGGAGGTGGCCTCACCATTGATGAGTAAATTGTATTATACTATTTTCTGGACATGGAAAAGGTTTGGAGTCAAATATTGACAAATTCCATCCAGGTGCTAGGACCGAAGGCCATATTATTAGCACTCGGCAGGATAGCTGGTCTAGCATCACTCCCCTAGGCCTCACGACCATTGATGTTCTATGCATTGGAGTGCATGAGACCTATAATGTACAACTGGAGCACTACGCTATTGAGTAACATGAAGTAGTAGCTCAGTGACTGCAAGATGGGTAGGGTATGAAACTTTAGTTTTGGTAGTATACTGAGAACATTCTTCTTTGAGCATGTTCCGGGGTTAAGCCCTAGAGTTGACATTCCTCCTTACGGGGTTCGAGATATAGCCCAACGACATTGGGAAGATTCTATGCAAATACTGGGAAGAGGTAGGGTGTCTAACCCCTACCCAGCTAACTTCTTTCCATGGTGGCAGCGCTAGAAAATTGCCATCGATGATTATCCCTATGTGGGGATATATTTTTGGGGAGATCTTGACATGCCCCTACCACTACGAGTGGCATATAGTGATATTCGTAATGAATCCCAAACCCTCTTTTTAAATTTTTTTGGATTATTAAAATTTTTTCTGCGCTTTTTAATATATAGACTCAAAAGACATGTTTTGGTGTGATGACACATAGTGACAATCTGTCATATGTATGCAGATGTTGGACCATGGCGGCCTGACGGCTTCCCTCGTCATAGATGGAGGGGAAGAGGAGATGATATCATGGGTGTGTATGTGGAGCAGACGCTCCAAATCATCCACAAAAACTTTGTACGATTGACACACTGGGTACCCATGGCGCAAGTTGAGGACTTTCCTGAGGCCATACAACGTCAGGTGGTTGGTGTACCATGAGCATGTTTTCGGTTATTCTGATGACTAGCTAGAGCCATGGTGTGATACCATGATCAGAACCCCCCTCCTCCTCCATAGGCTTAGAGACCTGAGAGTGATTCATTTTTGTACTACTGTGTATTATATTTTAGTGGCTCGAAAGCCCCATTTTTGTATTATGACACTTATGTATTATGACACCACATTTTGGATGTTTAATGAAATTTTTTTATGATGATCGATTTTATTTATTTACATGTGTGTAAAAATGTATGTTTGTGATGTGCTTATGGTCTATGAAGCAAATGCCAATCTAACACATAGTTATCATATGACTCAGAAACTTGATTAAAAATGCTTGGAACATGTATGTATGTTATGTTGTCAAATTGTCGTTCTAACAATCTTACACGCAAGAATATTCATAATAATGTTGGATCCATAATACGATACAAGCCATTAAGCTGTGACACTACTAACTACGAATCAAGACGTACCTCAAGAGAGAGAACACCATGTGAAATGGCATCCCATAATAGCTCGATAATGGCACTATACTCAGCAACATTGTTCGAAGAAGGCCGTAAACATACGCCTCCTGAAGACAATACCTAACCCATAGGAGTATAAATCACCCAAGTAGCAGAAGCTGAGTGTTCAGTGTGGCGGCTAGCACCATCAACAAATCCTATGTAAGCGGAAGACTCCATTGACATATGTCACAAGAAACGAAAGCTGATCAACAAACCCGATCACCATAAGAAAACCTAACTATGCAAAAAAATGTACAATAATATACAATAATCAGCCCTGGCTGAAGATAATGCATAGTATTTTTTAAGATAGATCCCATTTCTAGGCTCCACCTAGGCTGTCCCTTCATAATCCATCAGCTCATAGGCGCCCTTCTCTAACACACGTTTGACAACGTAAGGACCATGCCACATGGGATTAAACTTCCCTACCCCCAAGGGTTCTTTAGCTTGATCCCACAAAAGGACCAAATCACCTTCACTAAACCTCCTCAGATGGATATGCTTATCATACTGGACCTTAACACGATGCTTATTTACTTCTAGAGCCACTAAGGCATCTCGTCGTTGCTCATCAAGCTAATCTAAGTGGACCAAACATTCCTCCAATGCGGAAGTGTCTGGTAAAAGCTCTATGGCTAGCTTCAATGAAGGGATTTCGCATTCAACCGGCAAGACATA
Organism: Pseudotsuga menziesii; assembly: GCA_001517045.1. Classification (NCBI taxonomy): domain Eukaryota; kingdom Viridiplantae; phylum Streptophyta; class Pinopsida; order Pinales; family Pinaceae; genus Pseudotsuga; species Pseudotsuga menziesii. Next base: position 63,827 of record LPNX011064982.1, read on the forward strand.
CTCCACTCCATGTACAAGCTGATATGGAGAAAAACTGGTGGTAGTCTTAAGTGTGGTCCTATAGGCCCACAAAGTAGGATATAACATGATATGCCAATTCATTTTGCTTTGTGCGATGGTTCGTTGGAGAATGGACTTAAGTGATTTGTTCGCTACTTCAACCTGTCCATTCGCCTGAGGGTAATAAGAAGAGGAATGCTCCTTCTTATACCCTAGCTTTGAGGCCAACTCTTCCATCATTTTATTTTGAAATTGCCTACCATGGTCATTGACAAGCTCATTCGGAATACCGAACCGAGTAATAATTTGGTTGAATACGAAATGCGCGCTTGTCTCACCATCGGATTTTATCATGGGCATAGCCTCAACCCATTTTGTGAAATAATCAACAACCACTATAATATGATGATTCCCCCCAGCCGAAGCTGGGTTACAATCCATGAAGTCAAGCCCCCACTTAGTGAAGGGACCAGCAGTGATAATCGGATGTAATGGGGCAGGATGTGAGCGTATATTGTGTTCAAACACTTGGAAAGGGTGACACTTCTTAACCACATTGACACAGTCTTTAAATATCGACAGCCAAAAATATCCTGCTCTCAAGATTTTTTGGGCTGTAGAAAGCCCAGATAAATGACCACCACACACCCCTCTATGGAAATCATTCAGCACAACCTCGGCCTCTTCATGGGTTAAACAACGACGTAAAATGGATTCTACTCCATGGTGGTACAAAGTGTTACCCACTATAAGGTAGTTCTTAGATACGTGGCGTAATCGTCGCTGCTCATCTTGTGAAAGGTGAGTAGGGACCTTCAACGTTTGTAAATATATGATGATATCCCCATACCATGGATCTAGAGTTGAGATAAGGAAAATATGCTCATCGAAAAAAGTATCCTCATAAACCTCCTCCTCCTCCTCCCTTGGGAAATCATAAATGAGCTCCACAAAAATTAATGATTTATTCAATTTTGCCGAAACAAACTCAAGATCGAATTCTTGCAAAATAACAATCCATTTATTATACTTTCCCTTGATCATCCTTCTAGTGAGGAGAAACTGAAATGGATTGACATGAGCTACCACCAAGTTCTGGCAAAGGAGAATGTAGTGTCTTAATCTCTGAACCGCATGGACGGTGGCTAAGGAAAGTTTCTCCACATGGGAATAATAGATTTCTTCATCTATAACGTTCCGGCTCAAATAATATATGACATGCTCATGGAGCTCCTCATCCTCCTGAACCAAAACCATACCAATAGTTTGCATGGACGCGACCACATAAATAAAAAAGTCACAGCTATAGTCGGGTGGACTAAGCATGAGGGTCGATGCTAAGGCTCGCTTAAGAGCATCAAAGGACTCCTGGGCTCGCTCATCCCAACAAAAGGTAGTATCCTTCTTTAAAATACGCATAAATCCTTTACTCAAATTGGAAAAGTCAACCATGAATATCCGCAAAAAATTTTCCGTGCCTTGCAAACATTGAAGATGTCTAATATTTCATGGGGAAGACAATTGAAGTATTGCCTCAACCTTTAAAGGATCGACTCTTATACCCTCCTTAGAAACAATGAATCCTAGCAAGCAACCAGACTTCATGAAAAATATGCACTTATGTGGATTTAATCTAACTAGGTAGTGGCGGCATCTTTCGAATACTAATCTCAAATGGTAGGGGTGACGCACTCTCAGTCGAGAATGAGCAGCAAGGTCATCCAAAAATACTTCAATAATCGATTTGAGGTCATGAAAAATCAAGGTCATAGCCCACTGAAATGTGGCTCTAACATTTTTAAGACTGAAAGGCATCTTTTGATATGAAAACGTACCCCAAGGACAAATAAATGCAGTTTTGTGTTGATCCTCGGGTTTGATCTGAATCTAATTATATCTGGAAAAGCCGTCTGTTATCTCCCCGAATAAATTTATTTTGATAGTATGAAGAATTTTACTCATGCAATGAAGGATATGAATATTACTGACAAGTTTGAAAGCCTCTGTTTTTTATTCGGGTAAAAATTTCACAAGTTGTAGCTTTCGATGGCTTAAGCGAGGCTCAGAACATCTCATTAGCCACTGAAAAGGGTTGTCTTTGGCAGACAACCCTTTTTGACCACCAAAAGAAAATTTTTGACAACAAGTTGGAGGTTTAATCTTCTATGATGTCGGCATTTTAGAGGTTTATTCCTTTATACTGCCGACACTACGAAAAACTTGCAGTTTAAAGCGCTGACACGTTCAATCTTGGGGTTCCGATCGCCGACAATTAGTGTTTTAATGCTCTGATGGGTTAGTGGCTAGATATTCCGATTGCCAACATATTAGTGGTTAGTATTTCCAATTGCTGATGCTTATAATTTAGTGTTTTGAATCACTGACACTACGGCAGTGCTTAGGTTTAAAGCTCCGATGGGTTAGTGGCTAGAGCTTCCGATCGTCGATCGCGACGTTGGTGGTTTGGAACACCGAAACTCCGACAACGCTTAGGTTTAAAGCTCTGATCCTTAGTGGCTAGAGCTTCCAATCGTTGATCATGATGTTAGTGGTTTGAAATGCTGACACTGTGGCAGCATTTAGGTTTAAAGCTCTGATGGGTTAGTGCCTAGAGCTTTCGATCGTCGACATATTAGTGGTTAGTCTTTCTGATCACCGATGCTTAGAAGTTAGTGGTTTGAATCATCGACACTGCAGCAGTGCTCAGGTTTAAAGCTCTTATGGGTTAGTGGCTAGATCTTCTGATCATAGATTGCGACGTTAGTGGTTTGAGACACCAACATTGCAGCAGCGTTCAGGTGTAAAGCTCTGATCCTTAGTGGCTAGAGCTTCCGATCACCAATTGCGATGTTAGTGGTTTGAAATGCCGACACTGCGGCAGCATTCAGGTTTAAAGCTTCGATGGGTTAGTGGCTAGAGAATCTGATCGTTGATCATGACATTAGTGGTTTGAAATGTCGACACTGCGGCAACATTCAGTCTTGAGGTTCCGATGTTTTAGTGGTTTGGAGTTTCGATCGCCAACGAGTTAGTGGTTAGAGCTTTTGATCGCCGATGCTTAACTGTCACGTCGGTAGTGGTTTAAATCACTGACACTGCAGTCACATTCAAGTTTGAGGTTCTGATCATTTATGTTAGAGCTTCCGATCGCCGACCGTGGAGACAGGGTAGAAAATTCTGACGGATTAAGCAAGAAATATCACGTCAATTAACCGTCAAAACGCTGGATTTTGGCGGAAAATTTACAGTGGACCAACAACAGTAATAACTAGCAACTACTTCAATTATTTAATGTTCACTCAGTGAACTAGATATTTTTCATAATTAGAAAAATAGTTAGGTAGGGTTTGAAACCCTAATTTGAAAAAACTACCACTTTGGAGTATTTTTTTGAAAACAGATCGAAGTTTCAGGATCTGTACCTTTTGTAGAAGGCTATAAAGCCTAAGATCGATTTTATAATAAGGGTTCAACTTTGGGGATTTATAATCCTAAAATTATTTCATGCTTCTCATTTTAATTATTCATGATATAAGCTCTTTTGTTGTGATCTGTTCAGCCATCATCTCTTTCTTTACTGTATTTATGTCTGAATGTGTATTTAGGTCATTTTTAGATTGATTAAAAAGATGATAGCTATAGTCCTATTGGTTTGTTAGTGCGATTTGATTTATAAATACCATCCTCATCAGGATTTAGCCATTTATATACATGTGTTTTGTATGTAAGTCTGCTAGCCTGTCGAGTTCTCCATCCCTGCACCTTATTGTTGAACTTTTGAGCAATTTTAACTAAAAGCCTTGTAAATGAGTGAGTTTTATGCATGCCTTGAGAGTGGAAAGGTTATATAGGTCAACTGACTTGATCCATATTAGAAAACCCCAAAAACATTGTAAGTTACTAGGCATCCTCGAGCTACAACCTAGAGGAGTTTCATGGAGTGATAACAAATTGGCGTCGTTGCTGAAGAGAGGAGACTAAAGCTCAGCTTCCCTGGGAGTCGACATAGATCCATGCTTTGATGATAGACAAAGCCTAGACACTATTATGGTTGTAATCATCTATCTGGCAACTCCATTGATATAAGCTGGCTTCAAAAAGACCAAGTACCAGAGCAAACCCTAACGGGCCACCAGCAACACCAGTTTCAGATCCAGAAGAAATTTTGAGAAGAGCTAGGGTTTTACTAAGATAGACCAGTAGTGCTGCACAGGAAGCTACATCAGGTATTTCAAGAAATACTTCTGCTATTATTTCTTCTGCTGAAACACTTAATTCTCAGGAATTTATAAATACATCAGAAAATTCTAGGGTTTGGGCATATTCAAGCACTGTTGCTTGTGAAGATCTCATCCCCGGTGACTCCATGAAGGACGAATTCAGTGGTGACTCCACTATATAAAGATGTCAAAAGAATTTGTTGCTCTTTTGGCTCAGAGTTTTGCACCTCTTGACTTCTCTTCCTTCCTGGTTTCCCACATCTAGTACATGATATGTCTAAATGGGGAGATTTTCTGTCTATCTTCAAAGAGGAGGAAGAAGACATTCATGCAGAACACCTCCTCAAGTTTCATGAATGCGTGGATCTATTAGATCGGCAGCATGAAGATATTCGTATGAAGATGTTCATGTATTCATTATATGGTGATGCACGTCAATCGTATTTTTCTTCACCTCCTTCCAGTATTTCATCATTGAAGGATTTTCACAAAGCATTCACTGAGCACTGTAAAAGGTGTTATTCATATGAGTTTGCATTTGATAATTGTTGTAAAGAATATAAGTTGCATTCTCAGGATGGAAAGGCTACTAATGATGAGGAAGAATATTTTAAGTTTTGTGAGGATTGGTCCACTTCTGGAATTTATTTTAGTTCTACTTTTCAGCAAAGAGATGATCAGAGACATATGAATGTTGTGGTTAATGATAGCTATGAAGAGTATGCTGCAATAGGGGACACCTCTCATTGTGATTGAGATATTAATTATATTCATAATGTTAACTATAATATAGATGCTTTTGACTTTTTACCTAATGCATATACTGACTTAGGGTGTCAAGAATATCAGTTTGTCCCCATTGGAAACCCAAAAGATAATGAGCAGATTGAAGGAACAACATGTAACAAATTTGGATCTGCAACAAATACTAAAGGCAACCCTCAGTTTTCTGATTTGCAGACAAAGGAAGAATGCAACAGATATGAAGAGGAAGATGGTGATCTAAAAATTATAGAACAACAGGGTATAACTCATCCTTCCCAGTTAGAGGTTGAGCAATCTACAGTTAACGTAGTGATCACAGAAAGCAACCAGTAGCAACATTTCATTAAGTTGGAACAACAGCATAAAAAGGTATTTCTTGTTAGCTTTTATGACCCTGTTGCTGACTATCTGGAACTTACGAGCAGCATAGATATCAAAATATTTTTGTCAGATGATAGTTGGTTCTATCACCCGTCGAAACCACATTGTTGCATGCCAGGGTTTCATTTATTTTTCAGGTCAAGATCAAAGATAAGTTCAGCAGATCAGTTTCTGACATGGCTTCATTGGAAGCATGATGTCATGTGATAAGAAGACTCTATGGATTAGAATTAGGAGTAGGAGTAGATAGGAAAATAATCTCTTAATATGAGCAGCTACGTCATTTTTAGTTGTTTTCATGAATAAGCAAAGCGGGCTACATCAAGATTGCAGTTGATCAGTTATGAAAGACAAATGACTCCATGCCCAATGGAACACTAGAAGATAGCTTTAATTATTATTTTTTAGGAAAGGAATTTTGGTTTGGGGTTCTTGGGACCTCATAGTCAGGTTCCCATCACTGAGTAGGAGCCAGATGTTATCTCCTAGAATAAATTTGTTTTGATAGTATGAAGAATTTAACTCATGCAATGAAGGATATGAATATCACTGACAAGTTTGAAATCCTCTGTTTTTTATTCGGGTAAAAATTTCACAAGTTGTAGCTTTCGGTGGCTTAGGTGAGGCTCAGAACATCTCATTAGCCACCGAAAAGGGTTGTCTTCGACAGATTAAGAAGGAGTGCAACATATACACTAACCACCAAAAGAACATTTTTTATAGCAGGTTGGAGGTTTAATCCTCTACGACGCCGGAGTTTCATAGGTTTAGTCCTTTATACCACTGACACTACGAAAAACTTGCAGTTTAAAGCGTCGACACGTTCATTCTTGGGGTTCCGATCATCGACAATTAGTGGTTTAAAGATCTGATGGGTTAGTGGCTAGAGATTTTGATCATCGACAGATTAGTGGTTAGTCTTTCCGATCGTCGATGATTAGAAGTTAGTGGTTTGAATCGACGACACTGCGGCAGCGCTCAGGTTTAAATCTCTGATGGGTTAGTGACTAGAGCTTTCGATCATTAATCATGACATTAGTGGTTTGAAATGCCGACACTACAACAGTACTAATATTTAAAGCTTCGATCCTTAGTGGCTAGAGCTTCTGATCACTAATTGCGATGTTAGTGATTTGAAACACTGACACTATGGCAACATTCAGGTTTAAAGCTCCAATGGGTTAGTGGCTAGAGCTTCCGATCACCGACAGATTAGTGGTTAGTCTTTATGATTGTCGATGCTTAGAAGTTAGTGGTTTGAATAGTTGACACTACGGTAGAACTCAGGTTTAAAGCATCGATGGGTTAGTGGCTAGAGCTTCCAATCGTCGACCATGACGTTAGTGGTTTGAGACGTCGACACTGTGGTAGTGTTCAGTTGTAAAGCTCCGATCCTTAGTGGCTAGAGATATCGATCACCGATCGCCATGTTAGTGGTTTGAAATTCCAACACTGTGACAAAATTCAGGTTTATAGCTCCAATGGGTTAGTGGCTAGAGCCTCCAATCGTCAATCGCGACATTAGTGGTTTGAAACGTCGACACTGCGGCAGCATTCAGTATTGAGGTTTCAATGTTTTAGTGGTTTGGAGTTTTGATCGTCAACAAGTTAGTGGTTATAGCTTCCGATATTCTATGCTTAACCGTTGCGCTAGTAGTGGTTTAAATCACCGACACTGCAGTCACATTCAATTTTGAGGTTTTGATTGTTTAGGATAGAGCTTCCGATCGCTGACCGCGGAAACAGGGTATAAAATTCCAGCGGATTAAGTAAGAAAGATCACGTCAGTTAACAACCGAAACGCTGGATTTTGGCGACAAATTTACAATGGACCAGCAATAGTAATCATTAGCAACTACTTTAGTTATTTAATGTTCACTCAGTGAACTATATCTTCATCATAATAAGACAAATAGTTAGGTAGGGTTTGAAACCCTAATTTGAAAAAACTATCACATTGGAGTATTTTTGTGAAAACAGATCGAAGTTTCAGGATCTTTAATTTTTGTAGAAGGCTATAAAGCCTAAGATTGATTTTATAATAAGGGTTCAACTTCAAGGATTTATAATCCTATAATGTTTTCACACTTCTCATTTTACTTATTCATGATATAATCTTTTTTGTTGTGATCTGTTCAGCCATCATCTCTTTCTTTATTGTATTTATGTCTGAATGTGTATTTACGTCATTTTCAGATTGATGGAAAAGATGATAGCTGTCATCCTATTGGTTTGTTAGTGTGATTTGATGTATAAATACCATCCTAATCAGGATTTATCCATTTATATGCATGTGTTTTGTATGTAAGTCTGCCAGCCTGGTGAGTTCTCCATCTCCGCACCTTATTGTCAAACTTCTGAGCAATTGTAACTAAAATCCTTGTAAGTGAGTGAGTTCTATGCATGCCTTGAGAGTGGAAAGGTTATATAGGTAAACTGAATTGATCTATATCAGAAAACCCAAAAAGCATTGTAAGTTACTAGGCATCCTCGAGCTACAAACTAGAGGAGTTTCCTGGAGTGATAACACTGTCCATAAAGGAAAATACCTCGCTTCCCGCACACTCATCCAAAATTTGATCAATAAATGGTGTGGGAAAATTGTCCTTAGGACAAGCACGATTTAAATAATAGAAATTAGTACATATATGGATCATTCTCTGCTTCTTATCAATTGGAACGAGGTTTGAAACCCACTCCGTGAAGGAAACGGGATAGATAAAACCGACTTTTAATAGTTTCTCTATCTCAGCCTTAATCGTCGGTGCTTTTCTAGGATTCACCGCACGTAAACGTTGTCGAACAGGACTCACATTCAGATAGGTATTAATCTCATGTTTGACAATATGAGGGTCAATACCTGGCATTTCCTTGTATGACTAAGCAAAGATGTCACAAAACTCTTTAAACAACTCAGTATACTCCTGAATCTCAGCATGGGAACATTCTGCCCCAATATAGACATTCTCAATCTTGCTAAGATCGCGAGAGATATTGATAGGAATAGTAGGTGATATATTCGTCATGTTCCCATCAGCCATCTAACCAGGAGAGATTAATGGAACCACGGGGCTACCAATATTCTTGCTAAGAATCTCCCTAAAGTCCTCACGCTCCAAATGATTAAGCTCAGGAAGAAAATAAGATCTATGATGTAACTCTTCCCAAGGTGGCTCAACCCTAGACATGGCCTCAATAATAGCTTCATCTGATGGAAAAACACTATCAAGGAAATCATGTTCATGAGAGGACTCAACTGCCCATGCAAGCAGCACATACGGGTCCTCCTCCTCCATCCATGAAGAGGAAGGACTAGACTCTGCAACACAATCAAGATTTGCTTGATATGCTATCATTGTTGCAGGCAACGACACATCCATTTCGATAGGTTCATTTGAAGGAATCGGTGTAGGGAGAATCCAAGGATCCTCCATATGGGTAGTGTTAAAAGACACTGAATTCAATGAAGATGAAGCCCCATCGAAACTAGATCCGATCATAAGAACGAGTGCAGGACAACTAAATGTCCCCATAAGGGATGGATACATACCTACTCTGACACTCCCAGTTGCCGGCTAAGAATGGTCGATAACCGGTATAGAAGCTCCTGACGATGCATTAACACTCAGATTTTTGAATGATGTATGATCAATCGTAACAATCTTCCCATTAAATGGGAAGAATAAAACTCAAAATAGAGAAGAGGCTACTGTTAGCTGGAATATTTCACCTTCTGCAGACAGTAAGGTGTTCCACTGGTCTGAATGGTTCAAATCCAGAACAAATGAAGGACAGAGGTTGAAGACCCTCCCTAGACACCATAGATACCTGGACTGTGATGCTTTGATAGTAACCATGTGTACTTGAAATCAGCTTAAACATGAAAACACATCAAAGCTGCCAGAATATAATCTACTGATCCATGTTAGTGACTAAGGAATCTAACAACATACATGTGAAATAAAACAACAACAATAATGTGGAACGGAAATCAACTTGCATTAAGATAAAAATGGAGAAGTTTACAACCAAGCCTTAGTGTTGACATGCATATCCATGAAACCAAGCACTCTCATCCCCATAATCTCTGACTGTAGCTCTCTATGCTCTCCAATGGCTTGGGCCAAGTGATCAATCCAACAGCATAACAATACCTTAAGATTTCTCCCTTAAACCATGGATATGAGCTTATATTTATAAGGCTCAATGGATAGGGATGGTTGATAGATTAGTGGATGAGGTGGCCTCTAAGATCCTAGGATGAGGGATCTCAAGCTCAACTGACCCACAATGCTAGGGATAAGGGAGGACACGAGGCTCATCATCTAGAAGCTTCAAGAAACTTCTCTTTTTTGCTTTTTGCCCAGGGTATCGTGTCTCTCCTTCAATGACAGAGTGGTTCTGGTAAGAAATGCTTATGGACTAAGGGCCATAAGTGGTGGCACCACTTTTGGACAATAAGGGATAGGCGGTTCGAACAAGGTACCACTCCTGGACAATAGGGAAAGCGCGGTGCTGAGAATTTTTTGTGAAATATTGAAAAATGGTATGAATTTCCACTCCAAGTGCTGGGATTCAAGGCAAGTAGGTATTTCAAAGGTCTTATCACATGATGGTGACAGGATTTTGGTATACCAAGATGCCCCCCAAAGCATGAGTCTTAGAGGGATATGATAAAGAGAGCTTTGAGAGAACAAGTCGTTGCTACGAGGTAAAAATGTTAGATCGATTGGAGCATGTTGTCAAGTAGGCATCTGTAGTACATCAGTATGTTGATTCATATACACAAGTAACCAAACTCATGGCTACAGACCAATACAAGGCATATCCATAAGAGGAATAAACAAGCATGGCTACTAGAATACAACGTAGATCCATGTGATAGAGGACTCAAACTTGGACATAGCTACTAGACATACAATGTAGATCTATGTCATACAGACACAAATTTGAGCATATCCACAACCATACAAATGTGGATCCATGCTAGATATACAAAACTCCATCGCAACCTGGGGAAAAGCAATGAGTACTTTAAACAAATACCCAGGGTCTTCATCTCGTCTTCCACAAAGTATGATTCTATCCATGTGATTACAATGATCTGAAGTCGAAAATGGTAGAAACCACTTGATTACCATCCAATGATATGCACCATTAACAAGTGTGAGGGAGATCACCATTAATGTCAATTATTCCCAAGGTACTCTAGTACAATATACTGAGTGTGAATAGATGTCCTGATGTCGAACACCCAGTCGATTCTATCGATCAAAGGTCAATGATGTGAACCTATGTCGAGAGCGAGAGAATCTATCATTAAGAAATATAGATCTCAAGGTACTAAATATTTTTTCTAAGACTATTTCCTGGATGAAGAGCTGATGTCGACGGTAAAAGTCTCGTCGAAGGAGGGCCATGATGAGTCCCACATCGATGACATGAAAATCAGAACATAGTTATGGAATGATGTGAATGTAGTAACCATATGACTGACTCAAAGATACTAACACAAAGACTGTGTAGACTACAGAGGTAAAAATTCTTCAAATCCCCTTTGAACATTGGGCGGCATGACAAAAATACTTGGCAGCATGAATGAACGGTACAAACACACAATGCAACAGTGGACAATGCATTCTTTTGAAATACTCAAAGGAGTGACATGACTCATGAAAGTGGATCATCTTGGAGATTAGCTGAATACCCAATTGACTGACATGATGTGCAGACAAGTGCCATGTTCAAAGGTAACGACAAACAATTACCATTATTTACAAAATGATTCCCTTCCCATTTCCCCCATCATGATTGATGAGTGCCTCTTTTCGGTCTTATGAGTTCAAAGAGGGTAGCAAACACTCGATATAGCTTGTCGGAAGACAAGTCTAGACTCATATGTTTTACTAACCTGAGAGAGGAAGGGTTTCTTCCCAAAAGGGGTCTCTCAATGTTTAATTTAAGGATTCCACTAAAATAAAACTCGATATCATTCATGTTTAGAGAGTTTGAACGAATATGGAAGAAGACTCTAAAGGGGTCCTTTTTCATATGATTTAGTCTTTAAGGCCTGAAAAAGTGTAAAATCATACCTTAGAGAACTCTTCCAGTCGTGATTGGCTGGAATGTTCCTTTTTCATAAATAGTCCTATGCGAACCGAAAAAGAGATAACCTACCGTCGAATGGATGACTCTTCAAATACTTTAACGAGCATGAAGAAGACAAGATCGCTCGATGATCTTTTCATATTTAGGGAGCTTGAAAAGAGTTTAAAGAGAACTCCATGAGGTTTCTTTACACAATGTCATATTTTATGATCCTAGAAAGAATAGGAAATGGACTCGACGATCTTTTCGTGTTTAAGGAGCCTGAAAAAGAGGTGAAAACAAGACTCCATGACACTTATTTACACAATGTCAATTTTTTATGAGCCTAGAAAGAAACTAAAACGGACTCGGACCTTTGATACTAGGTTTAAAGAGCATGATCAAAGAGTCATAATGAACGCTCATCGACCTTTTCCGTTTTATGAAAGTGCGAAAAAGCCATAAACAAACTTCCAAAGCTTCTTACTATAGTTCTCTTATCCTGCAATCGACTCAGAAACAAGTGTTAAATGCATTTATAACTAGCATTAAGGGATTATGACAGATAAACTTTGAGTAAAATATGATTTTATATCAATACTATAGTATGTCAGACCCAAAAAATGCCGATATAAGTCATGTAAATAGTAAAAAATCAAATCATTTCACTATTTACCCATAGCGGAGAGCACTTGGAGCATTTTCTTAGCCAGATCTTCTGCAACTGATACCGGGAGTTTCCACCGTCCATTTTGAGCATCGTGAGTTGCAGGTAACAACTAACACCCTATTCTTTCATTTCATAGTGTTTATTTAGAGTTTAGTTGGGGTTTTGGGCTCATATTACAAGCCCTAAAACCTTTAAAGTGGGTACCGCGGCTACCCCTTGCAGGATACGCGGTACCACCCGAGAACCACGCATATAACATAGTTGACAGGCGGTGCCACCACCTGTCTCCAATGGTGCACAGGAGGTGCCAGCAGTGGAGACTTTAAACTCATAGCATGAGCAATAATAAGTCATTATTTTGATTTTAATGATTAGGAATGATTCTAATGCATACTATGATTGTTTTTTACAGGTCTTGGTTGCTCAAAACATGGTGATATGGAAAGAAAGAACACATGACAATGATGATTCCTTTGTAGAGAGAAATGCGGGTTGTATTGTCGCATTACGGGACTGTGGGATCTTGAAGTTATTCCAGACCCCAAGCATGGTGTCACATGAGTGGTTACAGGAACACATACTGCTGATGTGGAATCCAGAGCAGCAGTATTTTTAGGTGGGGGCCCATATTGTTATAGTGGAAGTAGAGGATATATACTTCTTGAATGGTCTCTCAAGACGGGGTGCCCCCATCTCATTAACAGGTTCCTATGGAGGGTATATTACCACTCAAGAGCTTATATATCATCACTATACTCCAGGGACGAGCACATCGGGGAAGAAGATCCCCATCAGAGTAGTGACGGATGGGCCCCTACGGACCGTCCTATTTACTATGCAAAGGGTGGCCGGGAGTCAAGGTGTGCATCAGGCTTCTAGGGCACACATGATGTATGCCATAGAGGCCATGGCACCCACAGTGTTCAACTGGGTGGAATCCATGCTTCCAATATTCAAAGCTCAGCTGACTAAGTGTCGGCAGGGAGAGATAAAGAAGTTTGGCTTTGGCTCCATTTTAGCCTGCTTCTTCTTCGAGCGGGTTCAACAGATGAGACCTCAGGTGTTCTTCTGGAGTTTGAGAGTACGAGACCCTCGTATGCTGAGGTGGGTCCAAGTCATGGCTCGTACAGGAACAGCTAGGGGAACAATGAAGTTCAGTGATTCATTCTTCAGATGGCTTCGAGATTAGATCCTCATGGTTGAGGATTATGATTACATAGGTATGTACTTCACCAGAGATCCTGACCTACCACTCCCGCCTGGCAGACAGTGGGGCGACATCGGTAAGAAGCAAGAAACCCTAAAATGGATGAAATGTTTTTATGTTTTTTGATGTTTTATATTTTTTATGTTAAGTGACGAGACCTGTATATTCTCATGCAGATGTTGGAGCAGCGCGACCTAGAGGAGAATCTCCACTGGATAGGCGAGCTGGAGCTCACTTTGTACCACGAGGTGTTGATATCACCAGGGATCTAGAGGAAAACCTGGAGAGGTTGACCTTGGATATCCCAGATGCTGCCATTAATGACCTCCCGATGAGATATCAAATACCCACAATGGGAGTACCAGGTCGATTCAGTAGGCTGCTACGTAGGGTAGCTCAAGCAGTGATTTGATATCACGAGCACCACTAGTGTATGAGATATGTACTAAAAGCTGACAACTTCAATATTTTGTATGATGATTTTTCCTAAAATCCTACATGCATCAGATGAGGTCTCGGGACCTATTTTTTGTAAACTTTTTTGTGTATATATATATACAGACTTTTACACAGTGTTTATATGTTTCAAATCGAAAATGAATTTTCTATGAGTTTTATGTGTCTTTGAATGTTTATTTACAATGTACCATGTTTTATTTTGACATCATGAATGGGTAATATGCCAATCTACGATGTAATTAGCTAATGAGTCAGTAACTACATTATGTTCCCTAGGGATATGCCTATAGGTAATGGTTTCAAATGATCTTTCTAGAAAACGTACTCTCTAGAAGAGGCAGAGGAGCACTGAGTTTATAATGGTGTAAACATGGTTTAAATGACAAACCATGATTTGTGACTCCATCAAGACTACTAGATCACAAACATCCTGGGAGGCATCTTCAGTTAGAAGACCAATGACCGCTTCATACTCGACGATGTTATTAGTAGCGGGACCTATACAAACCACTCCTGAACTGACCAAATCTTCAGCTGGGGAATAGAGGACCGAAGCAGTCGACGCGAGACTCAAGGTGTGGTGGCAAGAACCATCAATGAAGCCGTAGAAATCCATCTGCATGACAAAAACATGGTATAAACAAATGCAGACACTAAACTCAAAACCATCTTGAAAATACTAAAAGAACACTGAAAGTCAATCAATATACATATATACAAGATACTATCCAAGAAAGACCTAGGCATAGTACCTTTTCAGGTACAACCCATTGCGAGGTTTCCCCAAAGGGATTCCATCATAATCAATGAGCTCGTAAGCTCCTTTCTCTAACACCTTAGAAATAATGAAAGGTCCATACCACATGCACTCAAACTTACCCTTCCCTATTTTTTCATATCTCTGATCATAAGTCAAGACTAGGCCACCCTCGTTAAAGACACGAGGTTGGGCATATTTATCATACTGCACCTTGAAATGTTTCTTATGTGCCTCATTATCCAAGGCAGCATCTCTCTGAGTCTCATTAAGGTTACTCAAGTAAAAAAATCTTTCTTCCTCTGCGGAAGTGTCTGGGAGAAGTTCAACGGCAAGTTGTAAGGATGGAATCTGACATTGAATTAGTAAGACAACTTCGAGTCCATAGAAAAGATGGAATGGTGTGAAAAAAGTGGTTGTTTTCATAGAAGTCCAATAAGTCCACAGAGAGGAGAAAAGAACATGGTGCCAGTTGGATTTATGATCTCCAACCATCCGACAAAGCATAGTTTTAAAAACTTTGTTAATGGCCTCTACCTGACCATTATCTTGTGGATAATATGGCGTAGAGTTTTCATGGCGAAAACCTAACTTGGCACTCAGCTCCTCCATCGTTTGATTATGAAAATGGGATCTGTGATCAGTAATGATGGACTGCAAAAATCCAAATCTAGCTATGATATGATTGAACAAGAAGAGAGCAACATTCTTACCATCTTCTACATATGTAGGCATGGCCTCAGCCCATTTTGTGAAATAATCAATGGCTACAATGATGTAACCATGTCCCCCAGCTAAGGTAGGCTTACAATGCATGAATTCAATCCCCCATTTGGTGAATGGGCCAATGGCAATGATGGGGTGTAGCGGAGCAGGATGGGTGCGCTTTTTAAGATAAAAGTGTTGACAAGGTGGGCATTTCTTAACAGCCTCATGACAGTATTTGAAGACAAAAGGCTAGAAATAGCCAGTGCGAAGGATTTTCTGGGATGCAGCCATCCCAGATAAATGACTGCCACATGCTCTAGAGTGGCAATCATTTAACACATGTTCAACCTCCTCATGGGTGAGGCATCGCCGTAGAATTGAGTCAATCCCACGTCTATACAAGGTATCATTTAGGATGAGATAGTACTTCGCATGGAGACGGATACGACGACGATCATCGAGGGATAAATGCAGATAAAATCATTGTGTTTGGAGATAAATAAGCAAATCTCCATACCAAGGATCGTTAGTGCTAATCAGGAACAGGAATTCATCCGGAAATGAACCACTGGGCTCAGATTTTGTCGAAGCATAGGGAAGATGACACATGAGCTCGATAAAAACCAGGGATTTCTTTGATGTGGCTTTGGAAAATTCCAGATCAAACTCCTGAAGTATGACTATCCAATGGGAGTACTTTCCCGCACCTAATGAGTCAGGATGTAATACATCGGGTTCTGGTCGGCCAATACGGTGGTAGTGCAGAGTAGAATGTAGTGATAAAACTTTTGTACAACAATGACTGTGGCCAATGCTAACTTTTCCACAAATAACGAGTTTTGGAATCCATGAGATTCTTACTAGTATAAGAAATCACGTGCTCCTAACCGTGGAGATTTTCCTGCACTAAAACCATGGTGATGGTAGTAGCGGAGGAAGCAATATAGAAGAGAAAGTCCTTTGAATAATCCGGGTGGTGTATCACGAGTGAATGAGTCAGAGTGTGCTTAATATTATCAAAGTTGCCTTGTCATACCAGACCCTCCAGAGCCATAAGGAGGAAATACGCCAGGCCTTGTAGGACCACTAGGACCAAAAGGAAGAAATTTTCTAGATCCTTTGGGACCATTAGGCTCCCTAGGGGGAGGACCTCCACAAGGCGGTCCTCTAGCACCTCCTGCAGTATGTATAGGTATCCCTCCCATAGCTGGCATGTAAGACCAGTTGGTTTTCCCCCATGGTGTAAAAGTGTTACTAGGGTATGGAATTCCAGCATAAGGAATTCTTGTAGGATTGGGTGGATGATTACCTACAAGTATTTCATAACCATAACCTCCAGAAGTTTGAACAGATTAAGGTTTTTCCCCCAAGGGCCGACCTAAACTGGATGGGGGATTAACCACATTAGTATGGGTGGGAGGCACATAAACTGTAGATGGTTCTATGTTAGTTGTTTTCCCTTGACTAGGTACAATTCTGGTGCTAGATAACGTAGGTCATACTGAGGGTTGCCCCCCGGCACTAGAAGGTACTGACAAAACAAGAACTGAAGTTTGGGCCCCAAGTGCAGAAGACCTAGGAGGATTAGGAGCAGACATAACATGAGAGGTGATAGGGGTGGTAATTTGACCTAAGTTGTGTGGTGTCACTGCACAATCTATAATCGGTTCAATGGGTCTCATAAAATAAGTAAGTGAATGATATCCCACAGGAACAGATGTGGAACGTGTTGGTGTTGGGCCTAATAGTTCATCTATTTGCTTGTCAATCTCCTATGGATAGAAAATGGCAGCACTGTATTTCCTACGTTATTCTTCATCTTCAAAAGAGTTTAAATGGGTGCCAAATGAGGCAACGGTTTGTGCTATAGAAGTATCCTAAAATGGAGCATTGGGACCATAATCCAGACGGGTTGTATCATCATCATGACCTTCTGTGGGAGAATGGAATGAGGTATTTCCTCGAGAAGTTTGTTGGGCCAAGGGAGGTGAGTGTGAAGAATATGGTACTCCACTTTCTGCAACCACATTATCTCCCACTTGGTAGGTGGTAGTAGCTCCTTGGTTGATAGCTTTCGTTGGATTTTCTCCCAAACCAGGAGTAAAATTGGGTGGCAAGCCTCGTACTCTTCTGGACTGTCTTAACTCAGCTAGTTTGTACAGTTCCTATCTAACCTAGGGTCTGAAAATCTAGAAAACACACCAAAAAAAAAATTCCCTACATAAGCTATAGGTCAAAACAGGCACACTTAAAATGATAGGAGGATTTCAAAAAGTCAGGTCTCTCACTAGGATTGTCAAGAAGGTGCCACTCACGATATACCTCAAGGGTACGTGTGTAGTAATCTCCCGGAATGCTGTTTTCGGTGTATGTCTCTTAGCAAGACGGCCAAAGGGCTTTTCTCAAATGGGTAGGGTATCCTAGTGGGGTCTCCTGATATACTCAAAGTACGTGGGAGCTCGAATCGGTAGTAGTGATGTCTAATGCATAATCATACACAAGGGGCCTTCCAAAATACAATCGAGTACATGAAGTACCTTTCTATATACCTCAAGGGTACATGAAAGGCTGTTCGATATACCGATGGTACGTGGACGAACCGCGTGAGTCTCGAGATGTAATGCAGACAAATAACGACAGCTCCTACGCTTAACGACGCCTAGACACATCTCTAACCTATCACTCCAATTGCTACCTAAATTTGAACCTATAACTACCATTAATTTTAAAGTGGACGGTTAGGTGAATGCATGATGTTTTGACAAAAAAGTAAAACCATGCAGTATGCTTGTGCAAATATTTCACTTTACTGTTCAGTATGCCTACTTACGGGAGGGAAAGAGAGTATTTTATTTTGTTTCAAAACCAAAAAAGACTTCCAAACAACAGTCTTTAACACAAAATAAAAGACAAGCAGTACTTTTCCAAACTGATTTCTCTTTTCTGAAAGCAATAAGAAGGGGAAGAATATATTTTCCTAAAATAAAAACAAGAAGCACACTATATGCAAATGCACTCTATTTTTTCAATTTTCTCAAAACATAAGCAAGTCTAACTTAAAACTACCATCTTTTTTATTTTGATTGAGATAGTTCTAAATGCATAAGAGGCGAAAGAACATGAAGAGCTTGAAAGCTTGTGAAGCCAATTAGAGATCCAATGTCCAATGCTCAATGATGATAACCTAGTCTCAGTCAAAAATATTCTTTTTTAAAGGAAGGAAAAATAAGTTTACTATGCAAACAAGAAATGAAACTAAGATGCTAATTAAATGTTCTTATTTTAGTCTATTCAACAGAAATGAAAAGAGATTTTACTAACACCCTAAGATTTTCAGAAAACAAGAAATCCTTTCGCAAACACAACCAACAAGCATAGAAGCAGATGAACAATAAAAGATCCCAATCTAGATTTTGAATTTCTGAATCAAACCAATCTTAAACCATAAAAATTTCAAGCCACAAGCATTAGATTCTATCACACAAGCCTGACAGTGTAGGACTGAAAGCAGCACAACTCAATTTTTTACAAAAAAAATGAGGAAAAAGGGCCTTGGAATGATGCCTACCTGGCACCGCGCTTCTCAAGTGTTGACAAGGCGGTTCTATCCCAGCACTACTTTTCACCAACGGGATACAGGCGGTGGCACCACGTGCTGCCCACTCTGTTTAGGCGATGGAACCGCTCCTCGTACACTGCATAGGAACGGTTCCCTGTAGAAGACCAAAACAAAAAGAGAACGATAGATCAAGTCAGAAAATGACTAGATCAAGGCACAAACTGCTAGATTGAGTATGGAAATAGAGCATAAAAGGTCGAAATGACTCAGATCTAAACATATCTGGAAGTTTCAAACCCAAATTGACTAAGTCAGAAAGCAGATATGACTAAAGAGAGTTGGAGAAAGAGCCTGGATTTGGACAAGAGTTGAGAACTAAGGAAGATCAGAACAACTGATACATATATATATATCAATTCCTGTAACACCCTGGTTTTGACCCCGTTGCATTAAATGTACATGATGTATATATTGTAATGATCATGGTGCAGAGCTAAAGGCTAAGGCCCCACCATTGATTGGTTATGCTATGTTTCAGGTTTAAATTGTCACCGATGGTGTATTGGGGCATGCGGCATAGATATTGAGTTTGTCATCATGTAAATATGAATCTTTAATTAAATGAACCTGACCAGCTATTATCACGGAAACTAAATTGAGAAGGGGCATGATTTTCACAAGGATAAGGGTGGGGGAAATTGTCAAACCTTGGCCAATGAGGGAAAAACCCATGTGTCACCACCTTGTCTAACCCAACTACCACCATTAATAATTGTTGCTGTTAGCTGAGGCAGTTATGGCTGGGAGTGGAGTGTGGCAGGAATGTCAGTCCTTGCCCACATGCACACTCCACCACCACTGTTGACTTCACGATGGCAAGCAAAACCACCACCATCACTCCCGCAGACACACTATCCTCTCCACGACGGTGCTGAAACACTCATGCACTTCCGATTTCACATTCTCTCTGTCATTTTGTTCATCCTCACGCACAAGATTTTCCTGGTTTTTACCCACATAGTTTTCCTCTACGGATTTGCGGATGGTGTGGCTGTATCCTTTCCTCACGGGCTGAATTGGGGGATCCGGCGTTGTTGTTGTTGAAATATTGTAACTTCGAAGAATATTCTTTATGTATCTTTTGTGGTCCCCGATGGTCCAACCGGGAGAACCACTTGTATTACATTGTACCCCGATGCTCCTAATCGGAAGAACTAATAAGAGTCATGAGGTATTCCCCTCTATTTGTAAAGGTGGGTCATCAGCACCCCAGTGTGGTTACTTGAGCCTACATGTGTAACTCAAGCCTACATGAGTTAACTTAAGCCGAAATGTTGATTGAGTAAACTTTAAGTAAACGGATGAATATAAATAGAGGTGTAGTGCTCCTCATTTGAGACACACACACTCACTTGGAATAGCGCACTTGTGGAGGAGAGGAGTTGCTGGAGAAGGAGGAGAATCAGGTTTTTGATCTCCTTGTTGGTTTTACCTTTTTCCCTTTTTGGGGCATCTATATTGAGGAACCTTTTGCTGGGTTTTTCCCCTTAGGGTTTTCCCAGGATAAATTTGTGTTGTTCTTGTGATACTGTTTCTTTCAGTGATCCTGCTTTATATGCTTTTATTATGAAAAATGAAATGATATACTTATGTCTTAGTTAAGCATATGAAAATTCAACATGGTATCAGAGCTAACCTGAATAGGGAATATTTCACAAGTTACAAAAGCTAGGGATTCTTATTTTTGGTTCTCTCTCCACAATCAATCAGCAAAAGAAGGCTAGGCTGACTCTCCTTTGAAGGGTGCATCGTTCTGTCGAAGCGGAATTCGATTCCGAGCATTTTCAATTTTCGATGTGGAAATTAGCGCTTTCTATAGAAGAGGAATTTTTGAGTAAGACTAGCATAGGATTTTTCTCCTCATCAAAACTGAATTTTAGAGACCTGGATCGATCTTTTTGGTTGGGTGAATCTCCGGGAAAGTCAAACCCTAGTTTGACCCCGAGCTAGAAAAACCCTAAATACTAAAACTGCTATGTTTTGGCACATTCGCTATATTTCAATATTGGAGAAGGATCAGGATCTGAAAATTGCAGGGGATGAAGATAAAATCCCGATGAACACTGTATCCAAAATTCATCTTCATATTCGCTGTGTTCCAGGAGATATGTTCTCTCCAAGTTAGGGTTCCAGCCTCTTCCAGAATTCATCCCTAAACAGGACACCTAGGGAGAATTGCAATATCTTGGGCTACAGAGGTCCAAATGGAATTCCTGAAGATGTTCCAGAAAGGTCACGGCCTGTAGTTGTGGTGGTCCTATTATCAGACTCAGAAGAGGAACCAGTGACACCTGGAATTCCGTACAACTTCGCTGTTCTGAACAGTCCTGTAACAGGTCACCTTGGGAAAATGATCATAAATCCCAAATGGTGAAACCAATTCTGATTAAACCTGCGGTGGTGGATCAGGGACATGCGAGGTTACCTTAGTACAAAGTTTCAGACATATAGGATCATAAATTTAGGATATATCATAGAAACAGTAACAGGAATTTCTGCAGAAGAAATTGGAAAATTAGGGCTTCCTGTTCCGAGAGCTTCCCTCCACTGTTTTCAGAAATGGAGTACATTGGACAGCTCCATTTGAAGAGATATATCTATATATCCAATCAGATCTGAAATATTCTGAGTTTTTAAAATTAGGATTTCTGTGACAAACCCTAGATTATCCAGCTCCGGAACCAGGACGGACACCTCAAATCGGTAAGATCTAATCCTTTGCTATGTTCATTTGAGGTTCTCTTTTCAAAGTGATCTATGACATCAGCTTGATGATAAGCTTGGTGAAGTTGGCAACTTCCAAGCCTAGAAGTATATGATCTCTCTGAAGAAAATGGATTGGACACCTACATGAGCATAGAGGTTCCAGTTTTAGAGGGAGATGAGGCTAGAAGCCTTTCTCAAGAAGAACTTCGTCAAAATCCCAGAAGATCATTGATGATTCAGTTTCGAATCAACTTGTACTACAAGTGTCTTCCCTAAAGACATTGATGAGGTTTGATTCCTTGACCAAGATATTTGAAGGGAAGATCATAGATCATATTATGACCTTAAGAAACCAGCTGAAGAATGTGAAGATCCAGAATGCAGAGAACATGCAGTCATAAGGATCTCTCAAATCAAAGAACAACTTCAAGCGGGGAAAGAAGAAGTGAAGAATGCAGAAGTGGTGATGGCCACCTTGGATGGCCTCCTAGGATCATGAAATTCATTCATTTAAGAAATGTGTTCCAGAAGGAAGTGATTACTTTCAGCCGACTTTGGGAAGAAGAAGAAGCTCGTCTCTGAAGATCAAGCTCTCATCTTCCAAAGAAGATCCCTCAGTCAATGAGAAATATGAAGATCTCAACTCTTGAATAACTTCTTATCCACCTCAGCATTTGGATAAGAAATGATGCTATCATGGATGAAGAAGTCGATGAAGCTGAAGACTCAAGAAGGAGTATACCCATGAAACAAATAAAGATAAGTATTCAATTTTCATTTCATGATATTGTTTTGTTACACATTTGATTA
>LPNX011064982.1:86680-177454 GCA_001517045.1 Pseudotsuga menziesii
AATGAATCAAGTATGCAAGTTGAAGAAGGCCCTCTATGGCTTGAAGCAAGCTCCCAGAGCTTGGTATGGAAGAATAGATAGTTTCCTGATGAGCATGGGCTTTGCCAAGAGTAAAGTCGATCCTAACCTTTCCTACAAGGTTGTAGAAGATGTACCTGTCATTCTATTACTATATGTGGATGACTTATTCTTGACAGGGAATGAGAAACAGATCATGGAAAGTAAGAAGAAACTAGCAGAAGAATTTGAGATGAAAGACCTTGGGTTAATGCATTATTTCCTAGGTCTAGAAGTATGGCAAAGTTCAGAAGGAATCTTTCTCAACCGGGGAAAGTATGTGGTATAGATATTGAAGAGACTCAATATGCTGAAATGCAAATTCATGGCCACACCTATGTACTCCAACCTGAAGCTGTTAGCTGATGACTCATTAGAGGTAGTGGATGTGACTCACTACAGACAGATCATTGGGTCATTGATGTACTTAACAAATACCAGACCAGAAATTTGTTTTGCTGTGAACACCTTAAGTCAATATCTTGTTCAAAAAAGACAGGTTCACCTAGTAGCTGCAAAACATGTGATGAGGACTATAGACTTTGGTCAATACTATGATGCTAGCCATGAGTATAGATTGTATGGCTACACAGATGCAGATTGGGCTAGAAGTATCTCAGATAGGAAAATCAAATCAGGTATATGCTTTGAGGTCTTCTATGAGTTCACGGTTTAGCAGGAAACAGTCCAGTGTTTCTCTTAGCTCGGTTGAAGCAGAATATATAGCAGATTGCTCTACTATGTTATGAAGCCATATGGCTTCAGAAGCTGATATCAGGTCTCTTTGACCTGAAGATGGATACAACAATGATTCTATGTGATTACCACAGTTGTGATGACAAAGAACCCTGTGTTCCATGTAACACGTAGAAATCTGGTATTTCTACATACAAGATAAGATGAAGATAATGATACTGTAGATGCAGATGATGGTGATTTAGTATTTCTATACTAAATATAGAGATGATGATGTTTTAGTATTCCCATATTGAAGATATAGATGATGATGATTTCAGTATTCCCATACTGAAGATACAGATATTTCAGTATTCACATACTGTAGATATAGATGATGATGATTCCATGTTTCTATACTAATTATAGAGATGATGATGATTTCAGTGTTTCTAAATACAGGTTGAGAGACTGTAATTTCTTTCCCATCGTGGTCTGTGTAATTTTTTCCTGGTGACTTCGTTGTCCAGAACGGGCCGCTGTTCCCCACGTTGTTGGTAATGTATGTTGATACATTTTTGGGACTGTTGTTTTTCCCCATGTCGTGAGCTGTGTTTGCTATTATGATTTGGGGCTGCTGTAGATTGTTGGGAGTCGTTTTGGCCATGATAGGGCCAAGAATGACTCAAGAGTCATTTTCCCTGTTTAAGCTGTGACAGCTGATTTATTTGCATGTGTGCAATGGTTGGTATTCAAACTATGTTGGGAGTAGGGATGGGGGGCTTGGTTTGCTTGATAAACCTGGTGGCTAGAAACCACACAGACAGAGCTAGAGGGATAGATTTCTTCTCCACAACCCCTGAATAGCACTGGAAGAGAATGCAGGGCCTGAGGGACTATGTAGCAGAGAAGGGACTGATTCCTTGTGTTGGGTGTGTGTGGGTGTTTTAGAAGCCAGGCTAGATCTGGTGTAGGTGTTCTTGGCTCTGTAATGGGCTCACCAGCTTAGCATTTAGCCTTTCCCAACTCTTTGATGGGATGATAAATCCAACTGTGTTGGCTTGGCCATGTTTTATGTATCCTTGGCTATGTGTAAGCCTGCTTGTTCCCTTATTCCTTGGAGAATCATTCCCAGCTCGGGGGTGGTAGCGTTGCTGAGAGATTAAGGAGCACGCTGGCCTATGGTTGGGTGGAACATTGCAGCAACGTAGCTGTTTGTGGAATGAGCTCTTCATAAGATAAGTAATCTTGCCTATTTTACTTCTGCAACCATATTTACTATTAATGAATGTGATGGACATGTGAATGAATGTTGCTTCCGCTGTGTATGATAAACAATTGCATTGGTGCATGTTCTACTTCCATGCATCTTGTCTTCAACATTTTGTTTTCAGCATTTTTATGAATTCACATGCTCATGGGGATGGTAGCCTAGATGGTTAACGTCGTGGTCGCGTCCTCTTCACCGGTCGGAGGGATGGGGACGTGAAAATTCCCCAGCGGAGTCACCAGATTTGTTAGTTGGAATATTTAACCTTATGCGGATAGTAAGGTGTTCCATTGGTCTAAATGGTTTAGATCTAGAACAAATGAAGGACAGAGGTTGAAGACCCTCCCTGGATGCCGTAGATACCTGGGATGTGATGCTTCGATAGTAACCCTATGTACCTGCAATCAGATTAAGCACGCAAACAAATCAAAGCTTCCATAATATAATCTACTGATCCATGTTAGTGACTAAGGAATGTAACAACATACATGTGAAATAAAACAACAACAATAATGTGGGATGGAAATCAACTTACCTTAAGATAAAAATGGAGAAATTTACAACCAAGCCTTAGTGTTGACATGCATCTCCACGAAACCAAGCACTCTCATCCCCATAAGCTCCGACTCTAGCTCTCTATGCTCTCCAATGGCTTGGGCCAAGTAATCAATCCATCAACATAACAATACCTTAAGAGTTCTTCCTTCAACCATGGATATGAGCTTGTATTTATAAGGCTCAATGGATAGGGATGGTTGAGAGATTAGTGGATGAGGTGGCTTCTAAGATCCTTTGGGAAGGACAACTCTGAAGAACATCAAGCACAGACATCGCACAAGGAGTTTGGCCCAAATCCTCGACAACAGAATAGTTCTAGGTGGTTCGGGCATTAGGATTGTGCCTCGAACGCTTTAGGACTCCCTTAGGAATGTGAGGTGCAATCTCAGGTTTATCCATAGGGTTTTCAATACGCAAAGGGCTCTCGGTAGGAGGAGGTTCCTTCCAAAGTTCTGGTTGTGATGAACCATAGTCTTTCACATGAGTCACAAACTTAGTAGGAAGCACCATGTTGATGCAACCATGACCAGTACTAGTTTCAAGAGGATTTTGATCTCCACCCGATGTAGAATGAGGATCATGGGTCCTTGAGTTCATATTTTGATTATGGGGTAAAGGATTGGTCAACACAGCAGGGCCCTGTGCTATGAACCTTGAGGCGTCTTCCATACAAGGGCACAAGTGAGTGAGGTGGTCATCCTTACACAATTTGCAAGGAAACTTAAACTTACGTTTATATTGCTTGTCCCCCCTAGCATTGCGGTCGTTCTTGTCATTGAAATTGGAATTTTCATTCTTGTTCCCACCCTTACGATTGTTTTTACCCTTTTTCTTATTCCTTCCGGGCTGCTGGTTGCCCTTCTGGTCTGACAATTGCATGGAAAGTACACTCAACATTTGGGTGGTTTGAGACAAAGTTGTGGCTTGTCCCAGGGTGGATTGATTGATAGAAAATTGACTCACTTGTTTCACAACCAAATCCATAGGTTTGGTACTTGTACAACCCACAATGCCATCGGCATGTGGTCTAGGTTTGATCTTGGGATTGAAATTAGAATGCGAAGCATTAGGTATGATCTCATATAATAGTCTGGATTGAGCATAAATCAAATCCAATTCCTCTGTCCTAAAAATTTCTTGTTCTTCGTTCTAAACTCCTGATGTAGAAACAACCTTCGCGATGTAAGGTAGCAATGATTTAAGGAACCACTCAAGGAGAAACTATGGTGGTATGAAAAATTTAATCAACCTCTTCCGTCTACACCACTCTTGGATATGGTCCGAGATATGTGTGGCTTTGTCCTACCCAAATGTCGACAAGAGTTCTGTACCAAAGTCGTGACACACTGGTAGCTGGAAGTGATTGAGGAAAGTCATAGCAAGATCATCGAACAAAACGAATTCTCCCCTCGGTAACTCTATGTACCATTTTACTGCAGGCCCGATGAGGGTGCGTTGAAATAGCCTTAAACGGATCGAGTCATCGTGTAAGTAATTGGAAGAGAACCAAAGGTGAAAGGTAGTGACATGTTCACTAGGATATTCTCCTGGTTTTCCCTAAAATTTGGGAATGTCTGAGGGAATCTTGTTAGGGATAGCCGGCCAAGCCGGGTCATGAGATACCAGATCATTCATTAGTCTTGACAAGTCAGGTAAATTTAACGTTGCAAGGAAAGGGAGTTTAGGTTGAGCCGTTCTATGCCACGCTCCCTGATAGTTTTGGTTCATATAAGGCTGACTACTGTAAATGTTGATGTAATTGTAACTTCAGAATGTATTCACTTGTATTTATTATCTATTGTAACCTGATGTTTATTTTGGGATGTACTGGTGTCATGTCATGCTCCGATCTTCCTATCGAGAGGATCTATATTGTAAACAAGTCATGTCAATTCATTGTGGGTAACCCTCCTATTGTCTAAGGGTTAAATTCCCCACAGTTTCGAGGCACTAGGGTTATTAGACTCTCCTAGAGAGGTTGGCCCTAGTAGGGTTTTAGTCATGTCGGGATTAGTATAAATAGAGAGCTGGACTCTCTATTTAGAACACATCTCACACACACTAAAGTGTAGCACATAGTTGAGGAAGGAGAAGACACTGGGGCTATATAGAAAGAAGGTTACTGCTGTTAGGAGATCACTTACTATTTTTTGGTTTTACTTTGCTGTTTATTCTATCTCTGAGGAAGTTGCATGGTTTTCTCTATTTATGGTTTCCCCGAGGAAAAACACTATGTTCATTGTCTCTTGTGTTTGATTGATGTGCTTCTTGTTCTCTTAGTTAAAGATCCTAATGTTATGCTAATCTTATTGTTAAAAATATAACATGGTATCAGAGCTAACCTGAGAAGAAGACACTGTGCAGCTGTGGGAACTAGGGATTCCTACTTTGTGGATCTCTCTCCATATATTTTCATCAAAAGAAGGTTGGAATAACTCTCCTCCCCAGGGCGCATCTTTCCGTTGAAGCAGAATCCAATTCTGAGGTTTTTCAGTTTTGGACTCGACACTACTGCTGGAAATTAGAGATTTTCACAGAAAAGGAATTTTTCAGTGATCCCTGCCATGGATTGATCTCCTCCATAAAATCGAAGTTAGGGATAAAATTCAAAGCAATTGGTTGGACAGAACTCTGGAAAAGCAAAACCCTAATTTGCTCCTGAACCAGCTCTGTAGGATTTTCAGCTCCAAATCTAGATCCGACATCTTGACCTGGTAAGATATAAATCTTTTGTATTTCCATTTGAGGTTATCAGTTAATATGTCTCATCATACCAATCTTGATGAAAATATTGAGGGAGATGATAACTTCCAAGCTTGGAAGTATAGGATCTCCCTGGTCCTGGAAGAAA
Organism: Pseudotsuga menziesii; assembly: GCA_001517045.1. Lineage (NCBI taxonomy): Eukaryota > Viridiplantae > Streptophyta > Pinopsida > Pinales > Pinaceae > Pseudotsuga > Pseudotsuga menziesii. Next base: position 92,092 of record LPNX011064982.1, read on the forward strand.
ATGAATTGGACTCCTATATCAGTGAGGAGGTTCCAGTTCTAGAGGGAGATGAGGCAAAGGCATTACATAAGAAGAAGTTGGCTATGGCAAAGAGAATCATTGCTAATTCTATAAAGTATCACCTCATCCCATAGGTGTCATCTCTCAAGACACCTAAAGCTATGTTTGATGCCCTAAACAAACTATTTGAAGGGAAGAACATCAATCAAAAGATGACTCTAAGGAATCAGTTGAAGAATGTAAAGATACAGAATGCTGAGACCATCTAGTCTTACTTCACAAGGGTATCCCAGATCAAAGAACAACTAGAAGCTGTAGATGAAGAAGTGGAGAATGTAGAAATTGTGATGACAACACTGAATGGCCTCCCTAGGTCATGGGATTGATTCATCCAAGGAATCTGTGCCAGAAAGAAGTTAGTCACACTACTACATTTCGACCAAAAATCCAACAGCCGTATTGTCGGATTTTCGACACTTCCCTGTCGCATGTACGACACTATAATTTTTTTTAAGCGTCGGTGGATTTTCGTCGGTTATCCGATAGCTCAGTTTTCCGTCGGTTAAGAGACAGCTCAGTTTACTGTCGGTTAAATGTAAATCGTCGGTTATTCAACACTTACAGGACATTTCTTCTACAGCATGGTCGTCGGTTAAGAGATGGTGACGAATTTTTTTAAAAAACATTCACACCTACAGGCGTCGCTTAACCGACACCTACAGGTGTCGCTTAAGCGACGGTATTGTATTTTTTTTTTAAAACACACAGGCGTCGCTTAACCGACACCTACAGGCGTCACTTAAGTGATGGTATTGAATTTTAAAAAAAAAATACCTACCTACAATTGAAATCCCTCACCAGTGATTACTATTTGCCATATTAAATTATCCGTAACTCAAAACGCACATACAAACCACTAACTATATCTTGAATATAAAGCTGGCCAATAGCAGGATAGAATGGCTCAGGCCATATTTGAGAAACCGATAAACATATCCATGTAATAGGCATTGTTCTTATGTTTTCCAATAAGCATGAATCATCCTTTTCTTCTACAAGAACTAATCCTAATGACTTGGCTGGCAAAACATATGGTAGTCATTCGAACAGGTTCTAAAATCATGGTCTCATTTCACTAGAATCAGAAGAGAAATAATTATACCTGATGAATTAACTGGTAAAAGCTATGGTAGCCATTTGTACCAGGTTCTCCAAAATCTATTTCACCAGCCTCAAAATTGAGAGGTATACCATCAATAGAAACTCCCATGCTAAGCTGCAACATACAGAAAAATAGATTCATATCATTATAAAAAAATATCGAGGATGATCTCAGAAGATGAAAGCTTAATTGCATAAAATCAGATAGCAGAAAACATCCAAGACAGAATTTTACCTGTTGGATGTGTGGTGCCAACTTCTCTAGAGCCTGAGTGTATGGAAAAATATCCTACAAGATTGAGTGTATGGCAAAATAGCCTACAAGATTGAGAGGAAAATAGCCTAAAATGCTGGCAAGCTAGAATAAATCTCTATTTAAGCTAATTAAAGAACCCTCTTTGGGTCCATTACACTCTACTAAGATCTTGAAAAGATTTACCCTAGCCGGATACCTGAGAAAGGATACATTCCACACACTGAGGAGACCCAGCAAAACCTGTGAAAAAGTCACGAGTGTCATAATTAGAAATGTGTTCACCTTGATTATGTGAAACTTAAGCAACATCAGATTCTACTAAATCTCATTTGTACTGAATTGAGTGAATTGTGGGTATCCTGGCATACAGGAATATTTTTCTCAAATGGACTTGTGTGGAAATGGTTATCTATACTCCTTGCTCCCTCCAAAAACCTTCACAGACAATGAAATGAATGTTAGTATCATTGGTCAGCCTACTGGTATTTATAGAAATTGCAATCCTGCTCCAGAGTCCAAATAGATTGAATAACAATAATTGTCTCTCACAGTGCAAAATTGAATCTTCATACAGTAGTGTTCTCTCATAAATCATAAATCTATTATTTTTGCAATCAGCTAGTATAGATGGACAAGAGAAGAGAACTAGGATCTTCGTAGCTAGACACTTATGCTGCACCTTTTTTTTCACTTTCTTTTTTTTGCTTTCAGCATTATCTAGGAGTTGCTTTTGCACTCTCAGATTGTAATCACTGGATGTATCTTTTAGTGCAATTCACCTACTTTTGTGGTCATTTGTTGGAAATTAATAAAATCATATATCTTATTTAGTCAAAATAATTGTATTCTCCATTGATCAATAGAAATACTTGACCTAAAACAAGAATCCACTAGGTTTTTCATAGGATCAAAAGAGTAGTAGACAAAAGGTATACATTTCTCCATCTGCAATTGTCTTTTCAGTAAGTGGAATATATCAAATGAGGAAGGAATATACTTTTCTCTAACCAAAGAATTAGAGTTATGACAGTTATGATATTTATGAATTGTATGGAGCTTTCCAATGGATCAAGGGAGTCTGGCACAGCCATACACATTAATTTTTTATCAAGTTTGTATCAGTATGTCACTTAACAAAGTACTTTAGTATTGGGTTAAATAACATGACTTCATGCATTTTAATTAAGTCACGTGTCCTTTAAGTTATATAATAGCAATTGCCACAAAATTATGCCTCTCACAATGCATATCATTTTGGCAAAACTCATTATTATACACATTGCATACCATTATCAAGTTTCTCTTCTCTCTCGGCAACTTTTGTGCATAGTGTATTGCAATTTAAGTTTATATCGTTTCCTTTTGAGCTAATACTGAACAAGATCTTGCCTTGTTGATCTAAATTGTTTACCATAGCCCTTTGGCTGCTCATTAGCAAGCCAAAGCACACTTTTCCTTGCTGTTCTGTTGTGATTTATTGCAGATTTCGGGTCATAGAACAACCCCAAAAAACTTAGAGATGCCCCCCTAAGGTTGGCAATCACCAACACAAACGAAGAGTGGTTTTTGCCAGTGACATTTCAGGCATTTTCTCCTACAAATTACACGATCCTAGCTATTGATATTCAGATTTATTATCAATCATTTGGTGCAAAAAATATTGCTAATAGTAATAACCACCTCAAATTATCTGAGAAAATACTTACTGGTTTCAATAGAAACATCACAAGCATAAGATGTCAAAAGCCTCCACTACATGCTAAAACAATATGCACTAATATTCTATGCTGTTAAAGGACAAATCAACAAAATTTTGAAATAACAGTTGTGCAGAGGCATGCACCAAAATATCTATATGTAAACAAACTGCATAAAAAATAATCGATACTTACTGCACAAGAAAAGTGCAAGACTATCTGAGCAACCTTGTCAAGATGGGGGACCAATCGGCTAAGTAACTTCTCAAAATGAGGAGGTTGTAAGTACCAATCGATATCCTCCGTGCTTTTTACCCCTAGCAAAGTTCCAACTCCTACCATCTTCAAAGCATTGATAGAAGATGTACCATTCTTCCAAAGCCAAATTCCCTCTTCTGGAAACAGTTCCCCCTATCAACATGAAATGTTAAAATGCTTTAAAGTTCAAACATTTCAGCAGCAATCAAAAATAAAAACAGAGTTTGCAGGAGCATAAATACAGATGGAAACAGTTAAGACTATCATATCATGATATGCACAGCATAATCCAAAACCGATTTCTCAAATAGAAAATGCCATCAAGACAAGAGAAATCGTATTGACCCAATGGAACTTGATCTCCAACAATCACTAATCTAATCACAACATAAGAAGAAATCTGGGAAAACTATTTTGCCTATGACATACAAGGGTGCCAAATCCAATAACAAGATTTGTGCTAACAAGGGCCATCTTCCACTAAAAAGAGAACCATTAATGTTCTTGACTGAAGAACCATTATTGTTCTTGAACAAAGAAACACTATTGTTCTTAAATGAAGAACCATAATCCAATCCTTGATAATTACAGCTAGAAGGGCAACTACGATAGAAGTTCCCAAGGGAAAATTCAGTCATGGAAATGCAGCCAACCATGAGAAACAAATGCAGGCCAATCTTTGGAAATTACAGGAATTTTCATAGTTGCTCATAGTTGCTCAAGGTTATGATGTCTTCCTATATTAATGATTTCCTGTACTATAAAGCACAAGCTAAAAAATATGATGTGCTCAATTGAAAAGCACGTAATAAACATAAAATAATGATCCTGGGCAGAAGCTAGATAGGCCCTGATAAAAGGGATCAAAAGATCTGTTTCTCCTACCAAAAAAATTCAAACTCCTCTCTGAAGAAACTTGAAGTAGTAGGTGATATGGTTAAGTGACAATTCAAATGGAAGACCAATGAGGAACTATACTTATCCTGGGATATTTTGCTGGATTACAATTCAGGGGATGGTGCAGCATGAAGCAACAACAAATTTGCCTCACCACCGGCACCAACAATAAGAAGGCTTCAGGCACTCACAATTTTAAGTCACATATTAAAAATGTCATATCTCAAGAAAGAAATCAAAAGCATTCAGGTGAGACAGGTCATAGTGATTATCCAATAACTGGTGTAACAACACTTCAATCAGTATGGAATTATGGCAAAATTGGTTACCATGTTTAACTATTGAAGTCTGGGAATATTATCATCAAAGCCACGGATGGGCAATAAATTATAATAATGATATATTTCCTGTAATGTTATAATTGACAAGGTTCTATTATAGGAGTGTAGCACCATAGTCTCTTGTCAAGTGATGTGGGCTTTTCAAATACTTACACCAAGACTGAACATGCATGCAATCATTTTTGTGGTGAGACACAAATTCCTAAAATCAGTTTTAAGGAAGCTTTTTCAGTTTTACATCACCTTTGGTGAAAGCTAAAGATATTGAACGCAAAGTAAAAGTAGTTGATTTGGAGTGTTACCAAGCTTTGCAAAGTGATAATTGTTGTCTACATCAATGTCAGTGTCATTTTGCTGATACAGAACAACCATTCAATGAGTTTCATAGAACCGATATCAAGATTCAAAATGCATTGAAACAAGAGAAAAACTATCTTGAATCTCTACATGACATACTCCCTTGCTGAACACATGAAGACCATCTTAAATTATTGTTTCTCACCTTTCAGATCCGTAATTTGTGTAATGAACTTTCTATCCCGCATATTGCATGGGTGTTCAAGTGAAATTTTTTCACTTGAACAGCAGAAATGACATGGTCACGTGGTCATCTTATGAGAGTGTTATGGTGAGATCTTCTCTTATGGGACACTTGTTTTGATGAGAGTAAAAATACACAGGGCAAATCTGAGTACACTTTCATTTTCAAACAGCAGTAAGCATTTCCAGGCATGGGTATATTCAAAGACAGCCTGACAAATTCAGAATTTGAAGAGAAGATTGGACCAGCAATTTAGATGGTTTACCATTTCAGTTTGCATACTTACAAAAAATCAGTGCTTAAAGCTTTGTATGGATGATTCAAAATCAAGAGAACTTTGTGATCACATTCTTGATGCATTGCTTGTGGGTCTAGAGAAGGCATTCCTGTCATTTGATGTTCCTACTGCGAAAGCATACTTCAATTTTTTAGTTCAGTTGGCAAATGGTGAGTCCACAATAAAGCCTATTATCAAGAGGGAAATTGATATGGTGGTCAAGTTGTCTGCCGATGAAACCCATCTGGAGGGTTTGAAGTTTGTCTTGGGTTTTCTGGTTTCTGCACTGGGTTCGTATGGTGCTAACAAGCATGTTTCTGAAAAATTAACAGAGAATCCTTGGTCAAACACTAGTTCTAACAATGATTCTGCTAGCTGTAAGTTGTAAGTTGAAGCCTAGTGTTCCTAGAAAGAACTTGGAGGATTTGGTTAATCCAGTCAATCAGGGAGTCCATTCTAGTGCGATTGAGTGTGATGCCACTTCAGGAGATGATGATGAGGATGATGGCACATCCGATGGAGAACTGGCTAGTATGGATAAAGAAGATGATGATGAGAGTAACAGTGAACGGTCACTTGCATCAAAATTTTGCACATTCACCACTAGTGGAAGCAACTTTATGGAACAACATTGGTACTTCTGCTACACTTGCGATCTGACTCTTTCTAAAGGGTGTTGTTCTATTTGTGCTAGGGTGTGCCATAGGGGTCACAGAGTTGTTTACTCTTGTTTAAGCCATTTCTTTTGTGATTGTGGAGTAGGAGGGGTAAGAGGGACAATATGCCTCTGCTTGAAGCCTCGAAAATATGTTTCTTCCAGCACTACATCATTGAGGGGGGCTAGCGGACCCAGAGGTCAGGTTTCCTTGTTGGAGTGAAGTATTGTTGTGCTAAGAACCAAGAGAGATGATGACCTATCTCATGAAGACAATGGCCAAGAAAGAGGAACTGTTGCAGCCTCCAGGAATGAAGAAGAGAATCCTGACCAGGAGGACACCAAAGGTAAGAGGCATGAGACCTCCATTAATGGCATGGCTTCTTCTTAACCTTCTATTGCACCATTCAAAGTAGAAGCCAAGATCAATATACCAACCTATGATGGACACGTTGGTGCTGAAAAGCTCAATGATTCATTCAGGAAAATAGAGGTATATTTGATATTTCAGTATCCAAGGATACAAAGACAAGAAAAAATCATACTTTCCTATGCTGAAAAAGACTACCCATGCATTAGTATGGTGGGAGAGCTACATGTAGCCCTCAAAATAGCAAAAGAAAGCCCCATTGGATTCTTAGGAGGAGTTCAAAGCACTCCTAAAAAAATAGTTTTATCCCATTGGCTATCAAGAGGAACAACTGATTGAATGGCAATAATAAATAATTCTACCAAAGCGATGGTCAAAATGTCCAAGACTATACCACCAAATTCAGGAAGCAATCCATTATGTTAAGCCTCCAGCTGGAAGATCAACACTTATTGATGAAACACCAAGGAGCCTTGTGTGGCTAAATCAAAAGGAAACTAGCCCTCTTTGAGGGAAAGAAACTTGATGATCCCTTTAAGAAGGGACAGAAAACCAGCACAGAATGGAGCAATAGGAAACACAAAGTATGGTGCCCAACAACATGACAGGAGGATGACCTACAAAGTTGCTCAGTCGAAGGACAGTGGTGAGAATCATTGCTATTTGCAATTATTGTAGTATAGATGGCCATACCAAGACAAAATGCTGAAAATTTCCCTTGGAATTGCATCCTAGAAATCAGAAGAAAGCATCGAAGCAAGCTCTCACCAATATTTAGGGACAAGAATTAGAATGCGACTCCAAACTAGATGGGAAGATCACTTGTATGAGCATACAAAATTGAAAAACCACCAGCTAATGAGGATGAGTTGAAAAAACTTAGTTCCATGAGAGAACAGTTGTTCAACATCAAGATTCAAATGAAGATGTTGAAGAATCTCACTACATTGTTTGGCCAGTGAAGTTAGAAGAATCCAATCTCATAGGTGTTAGTTCAGAATTTGGGATTAAATAACAACAAGCATCGAGAACATCATCCATTGAAATGGCTCCACCAGACAATGTGAGATCAAATTTGGCATATAAGTTCATTTCATTGATGAAATGGATTGTGATGTAGTCCCATTAGATGTCTGCAACATAAAATTTGAAATCACTTATTTGTGGGATCACATGGCCATATAACCTCAAATTACAGCATAAATATAGATTGATTGAAGATGGAAATCCATTTCTAGTTAATTCTTGTATAGATGAGCCAAAAAAATTTGGTTTCATCGAATCAAGCCAAGATATAAATCAATGCAAGTAAGTAACTTGTAATCACACTTACAAACTGCAGGTGCAGGATAATCAAGCTCTAGAGCCGAATCTTCAAATACTGGTTTTCCTCCAAAGAGAGGCTGAGCATGGAATGTGTCTTGCAATGGTGTTTTTTCTCCAGAGAGAATTGGAGCATGGAATGAAACTACCACCAAACTCAATTGAACTTTTGTGGAACCAAAAGCCTTCAAATTGAGGAGGTTTGATCTGTAACAGATCTAGCTAGAAGAAGCCAACAGTCAACATGGCCCTCTCCAAATGCATTGGCAGAATAAGCCCAGTCAACAAGGCATTTCAGCACCACATTTTCATAACTACCTGGCCAATGAATGGGCAGTTGGCCAACAACTTTCCTGGCCAAGGGAAAAAAGAGGCCATTCTTCTTCCAGCTGAAAAAGAAAAACAGAAAGGGAATTCACAGCCAAATGTTGTAGGAGACTCAAAACCATCTGTATGCAGACATGGTAACCAAATGCAATGAATCTGAGACAGAGAGCTCTGTAACCATTAATGAACTTCAATAAAACCGAGTATTCATTTGGAATTGGAATTTGTACATCCCAAGAGGGTTTTCTCCACATAAATTATAAACCCTTGCGTTAATGTGTGCATTATGTATTTTGTGAGTTCATTATCATTTCATTGATAGCAGAATCTTGAATGCGGACATTGTTCCTTCTGTCACCATAATCTTAAGTTTCAGTGTTACTGTATGCATGTTAGAAGCTCTTTTCTTAGTTTCTATTTCCCTGGTATACTTGTTGAATACATTGTTGGCAGTCATTGAAGACACAAAATGTTGCACAGATTAAGCCTATTCAGTAATGCAACGGTTAAAAACTTACAGTTTTTCATCGCTAAAATGAAATCTCTGTAATTTCATATCAAAAAGGTAAAAGGAAGCTACGATATTACAAGGATCGAATTAACAAGAAATCCATAGAACGAGACTTCCTCTATGAAATTGCACATGCAAGCTAGGAGCAAGAACTTGAAAAGCCTAGGAAAATACTCAGCCTTGAAATAAAAATAAAATGGAACACATGTCAAGTAATATGTGATACCAGTGAAATCCAAGTAAACAAGCATATACCACTGGATGATTCAACAGGCAGGCAGGAGTATGTATGATGTGATCAGGCTGACAGTGACAGGTTAATGCTTCTTATAAAACAACAATGTCAATATAGAATGTGCATAACATTTGCCTCATGGCTGATGTCACTCAGACAAATTCTTCCCTCACCTGTGAAGCAGTGACAGCATCTATTCTTTGCCATGTCTTTTACAGCAAATGCTAGCTGTCCTAAGTTCCTAACCAACTAAACATATCTTGTATTTTTTTGTAGCCCTTCCCAAACCTCTATGTTGCTCAAATGGCCCTCATAACTGTGCGGTTGACCATGCAACCCCTCCACACAGTCAAGGTTGCTACCTTTCACCCACTCAACAATACTACCCCAACCATTGAACCATCCACATTCGTTATGCTACTGTTGATATTTTTAGTGTCATTTCCCTGTTGCATTTTTCCCTCAATGTCAACATCTTCACAATAACCCATATAAACAATCAATAACATATAGTTCCCATAGCCTTTCAGCAAGCCAAAAAACAACACTAAGCCCATCAAACATTGAGCATAGAATCCCAACATTAGACTTGCATACAATATCAATCAGAGGGATTTTAGCACACTGAGAAAATTCCTCAAATGGGTAATACAAGTTCTAAAAACTTTTGTGAACTTTAATGCTTAGTATTTTACGTAATCGTAATATTCCCATTTTATTCCTCTCTTTGTATGAAGGCCATTAGGACCTTTATAATATGATTGAGCTTCTACTACCAAAAAACCGATTTCATATTCATTTAGGTGATTTTTGTCCATTTTTCTAAAATATTGTTTTAGTTTAGACATCATTTACAGAGCAACCTTGGTAAATATGGAATAGCTATGCAAAAGACACATCTTGACTCTTCCAAGCTCCCTTCGAGTCATTTCAACTTTTTGTATTAAAAAAAGCTAGTCGCATTAGCCTATAAACAAGATCCACAATATTCACCTGAACACATTGTAGATATACACCAGCATGCAGAGACTAGCATGGTCTAAATCATGACCAAAGAAATTACAGACAAAATCTCAACAAAACTAATATTTTCAAAAAAATTTAACCAATAACATGATGATATTGATGATGTTTCAGAACCTCATGCAATATGAATCCATGCATATAGCAGTGCCTAGCACCCAACCTGATTTCAAGATGGACACCAAGATTAACATCCCACATTTTGACAACACCATCAAAGCCAATGAATTAGACACATGGCTCTTAAGTTTAGAAGCATACTTCGAAACCCAAACCCCCAAACAGGTGCTCAAACAATCATGATTACAAGATTACAGATTGATGATTGAGCATTCACATGGTTGTAAGTATTACAACCACCCTCGTAAATAGTAGTATACACACTATACAAGGGTGAGACCAGTTTAAAGGAATCTTTCCCAACCATTTTTACCTTTCAAGTATTGCAAAGATCTTATGAAGTGGTGCTTTCATCTTATCCAAACAAGTGCTCAAACAGTGCATTTGTGTATCAAATTGTTTGATATATTGTCAATCAAAATGGAGATAAAAGAGAGTGATTGAATTTTTTGGATAAAATTTGTGGGCAATCTCTTTTCTCGCATCCAACAGGAAACAGAGTTGTTTGCCATTACCTCCTCACTCAAACAACTTTTCAAATGGCCCCAAAATTTAAAGCTAAACTTGAAAAGGCATTGGTATGAGCAATACCATAGCTACATGCTTGATAGATCCAACCACCCAATAAATCCTCTACTAAAGTAGTGACACACACCATATACCTGCAAAGAATGTCAACAAAGTGGTAGAAAAACTTCACACAAGTATAGCAATTATCACAAGTTATGTTTCCAAGGGATGCAATCCTGAGTCTCCATGTCCTAGGATATAACTTTATGCAGGTATTGCACTTATCAAAAGTTGTGTTTCTAAGGGATGTGTTCCTGGGTCTGCCCATCTCAGGATGTGTCCCATATCCCAAGTGCTAGACAACATCCCCGAAAAAATTCTAGGAATGTGCCCTTGAAACAATCCAAAATTTTGATTTTTACATTTTAAACCCATGCCCAATATTCTCATTTTTAAGCTTGATCTACACCCCAATATCATTTAAGGTCAGATTTGCATTTTCTATGGCATGTGTAACATGAATCTTACCAATAAGTTATTCTAAGAGATCAACCAACATATTCCATGCCTATCTAGCTGGTATAGAGCTTTAATCTATGTATTTTGACTATGATCTCAACAAATAGTAACAGAACTTGTTGTGATTATTCCAAATTTGTCAGAGCAACTATAGCCTACATTCTGTCCCTATAATTGCAAGCTTAACAAAGCAATTCAAACAGAAAACATTTGAAATTGCAATTCCTACAAAAATTTCAATTACTTGAGAACAATATTTTTCTAGCTGGAAGTAATTATCTATCCATGAATGACTGATCTATAATAAGCAAGCAGAATTATCTGGGGCTTCTTTTTTGTTGTTATTCATGAAACAATCCCCTCCAAAAGTGGGGAATGTTAGAAAAGTGGTGTGAAGGAAGATATTCTGTATGAACATAACAATTAGAGCTTGTAACTCAACCCCATGAATCGTTTATTATATAGGCAACCCTCCATACATCCCATGAAATGCATTTTTAATCTTCTAATTTGGTTAATTTAACAGAAAAAACAAAAGGATTATGTAAACAGATGACCAGAGGAAGACGGAAATTGGTCTTTCATAACAGGCTGCCAAAAGGAATAGTTGGAACATGATGGAAGTTTAAAAACAAATAAAATACCTTGTGATGTCATAAACCAAAAGTGCTCCAGCTGCCCCTCTATAGTATGATCTTGTAATCGATCAAAACGACTCTTGTCCTACCTACAATAACAGGAAAGATATATTTGGCAAGTCAAATCCCCCGTGTGCTAAACCATGCTCATGGCAATAGGTTGTAATGCAAATGATCTAACCAAATTATCAGTTTATTCTTTCTATTATTTGAGCTGACACTAGAAAATAATTTACAGAAGAGATAAATCAGTGAATTTTTTCAAGTTCACAAGTTCCAAACTTGAAAATTGAAAATGATGCTAATTTTATTTTGTGATTCAGGATTGTCAATGTCCACAAACTAAATTCCTATTGCATATAAATTCCAAAAAGAATGTAGCATGGAACAACAAACATTTTAAACAGATGTGCACTAACCTTTTCCAAAACTGCACTTGTGGCCACCAATTCAATTCACGAAATACAGTACTCATTCCACACAAAATCTATGACAGAAGCAGCTACACACATTTTCTGGACAATAATCAGAAAATGATAGACATAAATGTTGGGAGATATAATAGACATTTGCAACACTTGGAAGCATAATGCATTCTATAGTGGCGGTGAGGGTGGGGTGGCCTGTCAACTCATCATGTGTCTTTATTACAGTGCATTGCATCTAGAGATTGAATTGGGTGCATTGAATATGGACACTCCAGGGTCTCATTTCATATGGCACCTCTAGGTTGTGAACCTCAAGGATGTATATCTCAAATTCACACAAATGGCTAACATATCAACATGGGTCCAACGCATATCATAGACAAGTTTAAATGGGCCTATGCTCCTTACAATTTCAAGATGAATTCTGCCTGGGATCGCATATATGATGAAAGGAAGAAAAACGCAAAAACAAAAACTAATTAGACAACGGATGGTAACTAGCCCGGGCTCCGGACACATCTAAAACAGGGTCTCATTTCATATGCACCTCAAGGTTGTGAAACTCGAGGATGCATATCTCAAATTAACACAAATTGCCAAAATACCAAACAAATGACCAACATACCAACATGGGTTCAATGCATATCCATAGACAAGTTTAAATGGGCCTCTGCTCGTTACAATTTCAAGATGAAATCTGCATGGGATCCCATATATACAAGATGAAAAGAAGAAAAGGACAAACAAAAGAAAATAATCATAAAACGGATGGTAACTGGCCCAGCCTCTGAACCCATCTAAAACAGGGTCTCATTTCAAATGCAGCTCAAGGTTGTGAAACTCGAGGATGCATATCTCAAATTAACACAAATTGCCAAAATACCAAGATGGGTTCGGTGCATATAATCCCCGGGTTTTAATGAGAGACTGCTATTTACAATTCCAAGATGAATTCTGTAGGGATCCCATACATACAAGATGTAAGGAAGAAAAGGACAAAAAAATAGAAACCAACGAGAAAATGGATAGTAACTGCCCCGGACCCCTCTAAACCAGGGTCTCATTTCATATGCACCTCAAGGTTGTGATGCTCGAGGATGCATACCTAAATTAACACAAATGACCAACATATCAAGATGGGTTCAGCGCATATCACACCGGGTGTAAATGAGGCTCTGCTAGTTATATTTTCAAGTTGAATTCTGCATAGGATCACATACATACAAAATGAAAAGAAGAAGAACAGAAGCCAGTGAGAAAATGGATGGTAACTGACGCAGACCCATCTAAACCAAGGGCTCATTTCATATGCACATCAAGGTTATGAATCTCAAGGATGCATGTCTCAAATTCACACAAATCGCCAACATATCAAGATGGGTTCGGTACATATCCTATCTGAGTGTAAATGGGTCTATGCCAGTTACAATTTCAGGATGAATTCTGTGAGGGGTAGCATATACACGAGATGAAAAGTAAAAAGAAACCAATGAGAAATTGATAGGGTGTTACCGTATCCCAGATCTGAAGTTTAATGGGCTTGTTTCCAATGGTGATCATGCGCACCCCAAATTCCACCCTGATGAACCTAAGCGTTGGCGAACCACTCTGATAAAAATTTATGTGAATCCAGTAAGAGCATTGCTCATGAATGTAGAAAGGAAACTCCGAAATATAAAACCCAAAAAACAATAGGAACCCAAATAGACTTTCTTATTCATTCTCTTGGTCAAAAATGCCTTAAAGGCGCCGTCGCTTAAGCGATGGTTATGAGAATAGTCATCGCTTAACCGACGCTTGTGGCCACATTTACAAAAAAAAAATGTATCCTTGTGATTTTTGGTATGTTTAAAAAGAGAAATCCACGCTCCGTCGGATTTTGGATCGAAATGTAGTAGTCTCAAGTTCAGTAGACTATGGGAAGAATGCTCTCAAGAATAAGCTTGAATAGCAGCTCGAGAAGAGATGGGAAGTGAATATCAATCCCTCACAGTTCACTCCAAGAAAGGTAGAAGAAACCCTCATCACTCCAAAGGTAAGAAATTTTACCATAAAGATAACATTAGAAAGGACCTATCTAGATTGAGATGTTATACATGTGATGAAAGAGGACACTTTGCAAAATACTATCCTAGAAACAAGATTAACTCTCATAGGAAGAAGGGAAACAAGAGAAGACATCATGCTCATGCTGCAAAGGATGATGAACCTTGCAAGAAGAAAACCAGATATGAAACTGAAGATTATTCAAGTGAAGATGAATATGTTTTGATTTTCACTCTTATGGAAAACATTACTCATGGAAGCACTAATTGGCTTATAGACAGTGGTGCTTCCAAGCATATGACAGGATTCAAGGAATCCTTTGTGAAACTGTCAGAACATGAATCACCTCACAAGGTGAAGCTAGGAGATGACTACCAGTATCCAATAAAAGGTAGTGGGGAATCCTCCTATAAACTAGACTCTGGAAAGTATATGACAATGAAGGAAGTATTTTTTGTGCTAGGACTCAAGAAGAACTATCTCTCCATATCTGCATTAGATGCAAAAGGAATGAGGGTTGCATTCATAGATGGTCAATTCATCACGTGGCCAAAAGGAAAGACCATCGATGATGCAGTAGTGATTGGAGAGCAAGAATGAGATTTGTACAAATTAAAGGCCCATCCAGAATAAGCATTGGTCCATGACACAGTAGAGCCAAATGAACTTTGGCATAGAAGGCTTGCACATGCGCATTACAGAGCACTACCTATTACAAGCAAAGTTGTTGAAGGTCTTCCAGAAATCCAAGCAAAACATGATGGGGTCTACAAAGGATGTGCGAAAGGAAAGAATACAAAGAAGACATTTCCAAGAAGCAAAAGCAAATCCAAAGGAATCTTGGAAATCATCCACTCCAATGTATGCGGTCCTATGTCATTAAGCTCACTAAGCAGGTATGCATATTATGTTTCTTTTATTGATGAATTTTCTATCAAGACATGGGTTTACTTCATGAAGAATAAAGACAAAGTATTCAGCAAGTTCAAGGAATTCAAAGCCTTGATCAAGAATCACACTGAAAAGAATATGAATACCTTTCAATCAGACAATGGTGGAGAATTCACTTCAAATGAATTCAAAGAGCTATGCAAAGACTCAGAGATTAAGAGGGATTTTTCCACTCCTTATAATCCACAACAGAATGGGGTTACAGAAAGGAAGAATAGAACTATCATGGAAGCTGCAAGAGGAATACTTCATGATAAAGATATTCCTATGCATCTCTGGGCAGAAGCCACCAGAACATCAGTGTATGTACATAACCGTACTCCACATAGAATACTCGAGAACAAGACTCCCGAAGAAGTCTTCTCTGGCAAGAGATCAGAAGTCATCCATCTCAGAATATTCAACTGTCCTATGTATATACACATTCCAAGAGAGAAGAGAACAAAATTAGATCCTTCAGGTAAGAAGGGTATATTTGTGGGATATTCTAAAAACTTGAAGGATTATAGAATATACTTACCAAGATTCAAGAATATTGATATCAATAGGGATGTGACATTTGATGAAGACACAGCTTACAACAAATCCAGAAAGAAACCTACTGAAGAATTTGAAGAAGTAGAATCACCCAGGATTCATGACACAACCATGAATGAAGAAGCTCAAGAAGAAGATAAAGAATTTGAAGAACCACAAAGACCTATAGATACACCTCAGGAAAAGAATCCTCACAAGAGGAAACCTGCTTGGGTACAAGAATTTATCCAAGGTGCAGAAAGATATGGGGCTCCGAAAGAGAATCACAAAGAGAGAAAGAGGACCAGATCTTGCTCTGGGTATGTAGCATTACTATGTGATTTCATTGATAAAGAACCTTCCAATTATGAAGAAGTGGCAGAACGGAAAGAATGGAAGGATGCTATGATCGAAGAGTATCAAATGATGTTTGGGATGTTGTCCCAAGACCAGAAGGGAAATCAGTTGTAACTTCCAATTGGATCTACAAGATCAAGCATGCTACAGATGGTAGTATAGAGAAATATAAGGCAAGATTTGTTGCTCGTGGTTTCTCCTAGAAAGAAGAAATAGAATATGAAGAAACCTTTGCACCTGTATCCAGATACACTTCCATCAGATCGGTACTTTCTTTGGCTGCAATGATGAAATGGAAGATACACCAAATGGATGTCAAGACTGATTTCTTGAATGGTGTAGTGGAAGAGGAAGTGTATGTGGAGAAACCAATCGGTTTTGAGACACATGACAGAGATTCTCATGTATGCAGATTAAAGAAAGCCCTATATGGTTTGAAATAGGCACCTAGGACTTGATACGGAATAATTGATAGATTTCTATCCAGTTTAGGCTTTACTAAGAGTAAAGCAGATTCCAACCTTTACTACAAGGTTGAAGATGGAAACCCAGTGATGCTCCTACTATATGTAGATGATCTGTTTGTAAGAGGTATGGATGGGTTGATTGCTGATATGAAGAGGAAGCTTGTTGCTGAGTTTGAAATGAAGGACTTGGGTATGATGCATTATTTTCTAGGCATGGAGGTGTGGCAGAATCCAGATGGGATTTCCCTAGGACAAGGGAAATATACAGTAGAGATCCTCAAGAGGTTTGGGATGGTGGACTGCAAGGCTATGGACACACCTATGGCATCAATCCTAAAGCTATTGAGTGATGCTTCATCAGAGACGGTTGATGATATGATGTATCATCAGATGATTGTGTCCTTGATGTACCTGAGGAACACAAGACCAGATATTTGCTTTGCTGTGAACACTTTGAGCTAGTTCCTGATAGATCTGAGACATGTTCACTTGATTGCTGCAAAGCATATTCTGAGGTACCTGAGGGGTACAGTTGATTATGGGCTCAAGTATGAGTCAAATCAGAATATTAACTTGGAGGGTTATGTTGATTCAAATTGGGTAGGCAGTGCCATTGATAGGAAGAGCACTTCAGGGTGTTTCTTCAGTATGGGATCAGGTGTGATCTCTTGGTTTAATAGGAAGAAATCCTGTGTGGCACTTAGTACAGCTGAAGTAGAGTATGTCGCAGCTTGTTCAGCTAGTTGTGAGGTAGTATGGCCATGGATGCTACTGTCTGATTTATTTGATCTCCAGTTGGATGCTACTTGTACACATTGTGACAACCAGAGTTGCATGAAGTTGTCAAAGAATCTAGTGTTCCATGACAAGTCGATGCATATCAAGATCAAGTATCACTATATCAAGGATATGGTGCAGAGGGAAGCAATAAATATCCAGAATGTTGTGATGGAGGAACAGATAGCTGATGTGTTGAAGAAGCCATTGGCTAGGGTGAAGTTCAAGTACTTTAGGGAGAAGCTCGGTGTTCTCTAGATCGAGGTTTCCTCCAAGGGAAAATGATGAGACCCATAGCCATTCTGACATGGTGAGAGGATTGGTTCCTTACATGGTTAGATATAAGGGCTGAGCCATTCTGTCATAGTGAGAGGATTGATTCCTTCCATGATAGATATGAGTGCTGAGCCATTATGATATGACTATAGGATTGGTTCCTACATGATCAGATATAAGGGCTACTTCCATTCTTGGAATGGAGCTACCTGATGAGGTACCAAGAACACTTGGTCTAGGAATAAGGGTCATTCTGATATGACTATGAGATGTGTTCTCACATGATCAGATATGAGTGCATGGCCATTCTGATGTGATAGAGGGATGTGTTCCCACTTGATCAGATGTAAGGGCTGAGCCATTCTGTCATGGCTAAAGGATTAGGTTCCTTCCATGTCAGATGTGAGTGCTGGCCATTTTGACTTGGTGTCAGATATAAGGGCTACCTACATTCTTGGAATGGAGCTACTTGGTGAGGTACCAGGAACCCTCAGTATAGGACTAAGATCCATTATGATGTGATTGAGGGATGTGTTCCCACATGATCAGATGTAATTGCAAAGCCTTTCCACAGATGATAGTAGGTGTGTCCTATCATGCTGGTGGATGTGAGTGCTGGCCTTTCCATAGATGATAGTAGGTGTGTCCTATCATGCTGGTGGATGTGAGTGCTATGCCTTTTCAAAGATGGTAGTAGGCGTGTCCTACCATGCTGGTGATTGTAAGTGATGTGCCTTTCCATAGATGTTAGTAGGTTTGTCCTACCATGCTGGTGGATGTGAGTGTTATGCCCTTCCACAGATGATAGTAGTTGTTTCCTATCATGCTGGTGGTTGTAAGTGCTGAGCCTTTTCATAGATGATAGTAGTTGTGTCCTATCATGCTGGTGAATGTGAGTGTTGGGCCTTTCTGATGTGATTATAGGATTGGTTCCTACATGATCAGATGTGAGTGCTGGGTGTGCCTTTCTGACGAGTAGGTCAGATGTAAGTGCTGGATAGGCCATTCTGACTTGGTGTCAGATATAAGCACTAAAGAAGACCTACATGGAGGCTAGGCCTACAACTAGCGTTAAAAAGGGATGGCTCTGTAGAACTTATGGTGATGAGAAGAATCATGAGACAACACCCATGATAATCCAGTAATGATGATCTAGTAGTGATGATCCATATCCAGTGATGATCCAGATCGAGTGATGATCTAGATCCAGTGATGATGATCTAGATCTAGTGATGATGATCCATATCTAGTGATGATCTAGATCCAAAGATGAAGATGAATTGAAGAAGAATATGACTTGAAGATACATATGACGAGATGATCCAGAGAAGAAGACCAGTGATGAAAATTGTGTCGAGAGAATACCTTCCTAGTTAAGAGGGAGTGTTGATGTAATTGTAACTTCGGAATGTATTCACTTGTATTTATTATCTATTGTAACCTTATGCTTATTCTAGGATGTAATTGTGTCATGTCATGCCCCAATGTTCCTATCAAGAGGATCTATATTGTAAACAAGTCATGTCAAGTCATTGTGGGTAACCCTCCTATTGTCTAAGGGTTAAAGTCACCACAGTTTCGGGGAACTAGCATTATTAGACTCTCCTAGAGAGGTCGGCCCTAGTAGGGTTTTAGTCATGTCGAGATTATTATAAATAGAGAGCTGGAATCTCTATTTAGAACACATCTCACACACACTCAAGTGTAGTGCATAGTTGAGGAAGGAGAAGACACTAGGGCTAGATAGAAAGAAGGGTACAGCTGTGGGGAGATCACTTACTGTTTTTGGGTTTTATTTTGGTGCTGATTCTATATCTGAGGAAGTTGCGGGGTTTTCTCCATTTATGGTTTCCTTGCGGAAAAACACTGTGTTCATTGTCTCTTGTGTTTGATTGTTGTGCTTGTTGTTCTCTCAGTTAAATATCCTAATGTTATGCTAAGCTTAATGTTAAAAATATAACAGTAAATACCATGGCCTTGGCCATAATATCCTCCTCCCGTTTGACCTGTGTAGGGCTGCATGGAAGCATTATGATGTGGTGTACCTTGACCATACGGTGCTACAAAGCCATAATTAGAGGAGTAAGTGGGTTGTTGATACCCGTACCCATAAGGTTGATAGCTATGTCCATACTGTGGTCCATAAGATTGTCCATGAGAAGCTCCATAAGATTTCCCATGGGATATCCCATGAGAAGCTCCATAAGATGTCCCATGGGATGTCCCATGAGAAGCTCCATAAGTAGGGATATGGGGAACTCCATGCAATGGACCGTAAGATGATCCAAAACCAGGAATATGACCTCCTGAGACAACAGGAGATACTTGACTCTGAGATACTACTGTACAAGCAGTCACAATACAAACATGACTAGTAGCAACATTCTGACCCGAAGGACCACGTGAATGCGAGGGAGGAAGGGTTGTCAAAAATGCATTCCAAGGAGTAGGAATAGAGGATGAAGGGACATGTGAAGGGATGTAAGTGGTATTCCCTATGGTCACTCATCTTGGTTCTAGTATTTGCATATGACTACTAACATTAGGTCTAGGATGGGCATGTGAGGTAGCTTCCACCGCTGGGATAGAAGGTGCAATGTGACTAGTTCTCCCAAATCTCTCCGCACAGAAAGGAATAGGAGTGCTCCCAGGCGTAGTGCTAGGTTAAAATTCTAACTTGGCATGATGTGTTGGATATTGTGCAAGGATATTGGGCATTCCATAACGAACATGACTAGTGCTTGTGGGTTCATGGTGAGTCTCTTCGCCGAGAAACCAATACCGACGACCTGTGAATGAGGGATCATAACCAGAATGTGAAGGTATATCTGGTGAAGGATCATATACAGGAGTAGGATATTCCTCCCCAACCTCTTGAGGTGGAGAATACATCGTAGGAATATCGTCCTCATGATCTCCCATCGTGTGTGAATCAATGTGAGAAGTAGTCCGCCCGGACTGTCTATTTCTCTCTCCCAAAGGAAGAGGAGATGTGGAAGGTGGAAGTCCTACTAAATGATGAGAATGACAAAGTGCCGCACCCGAATCCACAATGACTCAAAAAATGAAAAATACTCTTTCTAATTACGCAAACCCTAGGTAAACTAGCGTGCATAGAACATATACCTATATAATGTAAAGCCAAATCACAAGAAAGCAAGGAAAGGATATGTGAGCTCCTGAATGAAGTAGGTATGGCTCTCCTACGAGAGGCTTCAGACTCCCATACACAACAAGCGGAGGTTTGTAACCAATTATTGTGACCCTCAGCTTCAACGCATATAGCGACTGTGATGTCCGACCCCAACCTGGCTGGGACACCTACAGAATAACCTCTGTGAAGTACCCCCTCAATAACCTAGGTAAGGCAACTAAGATCACCTCAATATAATCAATGCTTAGGCAAAAAATCATAGGCGAGATTAACAGTATGGGCAGGGTAGCAAAGCCCGAAAATCTTGAAAGAGTCCCTAGATACGAATACAATCCTGGAAATATCTCCGGTGTTACTCAGTTACAACTATGGGTCATCCCAATCAATAACCGCTCACACTGCCTCATGCTTAACTCCCTTGTAAGAGGAGGATCTTGAGAAACACTAATTATACCAAGGAATTTCACACTCACACCTAGACAGACACATACATGTTTTGTTTAGTGGTCTTGGAGAATTTACTCACAATGAACTATTTCAAGACCCTAAAAACTAATCTTGTTGGTGCACCCTATAAAAGAAAAGAGTGTAATTCATTTTATTATGCATTGATTTTAATTGGCTTATTACTCAAAAGGGCAAATGATCGTGCAACTAATGGTGTTATGACGCAACAAGAAGTAAAATGCACACCTAACAATCAATGGAAATGCACTGTGTCAAATGAAAAACGATGTATGCTACTACATTAAATGCAAAATTTTCCTTCAAATGAAAATGCAATCATTCCTATATGAAAATCTGACTAATACTTCTTCCAGCAAACCTAGTGCAAGTGCCATGCAAAATGCAAAATGCAATGATGCATAATGATGCAAAAAAGAAAATATGTTTGTAATTTTTGAATTAAAATGAGATAATAAAGCAAAAGAATGAATCTACCACCCCCAGACTCTGCAAGCACTATCAAACAGCACCCACGCAAAGCACTAAGGTAAAAGAGACCTAATGCAATAATCCCAAAACAAAAATTAGAAAATTCAATGACAAGAACATTCTTAAAAAATTCAACCTAAAAAGCGTCTTTGGTCAGAAATAGAGGTGTATACAAACTCTAGAAGCATCCAAGGAGACTCAGCAATCATCAAAACTCACCTAGCAACACTTAATCTTCCCCTAAAAGGAAAAACTTAGGGCATATGCGACTGTGTGCAGAAACCCCGCATACATACGTGGATATCCCCGTAAAAACCATGTGTACATGCAACTGTGAAGCCAAAACTCGCGTACAGGAAAAAAAAAGAGATAAAAAAGAAGGTAAAAAGACAAGATGAGACAAAATTTACTCCTATCAGACACTACCAGGAAAACATGCCCCCAGGCCCGACTCAGAAATAGAGAAATCAGAGCAATTCAAGAACATTGAATGCCGATAAAAACCCCTAAAGGAAATGACTAGGAACTCCCCAGCAGAGTCACCAATTCTGTTACGGAGAAAAATTCCTATGGCTTGGGGTACTACAATAGACAGAGTAACCGCAGAAATCAATCCTTTCCTATATGCAAGAGAAACAAAACATCTAACACTAAAGGATCTCGAAACATACCTTATTCTAGATGGTTGATGTAGATCCCCATTGAGCTTTTCCACTCTCTCTTGTATTGATAATTTGCTCTATCAACATTCAACAAACAAGACAAGCATGCTATATAATTATGTTAGACCTACTCTAGAATATATAATTAATAACATATAAGCATTTAAAATCATCCATGGATTCAATACTCATTTAAATACACGTTATTGGACAAGAAAATATATTTCTATTAACATAAATCAGAGATTACAATAGTGACAACCTCTGTCAGCACGTCTATGAATCGGAGAAACTGAATCCTCCACCTGGGCCTCCACCACTTCAATCCTCCATTTCTTGATAGCAATCTCACAAGAAAAGGCAAGCTTGTGAGGAACACAAAGTGCTCCAAGGGACAAAGGGATGCAGACTCAAGTATAAGCTCCGCCAACAATGGACTATAGTTTTCTTGCTCTTTAATTCCTCTCCCTTTCAATGTATCCAAAGGGTTCCTTATATAGTGCTTCAATGGGGTAATGGAAGGTCAAATCCAAGCGATCTCAAGGAATATGGAAGGCCAAGAGACAAGTGACTTGGATCCACATCAAGGAAAACTCCAAAACTATTTGGCCTTTTGCACACATCCCGATGTACACGGGTTTAAGGGTCAAATCCGTGTATATACGCGAGACTAATTTTAAAAGTCGTGTATAGCAAATAATTCATGTTTTTAGGGATGATCCTAGAAACATCAAAGGTACAAAAATGGTCCATGGCGTCTAAAGAGTCTGCAGAGGGACAAGGAAGGCCATAAAGGTGTGATCCACCATGTGTGGTAAAATCAGTTGTAACAACCTTGATGACCTAGGGTTTGAAGAGAATTGCTTAAGTGTTAGATAAATAGTTTGAGAGACTACTTGGAAATGACCGAAAGGGGGTGTTAATTTGATGATAAAATTCATCAGATGATATGGTCATGTTCATTGTTGAAATGGATATCTATCCATGCTCTCGGTTTTTCTTATGGTGACCAGATAAGTGTTTTAAAGGGGATAAGTGATGCCCACATTAAGGTTGATGCCCACACTAAGGATGATGCTTGCATGGCATGGCATGGAATAGATGATGATGTGGCATGAATTTAAAATCACTATTGCATTATGACATCGTCTTGGAGAAATACGAAAAATTAGTGAAAATCGGGAAATTGGCTAAGTATGGGAATATTGGTCCAAGTAGCCTTAAGAGGATGCCCGCTACAAATGGTTTGTTGAAGAAAATTCCCGCACCACATGGGAATATTGTAGGATGTTGTTTTTTCTACATAACCATGGTCTTATTTTGTCCAAAGAGACCCTGAATAACAATTTATGGACATGCCAAAACTATGGTTTAGGGAAATTAAACCAAGCCTAGTAGAAGATAAAAAATTGTACAAGTAGGGATTTATTGGTAAAATATGTGTAACCGAACTTAAAAAAATGCATGCCACAGCTCATAGGATGATGATAAAATTATTTTGAGAGTGTATATCTCTAGAGTCTTGTATGGTGCATCCAACCATATAATTATCCTGACCAACAACTCTTTCAGGAAGAAGATAACAATCTGCCAAAAGTGCCTCTCAGCTATATTTCCACTACTCTAGAAAATGCCCGCCAAGGTAAGAGAAAGAAGCTCTAGTAGATGAAAGTGGTATTTTTGGATTCACCTTGTTGAACTATACCCATTAGGAATATCACTTGCCAAATTTGAAGGAAAAATGAAATCACATGTTTTGTCAATTTGTTGTTCTTATACACCAGTTCCTTACATTTGTCTTCCAATTTCTTCCTTTATAGTTCTCTCTTTCCAGTTATGTCCTCAAAATTTTTATTCTGCTTCTTCAAACTAGTGATTTCCAACTCTTTATGACTTACCTGTTACATAGCCTCGACTATGCCCTGTTCACTAGATCCATCCACATGAGGAATGATCCTCAATTCTAGCTCATTTTCTTTCTCCTGCAACTTTCTTTCTGTTTCTTATAACTTTTCCTTCATGGCTTTGTCACTTTCTACTACCAAGGCCATGTCTTTTTTCCATTGATTTTCTTTATCAGCAAACTCAATAAATACTTGAAAATAAGTGAGCTGATTATTCAAGTTCTCCTTTTCTTTTTCTATCTCAGCTAGTTCAGGACCCTGTATTAGCTGGGTGGCAGGTATGAGAATCTTCTTTTTCAATAAACAAAACTCTTTTTATTTCTCACCGAGCAACCTTTGGATATGTCCAACTCCCTTATCATATTGGCCTCCAACATCCAACAACTCAGTTTGCAACTTCTTTATCTGAGTTTGGTGGGCCTTATTTTCCACCTTTTCTTGCCTCAATTGGTTCTCGATTTCACCTTTGATGATCTATAACTTGGATAATTCTAGAGTGATCTTCAACAAGTGAGTAAGTAAGATATATCTTGGCTGCTTGTGTAGATGAATCATGTTAGGTATGGAGACATCATCTAGGTTCATTTTTACTTCAGAAACTATGTTCTTACTTTCCAAGGCCAATTTCAGAGTGTTTTGGATATAATCCCTGACTGAAACCAAAGACACATCTTGATTAGAAATATTCCTTACTTCAAAATATAATTTCAAAGTCTTTTGTGAAGTTATGTCTTTGATTCCTCTGTATTTATCCACTAACTTTGCTTTGTTCTTTGATTGGGAGGAGGAATCGATAGGATTAATATCTGCAAATGTATACTCTTTTGCCTCAAATGGAGGGCCTAATATCATAATTTTCCTTTTACCTTTGTCTACAGTTGTATCTAAGACAAGTTGTCCTTTAGTTTCAACCTTCTTCCTTTTGGGAGTTTTAGCAGTTCCCTCCTCATCGATATCCTTTGCCTCAGAAAAAACTCTTTTATTATGTCCTTCTGATTTACTGGCCAATGGAGTAATGCTCTCGACTACAGCAAATACCTTAAAAAAATTTGGGGGTGGTTTTAGCAAAATAGCTAGAAGACACCTTTAGGGGGGCTCTTTCAAAAACCCCCCCAAAAGTCCTGAGAATTAGAATTTTTAGGGGGTTTTTAAGGACCGCCCCCGAAAACCTTAAAACTCTTTTGGGGGGTTTAGAAAAAACCCCGCAAGACACCTTTAGTGGGGGTCTTTCTAACCCCCCCCCCTCCCCCCCAAAGTCCCAACAATTAGAATTTTGGGGGGATTTTGTCAAAATTGCCCACAAAAGTATTGAAAACTGGACTTTTGGGGGGGATTGTTACAAAACCTCCCCCAAAAGTATTGAAAATTGGATGTTTGGGGGTGGTTGTTCACAAAACTCCCCCAAAAGTCCTGAGAATTGCACTTTGGAGGGGGGGTTGTTTAAAAACCGCTCCCAAAAGTCCAATTTTCGAGACTTTTTGAGGGGGGTTTTTAAGAACCACTCTGAAAGGCCTAATTTTTATTTTTTTTGCAGGGGGGTTAGAAAAGCTGCCCCCAAAAGGGTATTTTGTTGTAGTGAAAGCACCTATGCCATTTTACCGATTGAAGAATTTAATATCTCCTTGCATGTTAAAACATCAGAAATTTTCAGGACCATAGATTGATCTCCATCTATTCATCCAATGGCTAATTTCCCCGTACATTAATCTATCTCCACCCTTATGAAAATTCCTTAATCATGTACAGTCCTACCCTGGTGGAATTATTATCAGCCATTGATGTTCTTCGCTTATGCATTTAAGCCCTTTTTTCTTGTCACTATATAACATGGAACATATTTTCTCTATTACTTTTCATTTTCAACATAGAAATGATCCTTCAATATACCTGCTCAGCAATTACTCAGGTTATATAACATGAAATTTTTTTGACCTTACCCCTTCTTTTATTGATCTAGACCTTTGTAAGGGGAATGAGTGTAGATGCGTATGTAGAAAACTTCAAAATTTATCACAGGTGCTAACAACGAATCCAACTCAGGTATTTTATCCTCCTTATGAGGTAGCAAAGAACCACATAGACCAAGTTCTTGTTCCATTGGGCTAGACCAAAGATTTTCCTAAAATACCCAACGTGCTTTGAAAACAAAAACTTAACAACTATTGGAAATGAACTGAAAATTTGCTTAAAATAAATGCTCTCCATGTCAAGCTTATCCACACCTGCCTACCCTACTTACTGAACAACAATGCCCACTCACATAAATTTTGACTTCCAATGAAGCCAACCAAGCAATTGATCCAATGATTGAGATCCTTCGTCATGCTTGATAAAAAAAAAGTGGGCTTAATGGCAAAAGGTTATGATGAAGGAATTGATCTTTACTGTAGAGACATAACCAACCATCATCACTGCGAAGCTTTTCCACATATTTAGCCCATGGATCATGACAACTTGTAAAATTTTATTTTATGTACCTTCCATGACAAAGCTGCTCTATATATTCCACCACTGGATCATAAAATCGATCATAGTCTTCAAGTATTTTTGTTATTTTCTTCCACCAATAAGGCTGCTCAAACCGTAACCCCATCTGCACACAGTCAAACTTTTTTTCACAAGAGACTTGAAAATATTTCTCATGACATTTTTCAAATGGAGCATCAGAAATATCCTTTAAAAAATCTGAAGTAGCAGCTTGATTTTCCATATGTGCTTTAGTATAAATAACATCCTCTCCTTTAAGAAAATCAAGTGAAATGAACTCTTCTTGAGATGGAAATTCTGAATTTGAAGAACATGAAGAGAAATCCCTTTTAGGACCCTCATCTTCCAAGTGGCCATCCTCATATTCCAATTCGCCATCCTCATATTGATCATATATAGGTGGACTGAAATCTTCTTCAGAACCACCACAGACGGAGTTTGTAACATTCTCATTGCATTATTCACAAAACAAATTGTAACACTCCTCATGTACAACATTAGGCTGGTTACATTCTTTCTCATAAAGAGAAGGATTGGAATGCAAAGCAGATTCTCCTTGTTCACCCTTCTCATTATCCATTTCTAAAAATTCTATGACATTATTCACAACCTCAAGTTTCTATGTTTGATTGGAAACTCTTAATCTTTGCTTCAGAAAATCAAATGAGGAAAAACAAAATGGAAAACAACTACTTTCATCCTACTGATTATCCACCCTGTATTAAGAAAATTGATCTAGATTGCAATCATATTTTCTCCATTAACCAGATCATAACTTGCAAGATCTTCAACTGGTTTTTAAGGCACATCATCTAAGTAGTCCTCCTCATACTTATCATATATAGGTGGACTGAAATTTTCTTCAAAACCATTGTTAACCAAACTTTTAACAGGTTGATTATGATCTTAAGAAGAAAAAATAGTATTACCCTCTTCTCTTACAACACTGGACTAATCATCTTTTTGTTTACTAAAAGAAGGTTTAAAATTCAGAGAAAATGTTTCTTTTTGTTCATGTTGCTCAACCCACTCTAATTCCTTGTCCCTTTAATTGAAACTATCCTGCTCTACAATTCTTTTAGACATTCTAATATTGTCTTCAAATTCCAAGCAATCAATGAACATATGCTTGAAAGTGACTGACTTTCTCTCCAAAAGAAGAAGACATAATTTTGGAGGAAAGTTTAATGCATAACACACATAGTTTAGCAACATCTTCAGGTGGTCGAATCTATTTATTTATATTATAGTAGAATCTTGCAAATATCCTATTAAAACTAGACAAGGTTTTATCTTCTTGTTTCTTCATGGAATGAAACTATGAAATAACTTGGTACAATGATATCCTCTTACCCCAAAAATTCAAAAATATATCAGAAAAACCCTCCCATGTATCAATGGATTCATGCTGCAGATGTCTAAACCATTCCTTAACATCTCCTTGCAAAGATTGGGAAAGAGGCCTGATAAAAACATCATCATGCTCTATTTCAAAAAGGTCAAGGAAATGCTCAAAATCTTGAAGATGTTTCTCAATTGTAAGGTCATCATATTCTCCATCAAATATAGGAATGAATTTGTAGTGCTTTGTAGGAAAATCATGAAGGATAGGGGGTAGGTGTAGCGGTCTATACCAGTTTGAAATATTGGAAGAAACATGGCTATGTGAAAAGGATGCACTATCATCTGTAGTACCATGAGTTTTAGAGGGACGATCATCTCTCTTATGTGGCACGAAGGAAAGATCCTAGTCAAAATCATATGTACAAGATGAAGAGATGATTTCAATTCTTAAAGAAGGATATACAAGGGTAAACCTATGGTCTTGTTTTGAGTTCAATAAACAATGGAAATATATTTTGACCAGCCTAGGAAAGGATATGAAAAAAATTAATAGAAAGGATAAGATATCTTGGAGAATATTCACAGTTTAGTACCTTATTTTTCCACCATGCATTTACAATGAGATCATTGCCCATTAGAGTCTTCCAATTCTCTTTGAAAACTCGATCTCTAGACCATGTCCCTAGTGGAGTCACTGAAACTTGGATTCTTTGATAATGGGGTCGCCAGTATTCCCAATGGAGTCACCTTCCAAAGTTCTGAGTGGAGTCTCCATAGCATATACAACCAACATGCATATATTACTGGCTTCTCAACTAGGTCGTAGAACTAGAACAA
Source organism: Pseudotsuga menziesii (assembly GCA_001517045.1). NCBI lineage: Eukaryota > Viridiplantae > Streptophyta > Pinopsida > Pinales > Pinaceae > Pseudotsuga > Pseudotsuga menziesii. Next base: position 120,893 of record LPNX011064982.1, read on the forward strand.
TGTCATTTCCCCAAGGAGATAATAGTGATTATTCCCTGACAACGATGCCAAGGTGTTATCTCCCAATTATTTTCCTATGGTTGTGGTAGGAGATCACTAGGGTAACCATTTCAAACCAATCTTTAGACTGTATTCTATCCTATATAGTTAGAGAGGGCTCTCTCTTTGTCACAAGAACATTCAGATACACATATAGATTTAAATGAGCATCTATAAGGCTAGATAGCTGATAAGAATAGGATATTTGTCATTTTAAATATGGTGAGACAAACAAACAAGAAGTACCATTGGGAAATGGAATCACAACCTAAAAATATTCAAGGAGCTTACATACAATCTGATGCAATGTGGTTTTTATATTCAGTTGAATATCTTCAAGTGGTGATAGGGGAAAGGAGAAAAAGACCAGTGGATAAAGTGGAAACTAACTATGTGTGAATCTCTTGAAAACACATTTAGTAGAAGCAACAATAAGGGTGATGACAACAATGGAGTATCTAAAAAAGGATGAATTCCACAACGATCATTATAAACACATTACAAATTCCATTTCTAATGAAAGGAGAGCTTAATATAACGAATTCCTCACATACAACTAGAAATCATTAGCATAAGCTCACACATGGAACAACTTGATGAATCTCAGAAAACTCAAAAAATACTCTTCATTAATACTTCCAAGAAAATAATAAAGCTACAAAATACCAAGCATTGAGGCTTATGAATGAAAGTTCCAACCCTTTATTTTGTCTATTGAGGTTACATTTATTATGTCATGGGATCCTAATACCAACCTTGAAATAGAGCTAAATTAAATTACAATGTGGGAATCAAAATCCTAACAAATTTTTGAGGTGACATATTTTTCCATGATCACAAACAAATTGGTAATGCATGCGATGATGCGCATGATTGATCAAAACAATAAATATGGCATTTGGGACTCAGGCTTGTTGGTTGAAAATGACGTTTCATAGCACCCCCAATTCTTTTGTGCTGAATTAGCCCTAAATTGCTCCTCATATTTCTTAGGCATGCAGTGTGTATTTGGACTTTTCGAACTTCTTGACTTCCCTCCACTGATATGTTGTAGGTAAATCCAGAGAGGCCACCTCCTTTTCCAACACTCATAGATCCACATGGTCACTATATGAGAAATATGGTAGCTTCGTGCATGTGGCTCTGAAGGTGATGACTACCTTGAAGTTATCTTCCACCTTGTGAATGATGCTATTTCCTGCTAGGGACTGCTGGATGTCCATGAATTTGGAGTGGTATGACTTGGATTGAATTAGCATGTCATGATATTCTTTTTGTGTCAACATGCCACCATTTTATTCCTAGAATAATGGTAGCCCCATATTTACCATTGGATTGAACATTTCGATGAAATTTTTGACCTCATGTGCCATGATATCAATTTTGGCTTCAATGGTGTATAGATGTGATCCAACCAGCAGTTGGAATTTTGTCAAGCTTCGACAAAGTCTACCACTTCAACAACTTCAACTACTCTGACTACTTTGACAGGTTCACCTCAACAGGTCCTCCTTGACATGTTTTCCTCAATAGGTCCACCTCAATAGGTCCTCCTCGACATAATAACATACCAACATCCTTTGTCAATATATACGATTGTCGAACATCGACATAATTCCTCTGTCTTCTAATTGTCTGTGACAGTTGAAATTTCGAACCATTATAACTTATTTTGTAATTGAATGTAATGGGTAGTCACCTAAGTGTCTCAACATCCTATATAAGCATGTACACTAATGTAATATACAAGTTTTCTAATTCCTCTATCTTTCATGGAGAAGAAATAATAAATTGGTTCGAATTCTTGCATATTGTCTGTGCACATGCTTTCTGTTGACCTAGTGTATTTCCTACTTTGCTGATTTTTTTATATTATTCTGTCATAACAAAGATCAACTCATTTAGTTGACTATTGTCCACAGCATGCACCTGGGCATGGCCTGGATCATTGGTATCAGAGAAACATCTTGTTCAAAGATTAAGTTACATAAGCACTTCCATCAAAGTTATTTAACTTATGCTTGTTCAAAAACGCTTGCAAACTCAACAACACAAGAAGACACTTCCTTCGACTTCAGAAAAATATGGATGAATAAGCAGACAATAGACATGCAAATAACGAGACATAAAAACTCATAGAAAAAGCATTGGCTCGCCAACGAACCGAAATGGTCACCCAGTTTAGCGAGATTCTCATGCGAGTCACTTCGAACTCTGGGGAATCCTCAACGTGACTTCATTTTGATAAAATCAGCCCCTTCAATGTGCAAATGAATATGGACATACCGAACCTTGAAGGAAATATTGACGTGGAATCTTTTGACAATTGTTTACAACAACTAGAATCTTACTACTCAGTGAATCAACTCTCCAAAGTGGAAAATATCACCATTGTGTCCTTAAAGATGTCAACCTCCATACACTACTGTTGGGAGAATCTATTGAAAAAGATGGAAAAAGACAACGGCCCCATTGACACATGGGTAAAATTTGTCGAATATGTCCGAAAGGAATTCTACCCACCAAGGTATCTTAAAAAGAATTATAAGAAATGGAAGCAACTAAGGAAATGGAAATACTTGTCCATATAGAGTTACACCGACGATTTCTATTGACTCATGACTAGATTTGGAATCTAAGAAGAAGAGAAATTGCTTGTCTTGAAGTATGGCAGTGGTTTATCCCTGTACATTTAGCAAGAGATGGAGTTTCTGACTATCAGTATGCTTGTGGATGCATTTCATTACGCCAGCAATATTGAAGCTAAACATAAATGAAAAGCATGTTTCATGAACAAGCCAATAGGTCAAACATCCGATAAGAAGTCACTAGTCCAAAGCTCAAACATTAAAATAATAACTTTCAAAAATACAAGAGGTATCGCAACAAACAAGATCCTAGTGGGAAACGGTGTGATTATCACAGTTCAACATGGCATGATACATCAAAATGCAAATCTCAGAAGACATTTTTGGAAAAAATATCAACATCCGACTTGTCCGAAATAACCCTGTTAGAATATGATCCATATCAATCAACTCTCTTGGCTTTAACCTTAACCACTCCAATAGCCTCGACTATCGTCGATGAGGAGGAACGAGAGTGCCTGTTCCATACATTGATATGGGTTTTGAAAAATCCATTACACTCGCTAATAACATAGACTATATATGAACATGGACAAATGCTCATTTTCTATGACCATCATCAAATGTTTGGGGTATGTAATTGACTCTGCAGGCATTCATGTCGACCCTGATACAGATCCTGAAAGAGTGGCCCATTCCTCAAAACATTCATGAAATTTGAATCTTTCTTGGTTTGAGAATTTCTATCGAGGATTCATACTTGGATTCAGCCACATCACATGGCCTTTGAATCAGTTGATGAAAGAAAATGGGAAAACTGTCTTCAAATGGACACTGACACAACAACAAGATTTTGAACAACTCAAAAAAAATATTTGTAATGCACTCGTACTTGTGTTACTTGATTTGCATCAGCCCTTTGAGATTGAGATGGATGCATCAGACTATTCCCTCGACGTTGTGATCACTCTATTAGGTCACCCAGTCATGTTTCATTATGAGACTTTTAGAGACACTATTAGAAGGTACTTGATGTATGAAAAATAACTGTACACCACTATGCAATATATTAAGAAATGGAGACACTACATTCTTGGCAAGGAAACGATCATCCTCACTTACCATAAACCTTTACAATTCGCTCCATCCCAGTAAAAAATATAGACAACTTGAAAAATCAAATGAATTAATTACCTGCAACAATTTTAGTTGGTAATTAAGTATTAGAAAGGAAAATTCAATGTCATAGTTGATTCTCTTAGCATACCACCCATTACTCTACTATCTATAGTGATTAGTATGCTGGGTTATGATAGCACTACTTGGACACAATTGTATTTTGTATACTATGATTTGTTTGCAATTTTTGGACAGCTTCAGACCGACACACTATCTACTACTGACTAATTACTCAAGGACACCTTGCTATAAAATATTGGACAACTTTGTGTACCGACCAGTGAACACTGATAGAAGCTCATTTGGGATGTACACTATAGCAAGACTGCGGGACATTTTGGAGTCACAAAAACACTTGTTATCCTCCAAAAGAATATCTAATGGACTTCACTTAAATATGATGTCAACAAGTACATTCAATCATGTGTGGTTTGTTCCATTGCTAAACCACCAAATCGACGACAAGGACTGCACACACCCCTTCCAGTTTTTATTCGGCCATGGGAATCTATTGCTATGGAATACTTGATGAGATATCCTTCTACCAAACATCAACATGATGTGATATTAGTAGTATTTGACATATTTTCCAATATGGATATACTCATACCATGCAAGAATACTACAACAGCACAACAGACTGCTCATCTCTTCTTTGAACATGTGTGGAAACATTACGACCTCCCGAAGACCATTATTTCTAACATAGATGCTATATTTTTCAGCACCTTTTGGAAAAATATCTGGAAACAAATCGACACGAGAATTTCTTTGTTGAAAACCTTCCATCAATAGACAGATGAATAGATAGAATTTGTAAATCATTTAGTCGTACAATCGCTTCGCATGTACAACCACAAGCATCGTCAAGCATGGGATGACATACTTCCATACATACACCACAACTACAATCGTGCTCAACATAGCTCTGTGGGAAATATTCCATTTGAGATTTGTTATAGATTTCAACCCTCAATGCCTATCAACTTAATCAGCTCCTCGACATAGTCGAACGACACCGATTTCGAAGGATGATAAGTGGAGAAATCATTGAAGTTCAAAGATAGACTATACAACATTCAGGAGCAAGCACAGGAAATGTTGCAACAAGCTAATCCATAAGATAAGCCTGACATGACAAGCATCATATTCCTCATTCATTTCAAATTGGGGATCAATTTCGGTTACATCTAAAGAAGTATCACTTCATTGGTCAATATAGAAAGATGAAACCCTTGCGGTATGGTCCATATAGTATCCTTAAAAAGATTGGAGAAAATAATTTACATCTTGACATTCCTGCATGCCTTGTCCTACATCCAGTTTTCAATGTAGATCTACTTCAACCATACCATGCACCATTGTTGGAACAGAACGATTTGCAGACAATAGAACCCGAAGACATACATCTAGATGTTCAGGAACCTCTTCTTTGCGACACCATTATGAAATGACACATACGCCATACAAGGACTAACTCCATTCCATTGTTCCAAGTGGCTAAAGATGGACAACTCCCCTTGCAAGGAAAATGGTACTCTACTACTGAAGTAGCCAACAAGTTTCCTCACCTGAACAAATACAAAATGGAAATCATTGTTTCTTAAGGAAGGAGGAATGATCCAACTAGCAGTTGGAAGGTTGTCAAGCTTCGAAAAAATCTAGAACTTTGACAACTTCGACTGCGCTGGCTGCTTTCACAGGTTCACCTCAATAGGTATGCCTCAATATGCTTGCTTTGACAAGTTCACCTCGACAGTTCCACCTCGACATGTTCTCCTTGATAGGTTCACCTCAACAGGTCCATGTCAACATAACATCATACCAACATGCTTTGTCAATATATAAAATTCTCAAACATTGACAGAATGCCTCTGTCTTCCAGTCGTCTGCGATGGATGAACCTCTAAACCATTATAAGTTCTTTTGTAACCGAACGTAATGGGTATTCACCCAAGAATCTAATCATCCTATATAAGCATGTACACTAATGTAATATACAAGTTTTATGATTCCTCCATCTTTCATGGAGAAGAAGTAATAAACTGGTTCAAATTTTTCCATATTGTGTGTGTGCATGCTTTATGTCAACCTAGTGTATTTCTTGCTTTGCTGATTCTTTTTATATGCTTCCACGATAACAGATCTTGACTCATTCAGTTGATTAATGTCCCTAGTGTGAACCTGGACACAACCTAGATCAAGATGATTGTGATGGCTTACCACCTTCCTTTCCAAAGTGATGAAAAACATCCTATCTGTTATGTGTTTTTCTTTAATTTCTTCCTCTAACAATCCATTGAGGAAATCTATGGAATTTCTAGCCTGCTCAATGGGATTTTTATTTATCCTTTCCTTTAATTCTTTCACACTTTGATTGGCTTCCTGTATATCCATTTCCTTGTCTAGAATGTAATCCAGGTAGGGCCTAAACTCGGTGGCATCTGATATGAGGGAATCCCATATTATGTGCTTCGCTCCCTAGACTGTTGCTTTCCCCATGACCTGTTGTACCCATTTCTCATTCTTACTATGTGATTCAGCACACTTTGCTTCCCATATCTTTCTTTCATGTTCTCTCTCTACTTCCAAGCCCTCCAGGTTCTTATTTTGATGCTTCAACCCTATTATCTCCAACTCCTTCAGAATTACTTGTGCCAGGTATTGAACAATGGAGAACTCACTAGGTTCAGTGATAGGGGGAATGGCTTCCTTTCCAAGTTATTTCCATTTTTCTTATAATTTATTCTATAGATCATTTTCTTTGGCCTTGAGATCCTTCTCACTCTCCACTATTAGGGTCATATCCTTCTACCATTTTTTATCCTTCTCGGTGAACTTTAGTAACTAGGCCTAGAAGTCTTTAAGCTTACCATTCAATCTCTCTTTCTCCTTTTCTAGCTCTGATAGCTCTGAAGCTTGGATCAACTGAGTAGCTCGAATCTTCAGCTTTTTCTTTAGCAGCTGAATGGTATCTAGTTTCTTCTTTAACATCCTTTTTGTTCCATCCCCTTTATCAGATTGGTTTTCAACTAATAACAAGTCAGTCTGAAGCTTCTTAATCTAAGCCTCATGGGCCCTGTTCTCTACCTTCTCTTGTCTCAACTAATTTTCAACTCTAATATTTCTAGTATGCATATTGGATATATTGAGAGTTGACTTCAACAAATAAGTATGGATAATGTCCCATGTCTTCTTATGGAGGTGGATCATATTTGGTACATGGATGTCATCCAGATTAATACTCATCTCAACTACTCTATTCCTAGAGGCTATAGCCAGATTCAGTGTACTCTGCTTGTGATCTCTGATAGAAACCATAGATACATCCTACGCACAAGCTTTCCTTACCTCCGTAGACAACTTCAAATATTAATTCATGGTGATGTCTTTGTTTTCTTTGTATTTTTCCAACAAACTGATCTTATACCTATATTTGTTTGTTGAGCCTTCAGGTGTCTTGGAAAATTCATATTCTTGAACCTCAAAGGAAGGGCCTTTGATCTTTACTTGTTTCTTCTTTATTTTCCCACCATCTTCCTATACCATCTTTCTTGCATCATCTGGCCTCTTATTCTTTGGTGTGTTGGTTATGTCCTCTTCCTCTGTGTCCATGAAATCAGAGAGGTCCCTCTTGCTGGAATGCTCAGAGACACTAGCCAAAGGCGTGACCTTCTCTACTTTTGGGCCTAGGATTGAAGTGTCAGGTGGAGGTGAGTTTTTTCTCTGAGTTGGAGAAGTAGATTCCTCTTCCATACCATCATCTCCCTGCCTCTTCTGGGGGTATCCTAACCGATTTGTAGCCCCGAGTAGGCCTGCCACCTCATGGTTCTCAAAGGGCTTGTTTTTGTTGGCTTTCCTTCTATTTGAGATGATGTGATGGGGATCGTATTTGATGGAAGATTCAGTAGGGAACCCCAACCCTCTATGAATAATCTTTATCACTAGGAGAGAAACCTTGTTTTTTTATCACAAATGGGCCCATGGACCAAGGAAATTTAATCTCTGAAGAGTTTTTGAAACTTAGGAAGTGTTCATTTCCCACTATCAGCCTCTATCTGATCATCTCCAAAGTGAATACTCTGAGAGTCAAAAAGGTGGGAAGCCGATAAGGTTGGTGAACAAATCTACATAACTTGATTACTGTACTTTGTTTTGACAAGAACCAATCTCCAATCCTCTTGTCAGGGGAATATTGCAAGGCTTCCTTCATCTCAAGTAACACCCTGGGTAGTTATTTCTGGAAGAAGACACCATATACCCCTGTCATCAAAAATTTCATGAATTTGGTGTAATCATTGTTTATTTCCTATGTTTTCATCATTTTCAGAAGATGAAGGTTCTCTTCATTGAAAGACAAAAACAATCTCAACAAGTAGGACTAAAATATAAAGGTTCTGGTCCTAGGGAAATCCAATGGCTGAGAGTGAATATTCTCAGCTAGGAACTCATCAAACATGAGACAGGAAACTTGGACTGACTGGCTAGGCTCTTATGAGTCGACTCGGAAGGTGCTTAAGGTAAACAAAAAAATCATCATGGGATGTGTGATGTATTTTTCGGTGTCCATCGCTAAAATCCTACACAGAAGGGTTGTGACGCACTGTGTTTCTTCATTAAATTCACCATCATTTATAGGGTAGGGGTAAATTTTTAGCTGGGTATTTGGTTTGAAACATTATTTAAAGAATGCCTCTTTATTTTCCACAACTGCCTCTCTAAAACACTGGACATTTCTTTCTTCACTGTGTTCTTTAGATTTCTGACTAAACTCTACAGGAATAGAGAATGTGTTCCTAATGATGAGGTGAATGACTAGGAAAAGGATTTTAGAATTGGAGGTTTCCATAATTACCTTCTCAGAAGCAAAGTAACTAGTGGTGCACCAGTGGACGAACTCAAGGAAATTTAGGGTTTGTTCAGCAAAGAAAAGGTGAAAAAATGGCCTATAGACACCATGCATATCAGTTCCCTGCTCCCTAATTAGCTTCAGTTTGTTCTTTACAGTTTCTATGGGTCCATTCAGTAGTATGGTGTCTAAAATATCAGAATCTATGTCTTCAAATAGTTCTTCAATGTTCTGGTAGTCCAGGCTTTGGTCAGTTAACCCTTCTACCTCAATGGTCTTATATACATGGTGTAATGGAGAAACGTGGCCTACTTGATCCTTTGAAAAGTAGGTTGATGGATTTCTTCCTAGCTGGATGCTCTCTGCACAATCTTGCTCTCGCTTTCCAACGCACAACAAAATACAAATGACCTCAATCTTCATGTTTGTATCTTTTATATTATCCCTCTTATTTTCCCTTTAGCTTCCCTTAGCAGAATGCATATCCATCGTCAATATTAACTGTGTCTTCATCGGGGTCATCGGATCGTGCCTCCCCTAACTCATTTCTCTAAGCCCAACCACTCTCTTATGTCGTGCACTTATCAGCAACGGAATCAATGTCGACCGTAGATCAATATCGGTTGTATATCTGGACCATTGAAACATCCACCATCGCGCTCCATAGAGTGACCTTTTTACCTCCAATATTTTAGCAATATATCCAATGGTGAGGGGGCATGTCATTGATGCATGTTCCCCATCGTGCAGGCCCTCTCCAAATTTGAGTGTGCAATTTGTCTCAATGATTTGTGTGTACACCATCAGATCTCATCAGAGATATGTGAATGGAAAAGATTCATTGATCTTCCCATGTGTTTATCATGGCAGCACTTTCAGGCCCAGCAAATTTCATTGAATCCTACCATTCCCATCTTTCGTGCACCTTGCATTAGCGGAATCCATCGTTTTCGTCGATCTTGAATATGGAGTTGATCCTGGCCGTCGAAACTTGTGGCCTTTACCTGATTTCATAAAATTGGAGATTTTATTTCTCTGTGCATGTTGGATCAACATAATTCACGTCCATCGTTGATCTTACCTCATCCTCAATCCTATCCATTGAAACATGCAGGAATTTAAGCGATTCCGAAAATTTGAAAAGTTAATTTCTATGAGCATGTTAAAACAATGGAATGAATTTTCACTGTTGATGTGATTCAACCTTTGATCACCACTGTTGAAATAGAAAGCACCTACACCATTTTTTCGATTGAAGAATTTTATATCTCCATGCATGTTAAAACAACAGAAAGTTTTAGGACCGTAGATTAATCTCCATCTAGTCATCCAATGGCTGATTTTCCTACAAGTTAACCTATCTCCTAAATTCCTTAATCCTATACAGTATTACCCCGGAATAATTATTATCAACCATTGATGTTCTCTTCTTATGCATTTAAGCCCTTTTTGCTTGTCACTATATAACCTGGAACATATTTTCTCAATTACTTTGCATTTCCAACCTAGAAATGATCCTTCAAGATACATGCTCAGTACTTACTCAATTTATATAACATGAAATTTTTTTGCCCTTATCCCTTCTTTTACTGATCTAGACCTTTGTAGGGGAATGATTGCATATGCCTATGTAGAAAATTTCAAAATACATCACAGGTACTAACAGTTCCTATAATCTTGGGATACCATTCAAGGTGGTAATCACCACTTCTTCTTCTTCAACATTGTCTCCAATATATTATAGTTGTTCGTTGATCTGGTATATCCTTGTGAAGTAAGATTGTATGCTTTCTGAACTTTTCATCTTCACACCCTTGAGTTGTGTCCTCAAGGTCATCATCTTGTTGATGCTGTTTCCTTCATACAGGATGGTCAAAGCATCGAACATATCCTTAAGAGTATTCAAAGATGATACATGTGGAATCAAATGATCCTTGATAGAATATGTAATTATCCTATTGGATTTGACTAATTTATCCTTATTCTTATCTTTTTCCTCATCTCCCTCTCGATTTGCAACTTATTCTTTGGCATAGTTCTCCAAGTCATGCTCTTCAAGTATGAGAAGAACTATATACTTCCATGTCCGAAAGGTGTCATATTCTATAATATTTTTCATCTTGATAAAAGCGAGAAACTCAAATGTAAACAAACTGAATATAACTTACCAATGAGTATGCTTCAACTAGATGCTTTCTCCAAAGCTCTTTTGGAAAATTGCTTCTGGTGGAGCTAGAGTTTGATAGAGAAACCATAGTTTTTTCAACCTTGGTGACTTGAAAATGTAATTGGATAGAAATATGTGCTTGCTCAAGGATAATTGAACAATTTACTCTTTTCCCCAAATCCGTGGACATAACTACAAAATACTTGATGCCCTAGTTTTTCTAGCAACAGTGATAAGTTAAAAACTGAAAACTATCTCAATAGAAATATGTGCCCTCCTAGGGTGAGTTATATGGTCCTCATTTTTCAACTGATCCATGAAGGGAAGTTCTTGAAATATGAAACCCTAGTTTCTAAATTTACCTAGTTACAACTACACAAAGACTTATTTCAGGGTAGCTCTGATACCATGTTAGAATTTTAGTGGTTATATAAAAAATTTAAACATTTAGAATCATTTCATCATAACCATAGAATTTAGATCAATGAAATAAATACAAGCATAAAAACACAAAATAACACAAATATTTATCCTGGGAAACCACAAGGGAGAAAACCCAGAAACTTCTTTAGTATATATTTCGTTGCTAAGTGCAATGCCAACCAAGATAATAAGAAGTCCAAAGACAATAAAAGCTAATTGTCTTCTCTAGTGAGGATCTTCTTTCTCTCTCATGTGCACTTTCTTGAGGGTGATATGTGTTTCCAAATGAAAGGATTTCCCTCTCTATTTATCATCAAGTGAGTGACCTTTTTACTTAATTAGGTTGCCTTGTTTCTCTAAATAGGGTCGACTTACCTAGGGAAACTCAAAATAACTTTATTAAATATTCTTGTGGATATTATTGACTTGACTTACAACATAAAAGTTACATTGATTATTTTAAGTACATTTACATGAACAAGTGCATCAATAACTTCTCGCAAATGAGGTACAACAATAATACAGTAAAATTATAATAATAATATCTTCCGAAGTTACATTGTTTAACACTTGAAGACCTTGAAACGATGGAGGCATTTCGAACTTGCAGTTTGAAAATTTGTTAGAGGAAAATAATATTTGGTCACAAAAATGCTTATTAAATTTATTGATAGGGTATTGGTATCTTGAGTCCAATTCCTTTATTTTGGATGAAAAACCTATAAAAATAGAGGTTAATGAAATTTACTTATTGTCGAGGCTTTCATGTTAAGGAGAGGTATCGAGATTCAAATCTCACAGCATTGGGGGCATGACCATAGATGACTATGTGGATGTATATTGCACAAATGGAACTCAAAAGATAAGTACATAGGTCCCGATCAAATACATTGAGTATTTGAGCCTCAAAATCATATTGAATACCATTGGTCATTTCATGAAATTAGAAGCATTGCACTAGCAATCAATACCACATAAGTTCTATGTAGTATAATGTCTACAACCGACAATATATAATTGGAGCACTAGTTTATTTGGATGTATGAAATTCCCAATATGATAAGGAATGCAATAATTCATGTGAAGATTACCGATTGGTGTGTAGGAGGGTAGGTGAAATATTTGCAACTCCTCATGAAGTTTCTCTATCTCCATCTTGGACTCTTGGAGTGCACATTGAGTGCTCTTCAAGGAATATTGGGTGTTCAATAATTCTTGTTTGAGATTTTAATTATCCTCTTCATCATTCAAGGATGATCCATGCAACAAATTAGCAAGCTCAAGCAAACTGTCTCTATCAGAAAACAATTGGAAAAAATTACTTTTGGTGCTTGTCATAGATTTCTGAAACTTCTCCATGTCTTCCATGGAAGATTTCTCCTCCAACTTCCAATAGAGGTTTTTCATCAATGCATGGGTTCCATGGAGTGTGTGTAGGTCCTATTTTATCTTTCACTCACTCATACCCAGTGACCCTAAAATAAAATGAGGTGATGGAAGATGAACCTCTTCTTCTTCACTACAAATACCTTGTAGTAACTTGTGCTTTTCTTCATGAATCTTTGTTTCTTCTTTTCCACTTGCAATACTAGATGGTTCATAGCTCTCCTCAATGATGATATGGGGATGTAAAGTATTACCAAATTCAAGCCTCACTTCTGATGTGGTTTCAACTTCATCTTGCTGCAAGAGAGTACACAAATCTGAATTGTGTTCCTCCCTGTGCATCAGATTTTTTTCCTTCATTTTTCCTAGTTCACCCCAGCTGGTGGGGGCTTGACTTCTACTTTAGTAGGAAGTTCAAATTGTGATTTTAGATCTGATATATATTATTTTTTTGGATATGATGGAAAATATCCGTTATCATCATTGACATCATCACGCTCCTTTCCATTGATTTGGTGTTCACCAATAGAGAAACTAGGAGTGAATTCTTTTCCCTCACTATTGTCCTTGATTCTATAGTCCTCATAGGAAAGTGTAATATTTTCAATATCCCATGAATCATATGGTTTAAAATAATCATGGATTCTGTAAGATTCATATCCCTCATCATGCATATTTTTCATGTTACCCTGTTCATGTAAGGGTACTATGGTGGCCTACTCCTCCACCAAATTTTATGGTTCACACCCAAGCAGTGTGGCCTTGTCTTCTTCTTCCTTATGTGGATCAAAAGGTGACTGTAATTATTATTTGTAATATCATTTTTTAATATGATCCAAAAGGCGTCTCTCCACCCATACATGGTTCCACATCTCTATCAGTGATCTGCAGCTCACCCACCAAGAATATTGAAGTGCATTCAAATCCAACTTCTCCTCTTATGCAACCACCTTGTGGTAATTTGCACTTCACTTCATGGATATTTGTCTCTGCTTCATTTGTATTATTATTCAAGGAACTTGAGGGTTCTTCATGAATATGGTCACTAGAAGTTTTTTTTTGAAAAAAATCCAAACATTCTCTTACTGCTTAGACAAGCAGATGGTTTTGATGAATCTTCCCTTTTTCCTCCTCTTTTGGCTCTAGGTGGCAACCTTCTAGTCCCCACTTCCTTGCACACTTCATCAGCCATGTGTGAAATAATTTTAATGTTTGTCCCATAGTAGGGATATCTAAAAAATTTATGTATCTCAAGTGTGCAGTACTCTTGAAAATACAAGACCTCCCTTATCTCTTCTTTCAGGGCATCGTATTCCATGGAATACTGGACGGGTTCCTTAGAGTTCCCTCCACTGAACATTTGGCCATTGATGCTGTATATTTCTACCAAATATATTGATCATAATCTGAGAAACATAATTCCTACTACCTATACTTGAGGTATTGCATATTGACTCTTCATATCCTTCTTCTTCATACTGCTCAAGGTCTTCTTCAATCATTAGTAGGAGACTCATGGCTACAACTTTGACTTAGTGATATGCAATGTTAGTCAATAGATAGCCTTCTTTCCAGAGGATGAGCCAAGAAAAAATATTTGATAACATTTTAGTATCCATTAATCATATTTCATATATACTAACTCCAGACAAGGACTTAGTGCAAAAAATTGTCAAACTAGGTGCTAGGAAATTACTAGTTTTGACCGGAAGGACTCAAAATGAAAGGATTATTCAAAATTAAATAAGAGATATGATATTAATGTAATGTAATTTTCTGTAATAATATCATAATATTATCTCTGATATAATTTTATCCAAAATTTTACATGAAAATTTGCATTCGATTGAAGAGCTCTGGAGACTACACAAATATGAGAAACTGGTTGATACTTTTGCAAACAGAGAAGCGGCTGTGGAGAGAAATAAATGATAATTTTAGGAATGATAAATTATATTACATAGAACATTTATATCAGGTAGCATTTATTTTTTGTAATCATCATCCACTGAAATCTACTCCCACGCTTCTAGGTCACCCAACCGTGAAACTAGGAAGACTTTTTCAAATCCAATCAACTATGGAATTTGGAAAGATAAATATTTTTGTTATGAATGGAAAAATTTATTATAATTTTTTTTTATATATTCAATAACATATCCAAACTTATCTAGGGTTTTTTGGGAAGAATTGGGAAAAATTGACAGTGTTGGCCCGGGGAGGCCCTGCGTAAAGAAGGTGGCCCAAACAAGGTATGCATTCAACTAAAACTATTTATTAAGGCTGGAATAGATAGTGGGGACAGTTAAAAACCTCCAAAAACTTATGAAATTAAATTTTTATGTACATAACTCTCATAATTGCAAAACCTATAAGACTAGTTAATTTTACCTAGTCAACTAGCTAGGGTGTCCAAGATTTAACAAATTTTGTACCAGAATAGCTCATATATGTTGAATATTAATTATAGAGACTAATTTAACATTATTATAAATATCATATCATTCATAACTTCATCTCATGGCTGTGAATTCATTTTTATTAAAAAAGCTAATAAAAATCCTCATCTATGGGAAAATAAAGCTCACTCATGGAAAACTTGACATGAGAGAATATTGAACAGAAATATAACAGTATTATAGAAGTCATAAATATATTTTTGGACTGATCACATCAATTTTGTCTGGAGGAATGATCTCTCCAAATACTGGACCCAAAACTAAGGGCACGAGGCCTAATTCTGACACAAAGCCGGGGATGGGAGCGTAAGTGAAGTTCCCACTTCATTGGAGCTCAAATTCAATGGATAAATTGGTTGAAATATATGTATTATCTAAATCTATTGTGTTTTTCATTATCTCTTCAACACTTGCAATGAAAAGGAAGGGGATAAAGAAGAGAGGGGAAGGGAAAGAAAGGACGTGAGGCACATCTCCCAAAAGATTGAGGCACAACACTCAACAAGGAAGCCTTAGCTTCATCAAAGTAACCAACATAAAAATATTATATTTTTATCAATTTAGATAGTATTATCTTAGAATATTTAACTGAGAGAATAACAAGCACAACAATCAAACACAAGAGATAATAGACACAAACATTTTCCTTGGGGAAACCATAAAGGAGAGAACCCCGCAACTTCCTCAGAGATAGAATCAACACCAAAAGTAAAACCCAAAAATAGTAAGATGATATACCGATATTAGTAGTCTCTCTCTCTCTTGTACCAACTTCTTCTTTCTCTCTCATTTATGTGCTACAACTGAGTGTGAGCAAATGTGTGTTAAATAGAGAGGCTCACTCTCTATTTATACTGATTCCTAACTTGAAAATAACTAACTATGGCCGAATTCTCTAGGAGAGTCTAATAACCCTAGGGCCGCACAACTGGGGGGACTTTAACCATTGAACAATAGGGAGGGTTACCCTCTACGACTTTACATTACTTGTTTACATTATTGAATCGCTCGATCGAAACATTGGGGTATGACATGACTCAATTACATTACAGATACTTCCATTAATAAACATCGAGGTACAATACATAAGATATACAAGTGAATACATTTCGAAGTTACAAATACATCAACAAAAATTTGAGTAATGGATCTCTCTCTGTCTTTTTATAAACATCTGGTGACTTATTGAGTTAGTGAACCACCTATTGAACAAGTTTCCCTTGCTAAAACCATAACCCTAGCCACATGGTGCATCCTCCTTGAGAAATTAGCATGTAGGTTTCATTGAGAGTTTTCCCTCTCATCAGCTTCCATCCAATTTGGAAACTGCACCCTCCTTTTGCCCAGAGTTGTTGCTTTTCCTCATGACAACTTTTCATGCCTTCCTTCTTTTGTCACTGAACTCTATAATGGAAACTACGCCCTAGATTTGTTGAATTTTTTCATGACAACTTTTTCTGAACTACCTACTTTTGTGACTGAGTCTCCAAATGGAAACTACACTCTACCTTTTCCAGAGTTCCCTCTTTTATGTCTGACAACTTTTCTTGGCTTTTATCAGTCCTATGACAGATTCTATTTCATCCTTCACAAGTTGGCTTTCCATGTGTCCCTCATGTTAATGGAAACTTATTTTCCTCATAATTAATTGCATGATACTTAAAATTGACAATAAATCAAACTTATTATAAGCCTCTTACATAATTATCTTAGCAATTTTCCCTAGGGCAATAAAATAATTTCATTTGGAACCCCTAGGTGTTTATCATGGTCAACACTTTTGGTGGTCAAAATGTGGGGATATGAAAAAATTATCAAAATAATGTAGGATCATGAACCAATAATTCACCATTCAACTAAGACACAACCAATTGGGAATCCAGATGAACATCAAGATACTGAATTCCGTGTAGAATGGAATCACTTAAGAATTCAATTACAACATTATACACAACAGTATTATTAGTTGTTGGTCTAAGACAAACACCACCTAAAGTAACCAATTGACCAATAGGAGACTAAATCACCCAAGCAGCTAAAGTGAGATTCTTGGTATGGTGACTAGCACCATCAGTGAAACCTATGTAAACCACTTTTTTGATTGCATATGATAATACAAGCAACAATAAAATAAGCAAAGAGCCAAGATAGATATAATACAAAAAATAATTGAACAAGTGTACATTTTGCACAAAAGTGTATATGCCAAAGCATGAAAATGTTAACTATTTGTTGGAGCATGGTCTTAAACGTTTTATTAACAACTTCCACTCAACTATTTTATTGAGGATAAAAAGGAGAGAAATTATCTTTCCTAAAACCTAGTTTATTGGTCAACTGAATCATCATTTTATTTTGAAAGTGACTTCCATGATCAATGACAATCTCTCTGAAGATACCAAACCTAGTAATGATTTGGTTGAAAATGAAATAAGAAGTATTTTCCCCATCATTGGAAAATGTAGGCATGTCCTCTTCCTAGTTAGTAAAAGAGTCAACAACCATGATAATATGCTTTTTCCCCCAATCCGAATCTTGGTTGCAAGTCATAAAATAAACCCCCACTTAGTGAAAGGTTTTATAGTGATGTCAGGAAATAATGGAGCAGCATGTGCGCACATATTATTGGTGAAATTATGACAAGCATGACACCTTTTAATTGATATAATACACTATTTAAAGATCATGGACCAAAAATATGCTATGCACAAAATTTTGTGGGAAATATCCAACCCAAAAAGATGACCTCCACATGTTCCACTGTGAGAATCATTTAAAATACCTTCATCTTCTTTATGATTTAAACAATGACATAAAATCGAATCAACCATCGATGATATTGTGTTTCATCGACAATAAGGTAATTCTTATGAACAAAATGTCATCAATCATCCCATGAAAAAGTTTGAGGACACTTCAAAGTTTGGAAATATATGATAATATCTCCATACCAAGGATTTGATGAAGAGATGAGAAAAATATGATCATCTAGTAATGAGTCATCTATAACATTATCACATTCTTCACTCATAAAATCCGCAATAAGTTCGGTAAAATACAAAGACTTTTTAGACTTAGAAGACCTAAAATCTAAGAAAATTTATTGTAACATGATAATCCATTTCATAAATCCCCCCAAATATTCATCAGTTTAAAACATATTGAAATGGATTAACATCTGTAATAATTGTGGTTTTGTGTAGTAAAATATAATGGAGAAGTTATTGAATGAAAAAAACCATCACCAAAGCTAGTTTCTTGACATGTGAGTATTTTAGTTCAGCTCTAGTGAACAAATGACTATGGTAAAAGGTTATGTTCTCTTTATGGCTATCATCTTCCTGAACTAAAACTATGCTAACCATGGATTCTGGTGCAACCAGATATAATAAATAACTTATCGTATAATCTAGTGGACTAAGTAAAGGAGATGTCATAGGAGCCTTTTTAAGGGCCTCAAAAGAAACTTGAATAGCATTTTCCCATATAAATGGGACTATTTTCTTCAATAAATGCATAAAAACTTCGCTTATTTTAGCATAATTAGCAATAAATCATTTGAGAAAATTAGCTTTTCCTTGTAAAATTTGAAGCTTATGGATGTTACAAGGAGGAGGAAATTTTACAATCATATCAAATTTCAAAGGATCAACCATAATCCCATTGTTGGACACTATGAAACCAAAAAGGCGTCTAGACTTGACACAAAAGGTACATTTAAGTATATTCAAACAAATATTATAATGTTTGAATCATTGAAACACAAGGAAAATATGAGTAGGATGATCCCACCTCTTTCAAGAATGAGCCACTATATCATTTAGATAACTTCAAAAATTTGTTTAATATCATGGAAAGTGAAAGATATAGCCCATTGGAACGTAGCCCCAACATTTTTAATCCCAAAAGGATTTTTCCAGTAAACAAAAGTACCCCAAGGACATATAAATTTTGTTTTATGTTTGTCCTTCAGACAAATTTGAATTTGTTATAACCAAAGAACCAATCCATAAAGGAAAATATCTCACTCCTATCACATTCATCAATAATTTGATCAATAAATGGTGTGAAACATTTTTCTTTTAGACGAGCCTTGTTCAAATCATGAAAAACCATGTAAAAACATATATTTCCTTGATTCTTATCAATAGGAATATATATCCATTCAGTTAAAGAATCAAGGTAAATAAAACAATCCTTATGGATATTTTCAACTTCAACTTTAATGGTTTCCACCTTCCTAGGATTCACTAGATGAATTTTCTGTTGAACAGGTTTAACATTCTCATCATTTTTAATATCATGTTCGATGATATGGGGATCTATGCTTGGAATATCCTCATATCACTAGGAAAAATATCATGAAATTCTTTAAAGAGTTCATTATAAATCTGAATATATTTAGTGGAACAATTCCTAGCAACATACATATTTTCCTGCATGTTGTCGAGATTACTAGAGATGTTGATCGGAATAGTTTATGAAATATTAGCCATGTTTCCTTTGGAATGTACTCCTTGTTTAGCCAAAGGATTCAAAGGTTTATCATTGTCTTTAGATAATTTCAAACAAAACTATCCACTCTCTATTCTATCAATGTTTGGAAGAAAATAAGATCTATTATGTAGATCATCCCAAGGCTTATTAGGCCATGTCAAAGATTCCAAATAACCTCATCCAAAGGAAAACCTATATTAATATAATCAAGAGAACTAGAGGAATTGAACACCCAAACCAACTTAACATTTAGATCCATATCTTCAACAGCTTATCGAATTGAATCAGTGTCTGCAATAGTATATTGGATTGCTTGATAAGAAACTTCAGCTATATACAAAGGTGAATTCATACCAAAATGATACAAATTTTCCACTGAATCCGATGGAGAAGGAATAACCCATGGATCATCACTATATGATGTCTAAAATGAATCTACTTGAGTCATATAAACTTCCTTATCAACAAAAAATGGAGTAGAACTAATGAAAAAAGTAGGATCTTGGAAATTCAAACTTCAAGAAAATCAATGAAAGATACATTCCAACTCCTATATTCTCAGTTGTTGGATGATATTTATCAATCCATGGAACATTATTTTTGGATATCAATTTTAACTGGCATGATTGAAAGATAAGTTATCAACAATAACAAATTTTCCTTAATGGGGAAACATAGCACTTGGAATATTGGAGATACAATGGTAGTCATTGCACAAGTTCAATTGCAACCTGATAAAAGATTGAAGTCAATATGGGAATAAACTACTTCCACCTCTATAGAAATAGAATTTCCTCCTAACTAAACAACAAAGGAGGGGATAATTCCATGTGGTTTTAAATACCATCAGTTAAAAGATGTCAACAGTCTGGGGGATGGAGTGAGTTTAGGAGAGCCAATAAATTTACAATAAGACAAATCCATAACATAGATAGATTCTCCCTCATAAACTATAGTACATCCATTAATATTTTTGGAGTGAACCACATTTATTTGGAAGGAAGCATGATAGGGAAGGAGACGTTTGACATTAGAAACATTAAACTTGATACCATGAGAATTCAATGAATCTACATTTCCAATAGCATATAACAAAGCACTCTATTGAAAAGTGATAATTTAGACTACTTAAAGAGAAAACATAATACAAGGAATTTGATATAAATACTCCACAATAGAATATTTGGGTGAAACCCCCATATTTGGATTGTGCAAGGCTCTTTTCTGGACACCTTTCAGTATCCTTGGCATCATGTGCCCCATAGTTTTATCTATATGGAGAGGATTATGTGGTTCAATAATTTCTTTGTCCTTCAAATAATACTCAGTATTACATAATGTTTGTGTGTAGTTGACGATAAAACGTCCAAACCCACAATATGGATTAACGATTGATTAGATGAAGGTGTGCTTTGAGTTCCCCCTTGGTCATTTCTAGTAAAATTGGAAGATCCAGAATCCATATGTTCTCCCTATGGGAAATTATTGGTTAACATATTAGTTTGTTGTTGTTCTAAAATATTCTAACCTTCTTCCACATTAGGGAATTGAGGGGTAATAGTATATCCTTTGCAAAGTTTTCAAGGGAACTTAACTTCTCTATGTTCCTTTCTAGCACCTCAAACATTGCCGTTATTTTTACGTTTATTAAAATATTATTCTCCCTTCTTATTCTTTTTGTTATTCTTCCTATAGGGTTGTTGGGTACCATTTGGGATAACCTACACAATATGTACAGTATCTAACTAAGAACAAGGAGAATATGAAACATTAATTTCTCCTGCTACAGAATGTTGAATTCGAACATTTTTTATTTGATTACTAACTACTTATGTAGCATCATTAATCATAGAACCAACAATGGCATCTTCATGTGGCATTGGTTCAGCATTCTAAGGATCAATGTTTCATCTTGGTGTATCGAGAAAAAATTCATATAAAATCTATGTTTAAGAATAAATCAAATCTAACCGTATGGGATTTGAAAATGGCTTCATATTCATTAGTCACCACTAAAGTAGAAACATCCTTGGAAATACAAGGAACCAAGGATTTTAAAAACCATTATAAAATGACCTCGGGGGGAATATTATCCATGATCATCCTCTTTTTTCTCCTACATTCCTGAATATGAACAAACATATGGGTATCATTATTTTGTCGCAGTGTAAATAATAAATCAATATCTACATCTTGATGGATTGGAAGTTGAGAATGAATAAAAAAATGTTGCTAGATCATAAAATAAAGATAGGATGATCTAGGCAACTCAATGTACCATTTCATAGCAGCTCCAGTGAGTGTGCATATAAATAATAATTTTAATAGAATCTTCATTGAGGGAATTAGAAGAGCACCACAAATGAAAAGTAGTAACATGGTCTCTCGAGTCTTTTGCAATTTTCTTTCAAACTTGTAATACCCCATGAGTTAATCCTCTGATCATATGTACTTGTTATTTTCTTTATTATTATGGAACTATGTGTTTATACTATGGTCTCTATAAATCATTGTAAATAAATAAAATATATGGCTCAACACAGACAACTAACGAGAATGGGGGGACATGGACTCCACATGAAGCGATGGGGAATGGTGGCTTGATCCTATTGCACTCTAGACTAAATGATCACCTAAAAAATTGATGATAGACTGAAATTTACCCTTTCATACCTTATTGATGATTTGTAACTCCCTCATGAATATTTGGTGGCTCCACTTGCACTAGTGCACCCTCTTGAGATATTGGTGGGCCCCACTTGAACATAATGCCCTTTCTCCACTATTCATGGGAGAGGATCCCTATTTTTGTGATAAAGGCCATTTATGAAACCTAATTAACTCCCTCTCTCACATTCGATGACCAATTTCTCCGTGCTTGGCTCCACTCATCAAAGTTGTGACTCCTTGTTATTCAAGGAAAATGGAATCTCCTCACTTAGCCTTTCTCTCCAACAATTCGAATTTATCCTTATGAATTAAAAATATCTCCATTATGACTCTATTAAAATTTAATTTCCTACATATCTCTATAAAACCATGCTTCACCTCCTTGAGAATGTTATCTATCATTCTATCCATGCTTGGAGAGAAGCTATGTGTAAAGTATGTTGTGAAAATGCTATTAAACTATGTGCATTGAGTGTATGTGTTTGATTGTTGAAATAGAGTGGTAAGAATTTTATAAATCATCAGTATTTACTCCATACCATTTCTTGTACTTTCCACAAATTCCCAAAAATCCTAGAAATATGTGATGAAATCCTGAGGGACTGGTGATATCCTGAGGGAATTGCAGGGTGAAGGGAGTCTCATTTCACTAGGTAGGGTAGACAAAAGGAAGTAGATAGTGAGGGATTGAGTTATGGATTCTATATTTTATTTATTTATCTATTCTATTGTTTGATGTTCCCTCACTATGGATTCCTTGACCCTAGCTCGAGGGTGTCCTGCCCAAGTAAGATTTGGTTGGACAGTGCCTACGACTGGGAGGAAAGTTGTCTTGTTGAAGCCAGTTGCACTTCAATAATATAAGAACTATGTTTTATGTTTATTCATATATTTATATTTGATTTATATATATATTAATTCTCCCTTGGTGGTTTTTGTAGACTTTTTTTAAATAGATGCTCACTTTGTTAATGATCAGATGCATGATCAGATGGATTTTTGGATTTTTGCTTAGAATATTATTTGTAATATTTGTTTATGAAATATGAAGGATAGATATCTATTAAAACTATGTATTTTATGCAGCCAAGGAAACCTTTTAGTCTAATTGAACTTGGATTTAGGTTATGTATTTTTATGCTAATCTTTGGATGCAGGTGGAACGATTTACCTTTAGTTTCTTGCGAGCATTCTTCCCTCTTCTCTAAGTTATGATTATTCTTCTTTACATGGAATCCTTTACACACGTTATAAGGAATATATGGTTGTATAAAATAATCTAAACCTTATTTTATAGCACTTAATTGTTGTATATGGTATCCCCTAAACCAAAAATCGATAACACTTGCAAAAGTGAAAACTAGTAAACCAAGAAGCATCAATTTGTTAATGTTCGCATGTCAAACTCTAAATCTATTATATTTTTGGTTTATTTGGTTGTTCATGAAATCCCATAGATGTGTTAATAATTTTATTTGCATGTTAAATTATGGGTTCAAGCGGTATTTATTCATGCTTGCATTTCCTCGCATCTGAATGTGCGTTGTGGGAAAAATGGTATGCATTGTCTTCCACATTTCCTTTATAAGGATGCCTATTTATTTATTTTAATTTTGGAATGATACCCTAGCCATACTAAAATTTATTCTATTGTGAACTACCTTAATCCATCATTTTCCTTATTTATTTGGTGCCTATAGCTTTAGTTTTGGGGTCGATGACATCATAGAGTGGTGTTAGAGCTTAGGTTCCCACACCGAGACTATTGGGCCTTCCACAATATTTTTAAATCTATATTTATGCATTATTATGTTAATATATTAATTTTACAAGGATTCAATTACGATTAAACTTTACAATCTTACGTTACAACTACAATTTTACAACTACAATCTCATGTACTACTTTTTTCAATTTTTTCAATTTTAAAATTTTTACAATTATTACAATTTTTACTATCTTACAACCTTATTGTTTTATGATTTTTACAATATTGCGATTTAAGAATATTACAATTATAATTGCCATTTTACTAATTACACTATACCTACAATTTTATTGCCATTCTATGATTTTGCAATTGCATTTACAGTTGCAATTTTACAATTAAGCTTACAATTAACAATTACCATTGCATTTACAACCGCAATTTTACAAGTATAATTATGACTAGAATTACAATTTCTATTATTTTATTACAAATGCAATTTCAATATTTTATTTCTTTTTTGCAAATATGATTTTAGATTTGATTTGTTATTCTTACAAAGTTACATTTACAATTTTAGTATCAATTTGATTCTCATTTCAATTACAATTGTTGTCACATTATTTCAAGTGTATATTCCCCTAATAGTGTTAAAAATGAACACATCACAACTTTCAATGTCAGTTAATGAATCAAGAAATAGAGCTAGTAAGTGTAGTAAAGGGTAAGATACAAGAGTTCAAAGATGGATTTTGAAGATGCACATAATCCATACAATTATGAAGTGGAGTTTTTTGGGACAAGATAAGTAAGGATAAATGCACACAAGATAAGCACTGAATCCTTGAGTTTGGAGGACACAATAAGAAAATGTAGAGAAGACAATGAAAGGATCATTCATATTCATGAATAACAAATAAATCATGATCTTAAACAATTGCAAAGAAACACACTAAGATACAATGCACTAAGGAAACATCATGAGAGGGATGGATCTTCTTCAAGAAGACCTCATCACATGCCCTCTACATTAAACAGGGAAAGGTATTCATCAAGCAACTCAGAAGTTAGTTTTCAAATGTCCCTAGTTAGACATAATTATGAACAGGATATTTGCATAAGATGAACTGATGGGAGAACTAAGAAGAATCAAGCGTCCTATGTTTGATGGAGAAACAAAACAAGGAGAGGATGTTGAAGCTTGGTTGTTGGGACTTAGGAAGTTATTCCATTTGCACCAGTATACATCAAATATGGAAGAGAGGTGAATCATACACTATGTTCAAGGTAAAGAATATATTTGGTGGGATTAGTTGGTTAAGATGAAGGGCATTGATGAAGACATAATCTCATAGAAAAAGTTCAAGAAGTACTTCCAGAAAGAGTATATCTCAAAGGATTACTATGCCAAGAACATGGAGCAGTTATTTGAATTCAAGTTGGTAAGCATGACCATGGAATGTTATGAGAAAATGTTCCTAGATATTCTAAAGTATGCATATTTTGTGAAGGTTGAAAAGGTGAATATTTAAAGGTTCCTAAGTGGTCTACAACATTTCTATAAAGTCAATATCTAGTATGATAGAACAAGGCCCCTTAAAGATGTGGTTGGCAAGGAAAATATTATGTATGTTCAAAACAAGAAGAAAGGTTTCCAGCCTTCAATATAATAAATAGAAGGAGATTAATAAATATCATAAATATCATAGGAAGAAAGGTTTCCAGCCTTCAAATTTTAGAAACAATAACCAACAAAGATAACCTGATCAAAGTAGATCATCCAAAGGTGAAAAATACAAATGATGAATACCACCGGTCAAATGTTGGGATTTTAAGGAGAATCACTACTTCAAGGATTTCCCATTTAAGGAAATCATCACAAAAAAGGATTAACAACATTCAAGAAGCCTCAAATGTTGGAGATGTTGGAAGAAGTATTCCAAGGATATATGCAACATTGGATGGAAGACAAGATGATCATCAGTCTTGAATGATCAAAGTACTAGGTAAGATTGCTAATGTACCTATAGATATTTTGATTGATTTTGGATCTATCCATAGTTACATTTCCCCTAACATAGTTGAGAGATGCCACTTGAAGAAAAGTTAGCTTGAATCAGTGAGTCTTATGCAGTTGGCTACATGCACGAAGAGGAAGGTCATCAAAGTAGTAAGGAAGTGTCCTTTGGACATGAATGGTGTGAATACTTTTGCATATCTTAGAATCATACCCTTGGTTTCATATGATGCATTCTTTGGCATGGATTGGTTGGATGCACATCATGCCATGCTTGACTCTCACAACAAGACTGATACATGTTTGGATGAAAAAACTAATTGGGTGATAGTAAGAGGTATATCTAGACCCATATCTAAGAGGTGGATCATAACTCTAAATATAAATAAGTGTTTCAGGAAAGGATGCTAGTTGTATGCATCTCATGTGGAGAATCCAAGAGAAGGAAAATATTTAGAACTGCAAGACTATCTAGTGCTATAGGAGTTTGCATATATATTTCAAGAATCATCAAGAATCCCTCTTAAGAGAGACATTGATTTCACTATAAATTTGGTGCCAGGAATATTACATTCATCTAATGCACCTTACATAATGACTACTCCGGAATTGAAAGAGTTGCAGATGCAGTTATAAGAGCTACTAAAGAAAGGTTACATAAGGCCCAATGTTGGAGACATTTACCACCATACACACTCATTTTGGTCAAATTGGCCTAGTTAAACCACTATCCTAAGTATTATTGACATTAATTGACATCATTGGATCATTAATTGACATCATCCAATCACACACACGCCTACCTTTAGTCAAGGAGGCTAACTTAGACTTCTCCTACATTCGAGGAGGCTAAATAGAGCACTCCGGGGGTGATCTGAGTGATATTAATGTACCTAATTTCTAACTAATGGTTACAATCAGTTGAACAGGGTAGTTAAGGTGCCTCCTTTCATTTAATTGATTGTTTAATTATTAATTAATGAACTAGAGTCAACAGGGGTGCCTCCACCAACTTCTGATGTTCAGTTCAACTTCAGTTAACCTCATCAGGGTTCATTGGAGTCATTGAAGCACTAGCACTTGATGGTTGGATTTCTATGACATGTGTCTAGTCTCTTTCAGTTGAGACTCGGTCATTTATTGCACTTCGACTTCAGTTAGGGCTCAGTTGAGTCAATTAGGGTTTTGACCAGTTGTTAACTGGAGTGTTGACTATGGATTACAATCAGTTAAGCTAGACTCACTCATTCAATTTGAATGACCTCCTTGAGGATTCGAATTGCTCATTCATTCATGCTTGTAGCATGACATTTTATTGTATTATCACTTTTTCATCTAATAATACAGAGTGGCTACTCATTCTGTAGACCAATTACACCATTTCATGAGTTATTTGTTGATTAATATTTGATGAGACCGATGTTTAGTCCCTAGATCAATGTGCAATATTAAAATGGTATCATATCTCATGGTGGGATGGAGCTCTATCTCTCAAAAACAAGCTTTTTGACAGATTTCTGCATGAAAATTGAGCAATAGCTCAAAAATCCAGCACTGCACCAGAATCCAAGGCTAACCACTTAATACCCCAAGTAAAGAACTTGTTTATCAAGATTGCTTGATTGAATATGCTGGGTGTGATGAAAGCCTAAAATTTGCAGGTTGTCTGAACTTACATTGCCCTTTCTGTTTTGATTTTCAGGTTTTCTACAGGTGAAGCATTCGCTCCAGCAGATCCAAATGGCCTCCTCAGTAGATATTTTGAATCCATACAATTTCCACTCATGGAAAGGTGACATGGAGATTTGGTTGCACTCCAGAGGACTCTTTAGAGTCACCATGGACATTGAATATGAGCCCGGTTCAGCCATAGAAAAATCAAGATTCTTGAACAAGAAAGATGAATCCTTCAGTTTCTTGTGCCTCTCTATTTCCTAGGATATTCTTTTCCATCTTGCAGGATTGAAGACTCCAAAAGAAATATGGGACAAATTGGAAACTCTATATGGAAATCATGATGACTTAAGAACTTACCAGCTCGAAAATGAATTAATGTCTCTCCATCCCTCCAATTTCAAGACTCTGAATGACTTTTTCACAAAGTTCAAGCATACTGTTTTACTCTTGAAACAATGCAAAGTGGAGAAGGAGGATGATCAGCTCATCCTCACAATACTCTCCAAGCTTGGGGCTAATTATTGAGTTTTTGTTTCTACATTCCATGTGGGGAAGCTCACAACCCCTGGATGGAAGATGCCTACACTCAATGCCTTCATTGAGTCCCTAACAAGTGAACATGACAAGCTTGTCTAGATGGGGATCATCAGATATTTCCATGATCAATCCCTCCATGTCTCAGGGCCCAAAGATTTAAAGGGTAAAGGAAAGCAGTAGAAGAACCCAAAAACTAACTTTGATGCTCCTAAACCTAGAGTTGAAAATCATCAGCATGATGAGTTTTCTGGCTCAAGGAAGAACAAAGGAAAAGGGCGCCATGGCAAGGAAAAAGTCAAATGTTCTTATTGCGGGAAGGGCTTCCACCCTGAACATGCCTACATGAAGAAGAATATTGATGAAGCAACCTCTCTCCTTGAGAGAAATCACATCAATCTTCCGGAAAGCTTTTGGAAGAGAGATCAGCAAGATCAGGAACCACAGCATGAAAAAGGTCATGCCCTCATGGCAAGCACTTCGAAGTCCAAAGCACTCTTGATTGATTTTGGAGATTCAAACCACATGATGGCTGAAAGAGACTCCTTTTCATCCTTGGAGATTGGCAAATCCATCCCCATCCACATGGGAGATGACTCCACCATCATTTCAGAAGGACAAGGTACTGTTGATCTTGAAAATGGATTTTTTTCAAATGTTTTGTATGTAATGTCTTTGGAATCAAATATCCTTAGTGTCTATCAGATGACACATACAGGAGTGACTAAGAGAGTTTATTTCATCCCAAATGATGTTGAGATAACAGAAATTGCATCTGGGAAACTCATTGTTAAATGTCTTGCAAACCATCATGCAAAATCCTATGAGTTCTCTCACTTTGTTGCGGATGCAAAGCCCACCACTCTGCTAACTCATGGAAATGAGGTTAGTAGGCTGTGGCATGAGAGGTTTGGCAATATTAATTTCAAATATTTGCAGCAATTACAAAAAAACTCTATGGTCGAAGGCCTCCCGGTCATCAAGGAAACCATGGGAATTTGCAAGGGTTGTGTGATTGGAAAACACCCTGAGCACAAGTTCGATCGAGGGAAGGAAAACTGAGCTACATGCATATTGGGGATGATACATTCTGATATAAGCGGTCCGATGCCTATCAAATCCATGAATGGATCAAGGTATATTCTTACTTTTATTGATGATTTTTCAAGGTACACATGGGTCTTCTTTCTCAAAAAGAAGTCTGAAGTATGTGAAAAATTTTCTGAATTGAAGGCCTTGATCGAAAATGCCTCTAGGCTTAATATCAAGATATTGAGATCTGATAATGGATGGGATTATGTCAGTAATGAGTTTCTGCACATATGCTCCCAACGTGGTATTTAGGTCCAACATTCAATTCCCTACACTCCCCAGCAGAACAGAGTAGCGGAAAGGAAGAATCGGTCTCTCAAGGAGATGACCACCTATATGTTGGAATCCAAGAAGCTTGCTGCAAATTTGTGGGATGAGGCCATGCATGCTGCAGAATACATTTAGAACAGGGTGCCACACTCATCCATGAAAGGGAATACCCCTTTCAAAGCATACTTTGGACACGAGCTAGATGTGTCGAACCTAAGGGTGTTTGGGTCCACTGCATGGGCCCGGATTCCGCTTGATAAAAGAAGGGCTTTGCAACCGCAAAGCATAGAATGTCTTTTTATTGGGTATCCTGATGAATATAAAGGTTTCAAGCTACTGGATATGAATACAAAACATATCATCATCGACAGAAGTGTCAAGTTCGATGAGCCTCTTCAGGAGGTGGAACTAGTGAAGGAGAAAACTGTTGAATTTCCTTCCTATTCTACTGAGTATTTGGATGATGAAATTGGGGGTGATGACCCTGATTTGGATCCTATGATTTCTGATATAATTGTGCAGAAATAATCATATGCTAAATAATAACCTTAAGTGCAAAATCATCTTCCTAGATGGGCCCGACAGACACTCTCCTCCGCAAGAGACAACATTGGAAATCTGGATGATCCAAGGAGAACCCAGTCTAATTTCCAAAGAGTAGGTATTGTGCTCTCTTTTCCTAATAATTTGCTGTCCAAAAATTACTATTTGATGATTAGTTCATATCCAAAATCCTACTATCATTCTTTGAAGGATCCGAGATGGCAAGTTTCCATGGATGAAGAGATGAATTCTCTTCAGAAAAACACTACTTGGGAGCTAGGTTCTCTTCCTCCAGGAAGGAAATTGGTTCAATGCAAGTGGGTGTTTCAGACCAAGGTTTCTACTGATGGAAGAACCTACAAATATAAGGCAAGGCTGGTGGAAAAAGGCTTCTTGCAGGTCCAAGGTGTGGACTACCATGATACCTTTGCACTAGTTGCAAAAATGGACTCCATTCGCCTTGTTTTGGCAATTTCAGCATCCAAGCACTGGGAAGTGCATCACATGGATGTTAAGTCAGCCTTTCTGCATGGAGATATTCATGAGGAGATATAAATGAAGCATCCTGAGGGCTACATCACTAATCCATCTTTGTTTTTCAAGCTAAATAAGTTACTATACGGGTTAAAATAGGCCCCAAGAGAGTGGTATTCCAAGATGGATGCCTTCCTTCTCTTGCAAAACTTTCAAAGGTGTAGATCAGATCCAAATGTGTATTTACAGGAGTATCATGGTCATATAATTATCATTGTTTTATATGTTGATGAATTGTTGATCACAGGTAGCACATTTGCCTCCATTTCAGCCATCAAAACTGCTCTCCACAATGCCTTTGAAATGAGTGACTTGGGGCTTCTAAAACAATTTTTTGGGGCTCAAAATTGAGTAAAATTATGATGGGATTATGGTCACTCAGTACAAACACATTTCAGACACGTTATTCAAGTTTAACATGGCTTATTGTAGGCCTACACCATTCCCTTTCCTTTTAGGGATCAGCCTTGAAGAAGGAAACAACACACCTCCCATGGACTGCACTATCTATCGACAACTGATTGGTAGCTTGTTGTACTTGAAACATTCCCGACCTGATATTTTTTATGCTGTGAATGATGTATCAATATATATGTAGCATCCTCATGATATTCATTGGAAGTCATCCAAGAGGATCCTTGAGTATATTCAGGGAACCAGGACCTACGACATTCACTATGTTGCAGACTCTAAGCTAGAGCTGGTTGGATACACAGATTCTGATTGGGTGGGTGATTCTATTGATTGGAAGTCTACTTCCAGATATGTATTCATGTTTTTTGGTGGCCCCATTTTCTGGTCTAGCAAAAATCAAGCTGCCATAGCACTATCTTCAGCAGAGGCCGAGTATCGAGGAGAAGCGAATGCTTGCATCCAAGCAGTTTGGTTGCAAGGCATTCTTTCATAGTTTGATCTTGGTAGTACTTTGTCCACTATCCTCTTTTGTGACAATCAAAGTGCTATTAATATTTCCATAGATCCAGCTACCAGGTAGAGGACCAAGCATGTAGAGATCCACATGCACTACATTAGGGAGCTAGTGCATGACAGGATCATAATCCTGCAATAGTTCCCGATTGATGAGAAGATTGTAGACATGTTCACCAAGAGATTTTCAAAAAATAAATTCACTTCCCTCTGTTCACTGTTGGGGGTGAGTTCATCAGGGTGATTCAGACTACTTTCAGTGTTCAGCTTGAGGGGAGGGGGTTTCCCACTGGGTTTTCCCTCTTTTCCTCACTTAGTTTGTTTTGAGCATTGTTTCAGTTTCAGCATTGTACATGGTGACCTATGGCCTTAGTTACTAGGGTCCTATAATTTTTATGCATTTGTGTTTTCTAACTCCTCTTGAGTATAGCTTAAGGGGGGGTGTTGGAGACATTTACCACCATACACACTCATTTTGGTCAAATTGGCCTAGTTAAACCACTATCCTAATTATTATTGACATTAATTGACATCAGTGGAGCATTAATTGACATCATCTAGTCACACCAACACCTACCTTCAGTCAAGGAGGCTAACTTAGCCTTCTCCTACATTGAGGGAGGCTAACTGGAGTACTCTCGGGGTGATCTGAGTGATATTAATGCACCTAATTGCTAACATATGGTTACAAT
The DNA here is from genome assembly GCA_001517045.1 of Pseudotsuga menziesii. NCBI lineage: Eukaryota > Viridiplantae > Streptophyta > Pinopsida > Pinales > Pinaceae > Pseudotsuga > Pseudotsuga menziesii. The sequence continues at coordinate 153,144 of LPNX011064982.1, forward strand.
TAGTTAAATAGGGTAGTGAAGGTGCCTCCTTTCATTTAATTGATTATTTAATGATTAATTAATGAACCAGAGTCAACAGGGGCGCCTCCACCAACTTCTGATGTTCAGTTCAACTTCAGTTAACCTCATCGGGGTTCATTGTAGTCATTGAAGTTCTAGTACTTGATGGTTGGCTTGCTATGACATGTGTCTGATCTCTTTTAGTTGAGACTCAGTCATTTATTGCACTCTATCTTCAGTTAGGGCTCAATTGAGTCAATTAAGGTTTTGATCAGTGGTTAACTGGAGTGTTGACTATGGCTTCCAATCAGTTAAGCTAGACTCACTCATTCAATTCGAATGACCTCCTTGAGGATTCAAATTGCTCATTCATTCATGCTTGTAGCATGACATTGTATTGTATTATCACTTTTTCATCTAATTATATAGAGCGACTACTCATTCTGTAGACCGATTACACCATTTCATGAATTATTTGTTGATTAATCTTTGATGAGACTGATGTTTAGTCCCTAGATCAATGTGCAATATTAATACCCAATGTGTCACCTTGGGGATCACATGTGTTGTTTGTAAAGAACAAAGATGGAACTTTCAAAATCTGTATGGATTACAAATAGTTGATTGAAGAAACAATCAGAAACAAGTACCCTTTGCTAAGGACTGATGACTTGTTTGATCAGTTGATCAGAGGAGTCAAAGTATTTTTGAATATAGATATAAGATGTAGGTATCACCAAGTTAGATTCAAGAACAAAGATATCGATAAGACAACATTCACAAGAAGGTATGGACATTATGAGTTTGCAGTGATACCTTTTGGTTTGAGAAATTTACTAGAAATATTCATGAGTATGATCAGTGGAGTTTTCATAAAGTACTTGTGTAAGTTTGGAATTTTTTTCTTGGATGAAATCCACATCTACTCCAAGTCATAAGAATAATATTAAGAGTATTCAAGATTGGTGATGCAAGTACTGAGAGAGAATCAATTGCATTCCAAGGTAAGTGTGTTCTCATTCTATAAGTGCCAAATCCACTACTTGGGGCACATCGTATTAAAGGAAGGAATATCATTGGATCCTAAGAATATAAGAGCTATAATGGAATAGCCAACACCAAATAATGTATCAAATATAATATATTTTATGGGGTTAGAAGGATACTACCATAGATTCATTGAAGGTTTCTCGAATTTTGTTGATCCCATCACATATTTGCAGAAGAAGGGTTTGAAGTTCGAATGGACTTCCAAGTGTTAAGACAACTTATAGAAACTCAAGGGATTGCTTACTAATGCAACAGTTCCAAAGATTGTTAATATTGATGAAAACATTATAGTGTGTGTATATGCATATAAGCAAGGAATTGGTGGGGTGTTGATGCAGAATGGATATTTCATAAGTTACGAATTTAAGAAGTTGAAAGAACATGAGTATAATTATTCCACTTATGATTTCAAGCTTGCGTCTATCGTTGATTCCTTGAAGATGTGGAGACACTACTTGATGGTTAATAAGTTTGAGTTGAATACCAACTATGATTATTTGAAGCATTTGTTTTAGTAACCTACTTTGAATGCAATACAAAGAACGTGGATGAAATTGTAATGTCAATATGATTTTGATAACAAGCACACCAAAGGAAAGGAGAAGAAGGTATCTAATTCCCTTAATAGGAATATGCATGTGATGCATGTTTCAGCTATCAGTACAGGTACATATGATTTGAAGGATATAATAATTGAATCCTATGTTGTAGAAGAACATTACCAACAGTTAAGAGAAGTATTGCAGCAACAGATGGTACCTCTGAAATTTGATAAGTACATGTTGGAAGAGAATGGAATACTCTTGCACAAGGATAGAGTTAATGTGCCAGACTCTAGATACATAAGTAATATGGTTCTAAAGAAGATGCATAATGTACCTTATGCTAGCAATTCATGTTACTAGAATAAAATCGTATCCATGAGGAAGAGGTACTTTGTCCTAACATGAAGAATGTTGTTGCAGAATACATAGCTAGGTGCATGGAATGCCAGAAGTTTAAAGTGGAGCATAGGCATCCAACTGGTTTGTTGCAACCATTGCAAATAATTGAATCGAATTGGGATGTGGTGACGAAATATTTCATTAAAAGTTTTGTAAGATAATATTTTAGCATGATTTCATCATGGTGGTGGTAAATAAGTTGACTAAAGCTGCTTCTTTTATTCTAATGAAGACAACTCATTCAAAAACTAACATTGTAGACATCTTTATGAAATTGTTTTTTAGATTGTGTCAGGTAGATATTCAAACTTTATTGGTAACTTCTGGAAAGGTTTGTTCAAAGGATTTGGTACAAGTTTGAACATGAGTACAATAGACCATCTTGAGATAGATAGTTAGATAGAGAGTTTCAATTAAGTGATTGAAGATATGTTGATAATATATGTGATGGATTAACCATCCAAATCGAGGGTCTATTTAAACATGGTAGAGTTTGGTTATAACAATGGATATCATTTCTCTTTGAATATGAGTCCTTTTGAGGCATTGTATAGAAGAAAGTGCAATACTCCTATCAGATGGGATAATCCAATAGACAAACTCATCATTGGACTAGAACCTCTTAATTATATGGATTATCATACCATTAAGATCAAGAAAAATTTGAAAATAGATCAGGATAAACAAAAACATTATACAAATAAGAATAGGACAAGAAGAAAATTTGAATTCGGAGTCATGTCTTTCTAAAAATTAGACCTAAGAAGAGCTCCTTGAACCTGGGAAATTGTTCCAAGCTATATGCTAGATACTATGGACACTTTGATATCTTACCTAGGATAGGAATCATTGCATATGAGCTTGAATTACCTACTTGCATAAAAGTGCATAATGTGTTTCATGTTTCTTTGTTGAAAAATTATGTGCCTGATGTTACTCATGTGATTTATTGAAATGTGATTCAAGTGGAACTCGAATGGAATTTTTCGGTACAACCAATTTCCATTGTGGGTAGAAAATTCAAGTTGATATGGAATCAAGAACGAAAAGGTCCAATGGACGCATTACAGTCCTGAATAATATACTTGGTATTCGAAAGATGTTATGAGGGAGGCATACCCTTATCTATTTTTAAATTTTGTAAAGGCATGTATTTAATAAATATGCATCGAGGATGATGCATTATTTTTAAGGGAGGATAGATGTAATACCAAATGAGTTAATCCCCTAATCATATGTACTTGTTAATTGCTTTGTTATAATGGAAATAGGTTCGGATACTGTGATCTCTAGACATAATTGTAAATAAATAAAATATCTGGATCAACATGGAAAAACAACAAGAATGGGAGGCCATGGCTTCCACATGTGAGGGGGAATGGTGACTTCCTAGTGCACTCAAGACTTGATGACCAACTAAATAATTGATTATGGACCCAAATTTACCCTTTCATACCTTATTGGATATTTATAACTCCCTCATGAATATTTCATAGCTCCACTTGCACTAGTGTGCCCTCTTGAGAGATTCGTGAGCCCCACTTGGAGATAGTGCCCTTAATCCACTACTAATGGGATATGATCCAAATTTTTGTGATGCATGTATATGAAATCTAATTTATTCCAAGGTAAGTGTGTTCTCATTCTATAAGTGTTAAATCCACTACTTGGGGCACATCGTATCATAGGAAGACATCTCATTGGATCCCTAAAAGATAAGAGTTGTAATCGAATAGCCAACACCAAATAATGTATCCAAAATAAGATATTTTATGGCATTAGTAGGATACTACCAGATATTCATTCAAGGTTTCTCGAAGTTGGATGATCCCATCACATATTTGTAGAAGAAGGGTGTGAAGTTTGAATGGACTTCCAATTGTGAAGACAACTTCTAGAAACTCAAGGGATTTCTTACCAATGCAACAGTTCTAAATATTGTTGATCTTGATGAAAACTCTATAGTGTGTGTATATTCATGTAAGAAAGGAATTAGTGGGGTGTTGATGCAGAATGGATATTTCATAAGTTACACATTTCAGAATTTGAAATAACATGAGTATAATTCTTCCACTTATAATGTCAGGCTTGCATCTATCGTTGATTCCTTGAATATGTGGAGACACTACTTAATGGTTAAGAAATTAGAGTTGAGTACTGATCATGATGATTTTAATTATTTGTTTTAGTAACCTAATTTGAATGCAATACAAAGAAAGTGGATGAAATTGTAATGTGAATATGATTTTGATAGCAAGAAGATCAAAGGAAAGGAGAATAAGGTATCTAGTCCCCTTAGTAGGAAGATGCATGTGATGCATGTGTCAGCTATCAGTATAGGTACATATGATTTGAAGGATATACTCATTGAATCATATGTTGTAGATGAACATTACCAATAGTTAAGAGAAGTATTGTAGCAACAGATGGTACCTATGAAATTTAATAAGTAGAGGTTGGAAGATAATGGAATACTCTTTCACAAGGATAGAGTTTATGTGCCATAGTCTAGATAAATAAGTAATATGGTTCTAAAGAAGATGCATAATGTACCTTAAGCTAGGAATTTGTGTTACTAGAAGATAGTAGTATCCTTGAGGAAGAGGTACTTTGGACCGACATGAAGAATTATGTTGCATAATACATAGCTAGGTGCATGGAATTTTAGAAGGTTAAACTGGAGCATCAACATCTTGTTGGTTTCTTCCAACCATTACAAATAATTGAATGGAAGTGAGATGCAGTGTCGATGAAATATTTCATTAAAATTTTCCAAAGATAATATTTTAGCATAATTCCATCATGGTGGTGGTGACTGAGTTGACTAAAGCTTCTCCTTTTATTCCAGTGAATATAACTCATTCGACAACTAGCATTGTAGACATCCTTATGAAGGAAGTTGTTAGATTATGTCAAATAGAGATTCAAACTTTATTGATAACTTCTTGAAATGTTTGTTCAAAGGATTTGGTACAATACTGAACATGAGTACAATAGACTATCTTGATATAGATGGTTATATAGAGAGATTCAATCATGTGATTGAAGATATGTTGAGAATTTATGTGATGCATTAAACATCCAAATGGAGGGACTATTTAGACCTGGTAGACTTTTTTATAACAATGGATACCATTCCTCTTTGAAGATGAGTCCTTTTGAGGCATTGTATGGAAGAAAGTGCAATACTCCTATCAAATGGGATAATCCAACAAAAAAAATCATCATTGGACTAGAAATTCTTAAGGATATGGAATATCATATAGTTAAGATCAAGAAAATTTTGAAAACAAATCAGGGTAAACATAAAATTTATGCATATAAGAATAGGATAGAAAGACAATTTCAAGTGAGAGTCATGTATTTATAAATGTTAGACCTAAGAAAATCTCCTTGAACCTGGGAAATTGTTCCAATCTAGCTATTAGATACTATGTACCCTTTGATATATGATCTAGGATAGGACTCATTGCATATGAGCTTGAATTCCCTGCTTGCAAAAAAGTGCTTAATGTGTTTCATGTTTCTTTGTTGAAAAAGTATGTGTCTGATATTACTCATGTGATTTATTGGAATGTGATTCAAGTGGAACTGGAAACAACCAATTTCCATTGTGGGTAGAAAAGTCAAGTTGATATGGAATCAAGCAGGTAAAGGTCCAATGGACCCATTATAGTCCTGAAGAATCTACTTGGGAGGTGGAAGACTTAATGAGGGAGGAATACCCTCATCTATTTTGAAATTTTGTAAAGGCATGTATGTAATAAATATGCACCGAGGATGATGCATTGTTTTCAGGGGAGGAGAGATGTAATAATATATGAGTTAATCCCCTAATCATATCTACTCTTTATTTCTTTGTTAATATGGAACTAGGTGTTGATACTATGGTCTCTATACATAATTGTAAATAAATAAAATATCTGGATCAACATGGAAAACTAACGAGAATGGGGAGCCATGGAATCCACATGTGAGGGGGAGTGGTGACTTCCTAGTGCACTCAAGACTTATTGACCAACTAAACAATTTATGATGGACCCAAATTTACCCTTGCAAACCTTATTGAATATTTATAACTCCTTCATGAAGATTTGGTAGCTCCACGTGCGCTAGTGCACCCTCTAGAGAGATTGGTGAGACCCACTTGGAGATAGCACCCTTACTCTAATACTCCTGGGAGATGATCCAATTTTTTGTGATGCAGGTATATGAAATGTAATTTAATCCCTCTATCAAATCCTATGACAAATTTCACCCTTCTTGTCTCCACTTATCAAAGTTGTAACTCCTTGTTATTATGGGAAAATCGAATCTCCTCACTTATCCTTTATCTCCAACAATTCGAATTTCTCCTCATGAATTTGAATTATCTCCAGCATGTATCTATTGAAATTTAATTTTCCTTCATTTCTCTATATAACCACTACTCACCTCGATAATTCTATCTGTCATGCTATCCACACTTGGAGAGAAGCTATGTGTAAACTATGCTATGAGAATGCTAGTAAACTATGCCCATTGAGACTATGTGTTTTATTATTGAAACAGAGTGTGGTAATCCATTTATAACTCATAATTGATTCCTTCATAATATTTCTTATCCTTTCCATAGAGTCCCATAAATCCAGGAAAGAGGTGATGAAATCTTGACGGACTAGTGATATCCTGAGGGAATTACAGGGTGAAGGGAGTCTCAGCTCACCAAGTAGGGTATATGAAAGGAAGTAGATGGTGAGGTAATGAGTTGTGGATTATATATTTTATTTATTAATATATTCTATTTTCTATTTCTCCCTCACTGGGGATCCCTTTTCCCCGTGTTGGGGGTGGTCTTTGCAAGTAAGATTTTGCTAGACTGTGCCTACGACTGGGGGAAAGTTATCATGATGAATCCAATTTATCTTCAATAAGATAAGTAATTTTTTTATTTTTATTAATGTGTTTATATTTTGTTTCTATCTCTATTAATTCACCCTTAGTAGTTGTTGTAAACTCTGTTTAAATATATGCTCATTTTTGCTAATGATCAAATGCAGGATTAGATGGATTTCTACTTGCAATCTTGCTTGCAGTATTTATTTCTGAGATATAAAGGATATATATTTGTTATGGATGCTTATGATATATTAAAAATATTTATTTTATGCAGCTAACTTTCCCTTGTAGGATGAGTGAATTTTTATTTATTTTACGGATTTTTATGCTAACCTTTGGATGCAGATGGAATGACTTCTCTTCAGTTTCTTGTGAGCATTCTTTCCTTCTTCTCTAAATTATGATACTTATTTTTCACATGGAATCCTAAACACCTATTTTAAAGAATATATGGTTATAGAAACTAATCTAAACCTTATTTTACAAACACTTAATGACCGTTGATGGAAGCCACTAAACCAAAAATCGATAAACTAGTAAACCGAGAAACATAAATCTATTAATTTTCACAAGTGGAACTCTAAATATTTTTATTTTTGTTTATTTTTTTGTTAATTGTAGATCATGTGTGTGTGAATAATTTTTTTTACATGTTAAATTATTGGTTCAAGCAATATTGCTTTCATTCTTGCACTTCCTTGCATTTGCATGTGCATTGGGGGCGGGGATGGTATGCATTGTCTTCCCCATTTCATGGGATGGTATATGTTTATTTAGTTGAATTTTTACATGATATAATAGCCATAGTAAACTTTATTCCACTATTCATTACCTTAAACCAACCTTTCCTTGGTTTATTCGGTGCCTTTGGATTTGGTTTTGGGTTCGGGGACAACAAAAAACTTCAAGATGTATGAATGTAAATTAGTTGGGATTGGAGACAGACTAGGATCATGGAATACTGAATTATTCATAATTTTGAAAAATATTTAAAATTCAAAGTTTCTAGGAAAAGGAAGTCTATGTTGTTTCGTATAAGTGTTTGCATATGAACCATGTGGTGTAAAATTTCCAAAATATTGGTAAGGGTTTCCCCTTGCCATACCTTGTGAAGGAAAAACTCTTTGTAAATGGTTCCATTAATTTTGGAAAGGATTATCCCAAGTTAAAGAACCTTGCATCCAATTCCACCGAGCCTAAGAGGATTTGTGCCCTATGGTAGTCCATTTAATGGGATGGAATTACTTTCACCCCCACTAAAAAGTGTGAAGGGATTACACCTAAAAAGCATGGAATGTGGTTGAAAACAACCACTCATTTGGGTACTATGCCATCCTATGAATGGAATTGCCACGAAAAAAAACCCAAAGGATTTAAAAGTTCCACTCCCTATTGAAGTTTTTGTTAACTTGTTCATCATCTCCCTCAGTATCCAACGAACCAAGAAAGATGTAAGGGAATCATACAAAATTCCCAAATATGGGTCTTCCATCCATTAAATGTCCTTTGGGTGAGCGACAATAAGTTTATGAAGAGCCGTGATACAAATGTCGTAATGAGACCAAAACATGCAAGTGTCGTCACGGGAAGAGAAGTGCCAATTTTGGCTATAACAAAGGTTATAGTTAAGGTTTTTAATTTTACAGGATTCACAAAAATTATCAAAAAAACATCTGCTATGATCTTTATTTCTGGTAGAAGAGATTTTAAAAGAGGTTATAATGGATATTTACTATAGCTGAACTTTTTTGGGTGGCCAAAGTTTATAGCTTAGGTTTTTATTTATTTATTTAATTAATTTTTTTGGGTGCTCTATAGTTTATAATGCACACCAATGCACATATTAGTGCACACACTGGTGCTTATATTATATTGTAACTGCACCAGTGCATTGTCTTATATACACACCAGTGGATATACTATTCAAATAAAAAGTGGTGCATATATGCTTATATTATATTGTAACTCCACCAGTGCATTGTCTTATATACACACCTGTGGATATACTATATTAGGGTGTATACTATATGTAATATGCACCACTTCTTATTCTTATTTGAACAGTATATACACACGTATAATACACCCTAATATAACCCATAAAGATTTTTATAACATAGATAATGATGGATGATTCTCCTTGGTTAGAAACAATAGAAAAGAAAAATTCAATATCGGTAGGCCGAGGTGTTTTTAACTCGTTATTCATCTTGGAAAATTAGTTGAACATCCCACCATCATAAAGTGGATCCTCCCATGGATTCTTTTATGTGACATTCTCTTTTTGTACCTCTGTGCCTTTTTTCCAAAGTTCCTAGCTTGCTAGGAGTATCTAGGTGTCGGATTTATGATAAGAGTTTATATCCCAGTGTCCATTAGATTTATTATAAATGAACTACTTATATAAAATAATCTTTGCACCTCGGGAGTTGAAATGGGATACAATGTTGGAACTTGAATGAACGCTCTTGGATAATGATTCTAAATGGGAGATAATACCAACCCACTCTAGAGGAAACAAGTGTTGTTTTGTTTTTGTTCATGTCGTGTGTTTTATGTTCAATATATTAGTTGTCTCTTAATTATAGTTATTGTGTGTCTTGCTCATGGGATAGTGTTGCAGTATTTCTAGATAAACTCAATATCATTTACATGTTAGTTTTAGTTCCGATTCACTTGCTAAATGACCACCGATGCATTTTCTTATACAATTCTTGGGGCATGTCACATTCACTTCAGTACCAGTGCCTCATATATTTTATAAAATCACAAGTGCATTTTTATATATAAACACAATATTGTTGATTTTGTATTATATAATCATTGCAACACATTTTCCTTTATAATAAAATCAATGGATAGAGTATCGTAAAAAGAATTAGCAAGTGAAGTTCGAAGAAAAAACCATCGGTGCTTATAGTTTGGAAAAAAAGAATCAGTGTGTATGTTTTGGTAAAAAGTACAAATGATTTTGTTCTTAAAATAGAACTAGTGCTTATGTTATGTAAAGAGCATCAGTGGGTAAAATTTGAGTAAGCATCGATTCATGGAAACAGATAAAATGCGTTGGTTAGTTGAAATAAATAGATTGTGTATAGTTTAGTGGTGAAGTTTTCCATGCGACGGATTTGGAAATGTGGTTTCTTCTTTTTTATTTTTTCAGCTTTAAATTAATCATTCAAGAATCAAATACTTTTTATAATACTAATTATTTTTTATATTTCATTTATTGTGTTTGAATATATGAGTTAACTACACATCTAATCACGGTAACCATACAAATCATCCATATATTTAGCATTTGAATTAATCATCAAAAAATCAAATATTTTTTAATAATATTAACTTTTTATTTTAATTGTTGTTTTTTGAAAAGCATGTCAATTAAAAATTTGTTGATTTTCACAATGTAAATCATTCATATATTTAATCAATAATGTAACATTTTGCGACAATAGAGAATGCAATAAAAGAAGAAACTGATTTTATTATATACAAATAAGAATCCAAAATATAGGACAACATAAAGGTCCTTGATAATCAAAATGTCATTTTGACTTTGTTACAGTTATTGATAACTTATCCTCATCAAATTGGGATGATATGTCCATATTAAGCAAAATGTTTGTTTTCATAGATAAAAATTTCAAAATATACAACTTACAGTAACAACATTCAAATGCAATTATCAGTATTCATCACTTGAACTGTTGTAGTCACTTGAGCTACTTCCATGCCTCATTTCTTTATCACCTTAAATGGATATTTTTCTTGAGTTATTTGAATTTTTTGTTGATTGACTTCATTTTGTTCCACATTTTCAGGTTACATATACATGCATAAAAATAAAATGTAATGATTATATCTACATTTATAGATATTATAATATACATGATTGCATAAATAAAGGTGTGTACCATTGCAATGAGTGAATCATAAAATTCAAAAAAAAATTCTAAACCATTCCTCATGTAATTTATCAAATCCTCTTTTGGCTCCACCCCATACTTTGTTTCCTACGAGTTTCATATGCCATGACAAACCATAGATATATTTAAAGTTTTCTTAATGTTCCATTGATTATAAAATAAGGGACATAAAACAACATATCTACTTACAAATTCTTAAATTAACCCTTGATGCCCCAACATATACTCACAACCCTTATTTAATCCAATGTCAATCAAATGATTGGATGACTCTTCTTCGTGTGTTAGAACCTATTAGAAACATCCATGTACGTTTTTAAATTAATTAAAATATAAACATCTTGCCAAATATGAAATCTGAAACAAATTACAAGTGCTCACAAACTTTGTGATCGACCCCTTTTTTCCTTATCATCCCATCTTATGCATGTTAGAATAATCAACCCATAGTTACCTACACTTGACATTAATTAATCATTTTTGTCTTATTACCTAGATTTCTAGATTCCATTCTATGCTAGTTTCCTTCTACATGTCCTAGAAGTCAACACATGCTAAAACTGAGTCATGGACCACTTGGGAAACATCCTGGAAACCAATTTTAGAAATTCTGCTTTATTCCTTATTCTTAAAGCACATATCTGATTTTTCTGAAAGTTGCCTTACTTTATAGTTTTTTTAAGGCAAAAGGAAAAGCTAGTTTAGGTGTAACTGCCTTATTTTTTTCCCACATCATCCTCCCTCTTTTTCTCCAATTACAAACATGTATGAGTTTTCCTTCCATCCCTCTTTATCTTTCCCAGTTGTCTTAGGAAATTCGTGAGCATCTTCATAGATTTGGAAACGGCTTTATGCACCTATGGGGGATTTGACTAGTTTTGGTAAGCCTACTTTTTGACTATTTCGAATAGAATCCTTATGCATTTAAACCTCTCATGTAATTATTTATTTGAGTAGCCTATTACTTCACAAGTTTGGATATTGTACACTTACTCAATACAGATTAGTGTTATGCTCCAATTTCAGTCTCCTTTGGTGTGAATTTTGCATGTTTGATTAGCAATTTTGTGAGTGTTATTGTTCTATCTCTTGGGTTCAATTTCCACATGGTATCAGAGCCTTTCTATATCGATTTATCTCCTTCCAAATTGTTATTACAGGTTTGACATCACCAACTGGGAGCGCATTTTGCTGATTGGAGGGCACGACTACTGAGATATGAACCAATCTCAGAAGATCATCTTGACTCCATTCAATTTATTTGAGTGGAAAGCTGAGATGGAGATATTGTTGAGAGTGAAAGGTCTCTACAGGGTGATCATGGAAACTGAGGCAGAGCCCAATGCAGCTACAGAGAAAATTAAATGGCACAATAGGAGGGATGAGGCCTATGGTCTTTTGTGTCTGATCATTTCAAGAAACCTCCTCTTCCATCTTGATGGATTAACATCACCTAATGAAGTGTGGGAGAAGCTTGAAGAGATTTTTGGAAATACAGATGATATGAGAGGACATCAAATTGAGAATGAGTTGATCTCCTTGAGTCCTAGTAGCTTTGAATCATCGCAACTCTACTTTTCCAAGTTTAAGGCCCTTGTTTTGTAGCTAAAATTGTGTGGGATCGAAAAGAGGGAAGAGAAAATAGTCTTGGCCATACTATCTAAGCTTGGTCCTGACTATTCAGTGTTTTGTTTTACCTTACATGCCACCAAGTTGACAGCACGATCCTGGAAGATGCCTAAGCTTGCAGAGTTCATGGAATCCCTCGCATAGGAGAAAGATAAGTTGGTGATGATGGGAAGCATCAAACCTTCCAAAGACCAAGCTTTGGTTACTAGAGATTAAAGGGTGGATTCAAAAAGAAAGAAAAAATATAAAAATCCACCTGATCAAAAGAGAGACAAGTCAAAGTATCAAGAGGAACCCCAAGGTTCCAAGAAGAATAAAGGAGAAATGAGCAAGTGCACATACTGTAGTAACGGCTATCATCCTGAGAGATCTTGTATGAAGAAGAAAATTGACATGTTGACCCAAATCCTGGAGAAGAATAACATCTCCCTTCCTGATTTCTCAAAGAAGAAGGAAGGAGGATCAAACTCAGAAGACAAAGAGAGAGTACATGCCTTGGTTGCTGGCACATCAAGCTCACCTATATTCATCATAGATTCTGGAGCTTCTAGACATATGGTTTTGACAAAGGAGACATTCTCCTCTCTGGACATGTCTAAAGGGCCACCAATAGTCTTGTGAGATGACTCTCTCATTGACAGTTTGGAGAAGGGTAGGATTGATCTTGACCATGGTAATTTCAATAATGTGTTGTATGTTCTAGGTCTTTCCTTTAATATATTGTTAGTGTATTAGATGACTCATAATAGGTCTCCAAATAAGGTCATATTCTCCTTTGATGATGTTGAAATCACTGATATTTTGAATGGTAAAGTCATAGAAAATGGTGTTGTTGATCACACTTCGAAGGTATACAATTTTTCCCATTTTCTACCCTACTCAAACCCCTATGCTCTTCTAATTCATGCTAATGAAGCAAGAAAACTTTGGCATGAAAGATTTGGCCATCTTAACTACAAGTATATTTCTGATTAGAGGGAAAAATATATGGTTATAGGGTTACCAAAGATCAAGTTTTCTAAGGGAGTTTGTCAAGGTTGTATCTTAGGAAACACCCAGAGCACAAGTATGAGAGAGCTAGTCATGAGAGAACCTCTGCACCTCTTGAGTTGATCCACAGTGACATTGCTGGTCCATTCCATCATATATCCATGAGTAAATCCAAATATGCACTCATCTTCATAGATGAATTTTCCAGGTATTGTTGGGTTCACTTCCTAAAGCATAAGTCTGAATTTTTTGACCTCTTTAAAGTCTTTAGAGCCTTGGTTGAAAAGCAGTCTGAGAGGAAAATCAAGATCCTTAGATCTAACAATGGTGGTGAGTATGTCTAGTCTGAGTTCATTCAGTATTGCAAATATGCAGGTATCAATATGCAGCATTCAATCCCCTACACACCACAGAAAAATGGTGTTGTTGAGAGAAAGATTAGATCACTTTAAAGAGATGGCAACCTGCATGATGGAGGCTAAGACTTTGCCACCAAAGTTTTGGTCTGAGGCTATAAAATGTGCATCCTCCATCCATAATAGGGTGCCTCATAAGAAACTTGATGGTATTACTCCTTTCGAAGCTTGGAGTGGGCACAAGCCATATGTGACCCATTTCAACATTTTAGGCTCAAAGGATTGGGATAGAATTCCAACTAAAAAGAGGAAGGATTTGCAACGCCAAAGACAAGAGTGCATATTTTATTCTAAATATTCAAAAGGGTACAAGCTGATCAACTTGAGCACTAACAAATATTTCATTGAAAGAAGTGCTCAGTTCGAAGAAGAGCCTTTAGCAGTAGTTGAAGTTGGAGAGTCCTCTTCATCACCAGAACCATTGATTGTAAGTAAAGAGACTAATGGATTTGCTGATTATGATATGTTTGATAGTGATGATTTTATTTTAGATACCAATAGTCCCACAAGACCAAAATTGACAGCAAATACCATTCATGCAGCTAGGGAACTAGCTGGAAATCCTAATGACACTAGGAGGACTAGATCTCAATTTGAGAGTGCCCTTTGTGTGAAAGATCTTTTATTTTCTGAGAAGTGCTATCTGATGGTTGAATAAGAACCACATATATATGAATATGCAGCACATGATCCAATATGGCAAACAACCATGAAAGAAGAATTCAGCTCGCTCCAGAAGAACAACACTTGGGAACTGGTTGATCTTCCCCCAGGGAGGAAGCTAGTTCAATATAAGTGAGTGTTCAAGACTAATTTTTATTCTAATGGTTCACCTTTGAAATATAATGAAATATTGGTAGACAAGGGCTACTCATAATTACATGGTATTGACTACAGTGAAACCTTTGCACCAGTGGCAAAGATGGACTCCATAAGGCTAGCTCTAGCCATTGCAGCTTCGAAGCAGCGGGAAGTATATCACATGGATGTGAAGTGTGATTTCCTAAATGGATATCTCACTCAATAGATTTACATGCAACAACCTAAAGGGTTTGTTTCTAATCCATCTTCAGTGTGCAGGTTAAAGAAATTATTGTATGGGCTCAAGCAAGGCCCTAGGGCTTGGTATGCCAAGATTGATGGCTTTCTGCTATCACTAAGTTTTTTTCAATGCAAGTCTGATCCTAATGTCTATTTAAAGTTGATTCATGGTTCTTTAATGATTTTTTTTTGTATATGGATGAACTACTAATTACAGGAAGTTCAAAGAAAGAGATTGCCTCATTGAAGGATGCAATGAACCATGCATTTTCTATGATAGATTTGGGACTGTTGAGCCAATTCTTGGGTATCGAAATTGCTCAATCCCAACATGGAATCAAAGTACATCAGTCCAAGTATGCTTCAAATTTTCTCATCAAGTTCAACATGAAATATCGCAAGCCAAGACAGAGTTCATTCCTTTTACGAGTTAAGCTTTAAGAAGCAGGTTCTTCTCCTATGGTAAATAATACAATGTATAGGAAGTTTATTGGGTGTTTTCTTTATCTTACACACACTCAACCTGATTTATATTATGTAGTTAGTGTGGCTTAGAGATATAGGAATTTGATTGGGTGTTTGCTTTATCTTGATTTGATTGGATTATCTGACAGTGATTGGGAAGGTGACAACACAGATTGAAAGTCTACATCAGGATATGTGTTCATTCTTGCAGAAGGGCCAATCAGTTGGTCAAGCAAGAAGCAGAGTTCCATAGCACTCTCATCTATAGAGGCAGAGTATAGAGGAGTTGTAAATGTAGAAACTCAATGTTTTTGGTTGCAGGGGATACTTGGAGAATGTGGCTTTGAATCGGAGTTTTCAAATATTATCTACTATGATAATTAGAGCACCATTTGAATCTGCCATGATCCATTTCAGAGACAGTGAACGAAGCACATTGATATCCATATGCACTACATCAGATAGCTTGTGCATGATGGTACCATTGTTCTACTCTTATGTGCATCTTCAGAACAAGTAGAAGACATCTTCACCAATTTTTTTTTGTGATAAGACCTTCATCAATCTCAAATCACTGCTGGGGATTGGTGATCATGCTGTGAAGCATGATTGATGACAATATTTCCAAAAAAAAAAATCTTGTCCATGTTTAAGGGAGAATTTTCCCACTGGGCTTTTTCCTCTTTCCTTGGTTGTATGGACAAGAAGTATGTAAAGGGTGACTAAGCCTTGTTTCTAGGCCCTATAGTTTTTTTATATTTACTCATAAAGTCAGGATTAAGGGAGGTGTTAGAATAATCAACCCATAGTTACCTACATTTGACATTAATTAATCATTTTTGTTTTATTACCTAGATTCCTAGATTCCATACTATGCTAGTTTCCTTCTACATTTCCTAGAAGTCAACACATGCTAAAACTGAGTCATCGAGTGCTTGGAAAACATCCTAGAAATGAATTTCAGCAAGCCTGCTTTATTCCTGATTCCTTAAAGTGCATATCTGCTTTTTCTGAAAGTTTCCTTGCTTTGTAGTTGTTTTAAGGCAAAAGGAAAAGCTAGTCTAGGTGTAACTTCCTTGTTTATTTCCCACATAATCCTCCCTCTTTTTCTCCAATTAAAATAATGTATGCATTTCCTTTCCCTTCCTCTTTAGATTTCCCTCTTGACTTAGCAAATTCGTGAGCATCTTCATAGATTTGGAAACTGCTTTATGCACCTATGGGGGATTTGACTAGTTAAATGGTAAGCCTGCTTTTTGACTATTTTGAATAGCATCCTTATGCTTTCAAACCTATCATGTAATTATTTATCTAAGCAGCCTATTACTTCACAAGGTTGGCTATTGTACACTTACTCAATACAGATTAGTGTTATGCTTCAATTTCAGTCTCCTTTGGTGTGAATTTTGCATGTTTGACTAGCAATTTTGTGAGTGTAATTGTTCTATCTCTTGGGTTCAATTTCCACAATGCACTGAATGGGTGTCAAATTCTTTTCTAGAATTAAAAAAATTTAAAATTATTATTTCGTGTGATAATTAAACTCTCTACTGCATCGAAAATAAAGCAATGATTACATATGTTTGATGCACGTTGTTGTTGGAACGTCTCCCTATGCAATGTGGTTATGTAAATTTATGTGACCATCTAACGGTACACCTTTTTTAACACCCTAAGAAATCAAAATCACAATGAAAAACTTCATTAATATTTATATGAAAATAAGCATAGAAAAATATTAACAAAGTAAATTTTTGGACTAGTATATTTTTTAAATAATATTTTAAACAATTAATTTTTTGTTATTGTATTTTTTTTCCATTGCAAGTCTCACTAGTCTCAGTGCTCACTGCTCCAAAAATGCTTTCTATATTTTACTTATAATTTGATTCATAGATTCATTGGATTGATTTTTGTATTTTAAATGAAAATTACATATATACATTCTTTTTACTATATCCCTCAAAGTTTTATAAAAAAAAATTGTCCCTTTCATTAACTTCCAACACCACTCCAGTTGAACCGATGACAAATTCATCATTATTTACATTAGTCTTAATTTTTATCTTCTTAGAGATACCTATCTCCTTGATATTTGTCCTTGCATGACATTCAACAAATTTAAAATCCAAATTTTGTAACATGTTAGTTATTATTATGTAGAAGCATTGTTAGTAAGAAGTCAAAGAATAACCTCATGTTTATCACCTTTTTATCCACATAATTCCTCTATTTTCCATAGTTTTTTAGTTTTTTGCTCCTCTTCACTAAGATTACTAACAAAATTATATATTTTACTTAAGTTTTTTCTCTACATAGCACGCATAAGCCAACACACATCATCAAAATATACATAGAATTTAAACATATTACTTTTATATTAAAACTACAAAAACTTGCCATGTTCTTTGTTTCAGATCTATTTTCATCACTCCCTTCACTGTGATTATTAATCTATAATATTTATCGACCACCTTTATCAATAAATTCCTTGCATAATTAAATAGTACATGAATAATGAACTAGTTTTTACACACTAAGTATAATTTCACATAAAAATGTTTATTTACTTTTTGGGTAATTCCATCAAGTTGGGTAACACTTTTTTGCCAAATTTGGCAATGAGAACCTGATTTTTTATTCATGTGCTAGATAGAAGTCCTTGAAATGCATATTCCATGTGAATTTCAACTTGTAGTAAAAAAACAAATTGTAGAATATTATGTTGGCTTATGTTGGAGTAATTTACCCAACATACACACTTATTTGGTCAATTTTGGCCTTGTTAATCACTATCCTAAGTTTAATTGAATCAAATTGGCATCAGACAGCACACCATGGCATTAGATCCAACACACCCAGGCCTTCCTTCAATCAATGAGGCCAACTAAGCCTTATCCTTCAATTGGGGAGGCTAACTGGGTTTCCTCCTTCAATTAGGGAGCAATTCTGGGGTGATTTGAGTGTCATAAGTGCACCTAAGAGATAAATGATTGTTGTTCCACCTAAAAATAAGTTAATCTAAGTTGTAAAGGTGCCTCCATCATTAAATTGTCTATTTTGGGCTGATTGGGATGAACTAGAGTGAGTTAATGAGCCTCCAACCAGTTCTAATGACTAGTATCACTTCAATTAACTTCATCGGAGCTAATTGGAGTTAATGATGCACTAACACCTACTGATTGACATGAAATGACATGTGTCTGAGCTACATTTAGTTAGAATCAGTCATCTATTGCACTCCAATTCAATTAGGACTCAGTTGAGTCAATCATGGCTAGATTAGGGGATTAACTAAGCGTGTCTAGTGTGGCTGACATTCAGTTAAGCTACACCCATCCATGCAATTCGAATGATATCCTAGTGAATTTGAGTTGTCTTGGAATTCATGCATTATGCATGACATTGTATTGTATCATTCATTATATTATTGACTATACAGAGCTGCAACCTCCTATTGCAGCACCATTATGCCATTTTCGTGCCTAATTTGTCTTGAATCTCTTATAAGTCTGTACTTAGTCTCTATATTACTGTGACAACATTAATATGGAATCAGAGCTCACGATGGGATGAAACTCATTGTTCATAAAAACATGATTTCTGGTGGATCTAGCATGCAAAATTGAGCAAAAGCTCAAATTCCATCTCTACACGAGAAGCAGAAGGTTTACCACTTAATAACCCAAGTTAAGGAATTGTTGGTCAAGATTGCTTGATCAATTATGCTGGGTGTGATGGAAACCTGAAATGTACAGGTTGTTAGACCTTACAATGACTTTTTTGTGTGTTGATTGTAGGTTTTTACAAGTTCACTTCATTCGCTACAGCAAGTTTGATATGGCTTCTTCCATAGATAGTTTGACTACTTTCAATTATCACCAATGGAAAGGAGACATGGAGATCTAGCTACATGCTAGAGGACTCTACAGAGTTACTATGAACACAAAAGAAGAGCCTAATCATGTTGTGGAAAAGGCTATATTTTGGAACAAGATGGATGAAGTATTTGGGTTTTTGTGTCTCTCTATATCCAATGATATTCTATTCCATCTCATGGGATTGAAGACTCTGAAAGAGATTTGGGACCAAGTTGCCTCCCTGTATGAAAAACAGGATGATTTGAGGATTTATCAGCTGGAAAATGAGTTGATCTCACTTCAACCTGGCAATTTTGAGATCCTCAGTGATTTCTTTACAAAATTCAAGTACCTAGTCCTTTAGCTGAAGCAATGTGAGGTGAAGAAGGAGGATGATCAGCTCATCCTATTCAGTATTTGCTTCTACATTCCATTCTAGGAATCTCACAACCCCTGGATGGAATATTCCTTCACTCAATGCCTTCATTGAGTCCCTCACAAATGAGCATGATTAGCTTGTCCATATGGAGATCATCGTATCCTCCAGAGATCAAGATCTCTTTGCTTCGAGGCCCAAATATTCGAAGGGTGAAGGAAAGAAGAAGAATCCAAAAACTAAATTTGATGCTCCAAATCCTAAAGAAAAGAACCATCAACAAGAAGAGCTTTTCGTCTCGAATAAACACAAGAAAAAAGGATACCATGGGAAAGAAAAAGTAAAGTGTTCATATTGCGGGAATTTCTTCCACCCTGAACATGCCTGCATGAAGAAGAAACTTGATGAGATGAATTCTCTCCTTGAGAGAAACAATATCAATCTTCCGGAGAGTGTTCAGAGGAGAGATGGACAAGATCGAGATACCCAGCAAGAAAGAGGACATGCTCTCATGGAAAGCACCTCGAAGCCCAAATATATGCTCATAGACTCTATAGATTTGAATCAAATGATGGCAAGCAGATATTCCTTCACTTCTTTGGACACCGACAAAAGAATTCCCATCCACATGGGAGATGACTCTACCATCATTTCTAAGGGAAAAGGTACAGTAAATCTTGAACATGACATTTTTTTAATGTTCTTTATGTACCGTCCTTGGTCTCCAACCTCCTGAGTGTATATCAAATAACTCATACTAGAGTTCCCAAGAGAGTAACCTTCAGCCCCAATGATATAGATATTATTGAAATTTCATCCGGGAAACTTGTGGCAACAGGCTTAGCAAACCATCATGCTAAATCCTATGAGTTTTCCAATTTTATGGCGGATGCAAAGCCCACTACTCTTCTGACTCATGGAAATGAGGTCAATAGACTATGACATGAGATATTTGGTCATTTAAATTTCAAGTGCTTGCAGAAACTACAGAAAAATTCCATGGGTGAAGGCCTTCCAGTCATCAAAACTACCACCAGAGTTCACAAAGGTTGTATTGTGGGAAAACAACCTAAGCACAAGTTTGAACGGGGTAAAGTTAGTCGTGCATCAAGTATCTTGGGGCTGATTCATTCTGATATCAGCAGACCAATTCCCACCACATACATGAATGGATATTGGCATGTACTCACCTTCATAGATTATTTTTCTATATATACTTGGGTTTTCTTCATCAAGAAAAAGTAAGAAGTCTTAGAAAAATTCATTGAATTGAAAGCACCGGTTGATAATCTCTATCGGAGAAAGATAAAATATCTGAGATATGATAATGGAGGGGAATATATCAGTAATAAATTGCTGCAAATATTTTCAGACAGTGGGATCAAGATCCAACATTCTATTCCCTACACTCCCCAGCAGAACGGTGTAGCTGAGAGAAAGAATCGGGCTCTCAAGGAGATGACCACATGCATGTTGGAAGCCAAGATTTTGGCTACAAATTTATGGGATCAAGCCATGAATGTTGCTGCATACATTCATAACAGAGTGCCTCACTCATCCATGAAAGGAAATACTCCTTTCAAATCCTACTTTGGACACAAGCTGGATGTGTCAAATTTCAAGGTGTTTGGGTCCACTGCATGGGCCCGAATTCCACATGATAAGAGGAAATATTTGCAACCGAAAAGTGTTGAATGTTTGTTTATTGGATATCTATAATATTCTAATGGATTTAAGCTGCTGAATATCCGAACCAAACAAATTTTCATTGAAAGAAGTGTTCGATTTGAAGAGCCTCTCCAAGAGGTAGAACTAGTCATGGACAAACTGCTGAAATTCCCTCCTGTTCTGTTGAACATTTGGATGATGAAATTGGGAGTTGTTGCCACCTTTCACACACCTGGGTCATGTGTCAAAAATATTCAAGCCACTCAGTGTGTCCTTGGGGGCAAGTCTCGAGTCAAGGCTGTCACCTTGTTCTTGACTCCTCCATTTAGGCTCAACTCCTAACAAAGCCAAGGGGGGTAGACCCTATTAAGTTAATAAGGAAAAAATATTTAGTTTGATGATGTTAAATTGAATGAGTTACTTAGGAGTTTGAAATTTAACCATAAACAACCATAGATGACAAGATACAAAATGAGCGCATGAAAGCACAATGCTGAGACACAATATATATATATATATAGCAAGAAAATAGCCAGTGCCTTAAAATGGAGTCAATAGATAATCAATGTACTTGCATGTGCTTGGAGTGAATGTTTTACAATTGCCTCTTGGTACATTTTAAGTTAATGTGAAATATGAGTTGATTAAAATTAGGCGAAGGGGTGGACTCCAGATATACCCGAGAGTACTTGGAGTATGTCCAAAACTAAACCTTCATGGCTACCTGCAAGGAATATGTGAGCTGAATGGAGTCTCTGGGGATAATGTTCATAATGAACCCTTTATGGTGTGACAGAGATAGACACCCTGAGGTCACTTTTCAGGAGTTCCCACTTCCTTTGGGTATTTTGCCACCATAATGGTTTGATTTAGGTGTTGGATTTTCACCTAATGGTTTGTCAATTTGGGAGAGTGAATCCTAATTATTCTAGTCATTCAAGTTATTTTGATATAGGTTGACTGATCAAACGAACCACAACCAAGTGCAGAGCATACACACCGGAGTCTTGTCAATTTTATTAAATTTTGAGATGGGTGTTCTTGTTAAAAAGAAAACCCTCCAGGAATCTCTTTCGATCCAAGTGGATCTCAATCAAGGAATCAAGGAGGGTTTAATTTTATAATAGCCGATCAAACAATTGATGAAAAGGAAAACACAGATACACAATTCCGGTTTTCTAATTAGTCCTACCACGCATCTCTTTCCCCTTTCGGGTCAATCGGGAAGTCGTGGGGTAAGTATTAAGATTACTTTGAAATCTCAAATATGGAATATGGAAATGATAATAAATCAAAGTATACCACATTGCTGATTAGAACTACGCTATATTGAAAAGAGATGAACAAAAAGTAAAAAATTGACACCGACGCAAATTCCCCTCAGGGGGGATGGTGAATAGGCTCGAAAGAGCCTATTTGAAAGGACCTCTTCTTTTTATTAGCAGCGATTTAAAATATCAGCAAATTTAAATTGACACACTTTGGTCCTTGTTATCTAGGAACCAAAGGCTTACAACAAGCTTGTAACAAGCTTGAATTAAAACACAGTGGCGAGGGAAGCTTCCGGGAAGCTCTGGTTCATCCAAGAGTCAAAAATTTGGTAGAGTCTCCTTCTCTCTTATGTTAGAACTAATAAAAAAAGGCAAGAAATTAAAACCAAATGTTCCCAAACACACTTTAAA
The DNA here is from genome assembly GCA_001517045.1 of Pseudotsuga menziesii. NCBI lineage: Eukaryota > Viridiplantae > Streptophyta > Pinopsida > Pinales > Pinaceae > Pseudotsuga > Pseudotsuga menziesii. Next base: position 176,072 of record LPNX011064982.1, read on the forward strand.
AGTGTTTTGGGTCACCATGCTAATTACTAAAAAAAAACTAAGTAAAATTTGTTAAACAGGGGTAATCTAATTTCTGCAAAAAAGAACCAAGAAAAGCAAGCTTTCCTTGGGATCTTGTCTTGCTTTTTGGGTATCCAATGAGATGTGCATTTTTATTGCAGAATTTAAATATTTGAAGAACAAAAAAGGAAGCTACCTTATGAGCAAACTTTAGATCTATGCTTTAGCTACTTGCAAAAAAGGAATTTCCTACACCTAGATCTATCATTATGAACTGATATTCTTTATGAAATTATAGATATAAGCAAAAAAACTCTTATAAAATAGATCTAACAATATATATTCAATTCTTAGAACTATATCTGATCATAAGAGGAAGAGACAGGTAACCGGAAGATTGATTTTAAAAGAAAGGAGGAAGAGAAGGGGAAAGGCCCGTTGTTGGATGGATCTGCAATGGAAACTTGTTAGTGGATAATAGAGGGGAAATGTATTCACAAATATTTTGGATGTATAGTGGAGTCAAACTAGATCCACAGCTTGTCCAATCCTTTCTACCTGAAAGTTAAACACACAATCCTACATGAAACCTCATGAGATCTGGATATACATGTGAAAAAGAGACAAGAATTACATGCAAATAAACTTATTAAACATGTATAATCTAGATATTCTAGAATATATGCTATGAGATATAAGAAAAAAAAGTAACCTTACTTGCCCAACTATACTCCTATTGATTCAGCTGAGTCGTTCAAGCCAGATAGGGTTCAGATGCAGAAATTGTGAGAAAAGCCGGCAACATCAATAGCTGTAAGACAATGCTTAATCCACACACATGAGAGCATTACACCATTTGGCCTCCAAAGCTTATTTATTCCAACAATAAAAAGATTACAACAATATTACAATAGCAAGCCCTTCAATCCAACTCAAACTAGCTTGGAAGAGGTAGCATGTTCTTTATTTAAACAAAAAATAGGAGATCCAGCCCAGGGGGGGCACAAATCCCAAGGAGACAAACCACTGTAGCTGAAGGAGAGTCCATCAATGCCTGATCTATGTCTAACTAAGCCTAATCTGAGTCTCATTGAGTGCAACTGTCAATCGGAGACCTGATCTGACTGACACCTCAACCTGTTGACTGAAGCATTCACCAAAACTCATCCAAATGAGCCCACATGTGTGGAGGAGAGAGAGAGGGTGCAATTAACCATAAAGGATGCTGAATATCAACTCTGGCTCTATCCAGATTGTTACGGAGAGAAATTCCTATGGATTTGGGTACCACAACAGACAGCTAGACTCCAAAAATCAATCTTTCCCAATATGCAATAGAAATAAAAACATCTAACACTAAAGGATCGAACCTCGTACCTTATT
>LPNX011064986.1:15055-80879 GCA_001517045.1 Pseudotsuga menziesii
TGGATTTGCATCATCACGGATACAATCACGATCTCACAAATGTAACTTTTACTATGGGCCCTTCAGTTCCCAAAGAATGAGCAAAGTCTATATCCTCAAGCATAGCCAGATCCTGATGAGGGTGCCACGAACTAGAGAGAGGAAATCTCCAAACAAGGTAGCACACTAATGAACCCCACCCTGAAGTAGAACTGAATATTAATCCTGAAAATACTTCCTATGACCCTTAGCAAACTAGCATTGCAAAAACATGCACTTCAACCATCCATGGACAATGATAGATATTAGGGCAAAGACCATCAAAGAGCCCACTCTTGGTAAACCGTGCCTCGGAAGGAATCTCCTGATATATGACTAGCTGGGGAAAAACTCTCAGCTTATAAGAAAGTTGGATGGACCAAATAGTGTGGAATCTAGGAAAACATCTAGCTCTGAACCAGTCAACACCCATCTTGCATTGAGAACAGGGGATAACTTGTTAGAGTATAAGGCTTGTTTGGTGTAAATTTGCATATTTTTGCATATTTTGCATATTTTTGTATTAATGGTATGGATTCATATGTATGCACATGAATTTATATATGTTTTTTACTGCCACTGGCATCACTTATCTAAAGGAAGACATTCACACCAGTTCTGGGCTTGAGGAGAGACTACTTCTGGACTAGAAGGCTGTACACATTAACTGCTGGCACTTTTCACTATTTCTGGGCACTAAAAAGGGTGCTGCTACAGCCATCAATGCCTAGAAATTACCACTGTCACCTACAGGTCAGACTTACACTTGTAACCAAATTGTTTTTTGATGTACTACATTGCTGTTACGGCGGATAAGAGGTACAACCACCTTCATCTGTTTTTATGGTTTTCTTTTGGCAATAAATACTAGCATATGAAACTTGAAAACTGAATTATACTAGCTAAACAATCACATAAAACCAACAAAATCAGACCCGTCCATAACAGGGATACTTCAGTCACCAGTGTTATCAATGCCATTGTCTATATTGGGCCAATTACTCCAACATCTTTTATTGCTTTGATGACTATGATTTTGAAACAAGTTGATCACCAATTGACCAAACAACTATGCACTCCTCAAAACTTAACTATGAAAATTATAATACCCTTGATCTTTTGTTATGAAATTCTACAATTAGCCCAGAGCATTTTGTAAATACACATCTTCCATGTTTCTAGATCTACTACAAAATTATTAAACATGCTCTCTCTTTTCTAGCTTCAAATTTCTTTTTGATTTCATCTGTTAATGTCTTAATCCTTGTTCCCTAATGTTATGGACTCAACCCTTCCAACAACTAAACTAATTGCCTTCCCATCTACAATGATTTCTTTCTCATCAAAGATAAAGAGACTAGTACTGATACTGCTGCAGATATCAATGATGAATTTGTTACCAATACTGAGTTTGACAACTTCACACTAGAGTAAAAGCTATGGACAGAAAAATTTCCACTGCTGTCAATGGTAGGACAATGATAATGATACACCAAGAGGATTCAAGCTCAACAATGGAATTTCTCATGTCAGAGTCATCATTATGTAAAACATCAAATAAAGGAATAAAATACTTATCAGCCCTTTGTGCATCATCCTCAAAGGGAATAAAACGGCCCTTGTAACTTCTGACAACAATAGAGAAAAAAAAAGAATTAGTAGCCAACACCAAAGACTGGGTAATTGAAAAATCATTAAGACTAGCATAGAAAGAGCTTGCATGTTCTAAACAAAAATCCCTCAAGGGATTCCAAGTTCCTAGTATTTGAGCAGACTTGAGGAGTAACTTTTACTATGGGAACTTCTTACCATTTGTGGCTTTGCATCATCACGGATATAATCACGATCTCACAAATGTAACTTTTACTATGGGCCCTTCAGTTCCCAAAGAATGAGCAAAGTCTATATCCTCAAGCACAGCCAGATCCTGATGAGGGTGCCACGAACTAAAGAGTGGAAATCTCCAAACAAGGTAGCACACCAATGAACCCTACCCTGAAGTAGAACTGAATATTAATCTTGAAAATACTTCCTATGACCCTTAGCAAACTAGCATTGCAAAAACATGCGCTTCAACCATCCATGGACAATGATAGATATTAGGGCAAAGACCATCAAAGAGCCCACTCTTGGTAAACCGTGCATCGGAAGGAATCTCCTGATATATGACTAGCTGGGGAAAAACTCTCAGCTTATAAGAAAGTTGGATGGACCAAATAGTGTGGAATCTAGGAAGACATCTAGCTCTGAACCAGTCAACACCCATCTTGCATTGAGAACAGGGGATAACTTGTTAGAGTATAAGGCTTGTTTGGTGTAAATTTGCATATTTTTGCATATTTTGCATATTTTTGTATTAATGGTCTGGATTCATATGTATGCACATGAATTTATATATGTTTTTTACAAAATATGAATATTTTATGTATTTTTTAGTCAGCCGGTTTTTTACCCGGTTTTTTGCCTGTTCCGGTCCGGTTCACATTTTGGGCTTCGCCAGTTCGATGACCGGTCCGGTTCCGATAACATTGGAACATACCAGAGCACACAGCAAAGTGACTCTCTAGATATAAATCAACAGACCATCCACTGGAGATTAGTGGATGTGTATCTTCAACTTGTTGGAGGAAAATCGATGATTCCCAGCTGAATTCAAACAAACATAGTAAACATTGTTCCTTCCCTTCCTGTGAGTTTTCAATTATAGAGAGTCATCTCCTTTGCCACCAATTGTAACAGAGTTTCATCAAATATTCCTAACTCAATGCGTGAGCATTCAGTAATGTTGTATCTGTTTTTTGTGTAAATTATGCATTCTCCTAGACCGTAATTATGATGATCATTCACCAGTCCATCCTGGACCGCTTCACTACAGCATTGAAAAATAGTGTGTAGAAATGATATTTGCACCTCGAATGTTGATGGAGCGGGTTCAGTAGGAGAAAGCCAGCTAAGAGGTTGTCTTCTGGCGGTGGACTGTTGTCAGATGTGATGGTGTATATACATTAAACTCTGTTGCTGCGTGAAAAATTCTCACCACTCATTCCTGGGTATCAGTTGTGAGGGACCAATGACATCCCTAGCCAAATCAAATTCTTCTGAGAATAAATCAAATTCATCCTCTCATTCCAAGAGGTTACAATACCCGCTGCTAGCCCGCTAGTGCATGTAGTCAATCACTGGATACAGTTAATGCTAGTATTCATCAATCTTTATCCAAGATTAAATGCCAGAAGGTAAGCATAATAGGGGCACCTGCGCTTCTCGAGCTAGAGTTTGAGGAAGAAACAAGCAAAAAAACGAAATGCCATAAGGTAAGCACAATGGGGGCACCTTTGCGCTTCTAGAGCTAGAATTTGAGAAAGAAACAAGCACAAAAATGAATCTGAACGAATCTGAGTAACTTAGGGTTTAGGTTAACTCATCTAAAAAATGGCCAAGATGCCCAGTGCCATTCATTCCAATGAATTCACCAGCCAAATCAAATTCATTTGTGCAATAAGCAAGAAAAAAAATGAACGCAATAGACTAATTTGGCCAGCGTACACAGTTCCTCACTTCTGTTTAAGGATCAGAGGTTTAAAATCTGTCAATCCTGCAAGCATTGGAAACCAATAATGTCATTATATGCAACATGTGCCAAAAACTTATGGTTTCAAGGCTCCACCTATAACTAGGCCCTCTGCAAGCCAATTTCACAAATATGAAGCAGAGCAATGGGGACAACTCTTTTTGCTAGTCCATGAAGCAATCCCTTGCATACATAAACACTTGACTTCATTATATAAACCTGGAAGCATTTACCATTAGTATATAGTAACTCCTCTAATTTTTGTACCGCAGATGTGCCCAGAACAGTGTAAGTATAAAATTTGGTCAAAACAATTATTTCAGGCATACAGTACTTACCACCCTTCCGGTTGTTTCACAGCGACCTAGCGAGCCCACTGCTTGCTTTTCTCTTTTCCTTTTCGATTGGAAACCCAGTGTGGGAGTCGATTTAGAATTGTTTTGATAGAAACCCAGCGTGGTTAAGCCAAAGCGGGACTGATTTAGAATTCTTTTATTTCTATCGGATTAACATAAACTTTTATTGTTTTTTATATAAATATACGATTAACATCAAGTTTATTTTTTATATGAATTTACGATATGGGTATTACTGGTTGGGTCGATGTGGGTGTCATCCGGTGGATCAGTGGGTCAATGGATTGGAAAAAATATAAAATCAAAGTTTATTATAATTTTAATTTATATAAAGGAAATAACTAAGTATATTATTTTTTATGTTAATATATTTTTTTTGGTAGATTAATGGGTAGGTAGGCAAGAGAAAAACACTAAAATCAATTTTTATTATAATTTTAATAAATTAAAAATAGTTTTTTTTTGTATTTACACGTTTTAATTATTTTTGGAAGTAATAATTAAATATATTTATTTTTTAAATATTATTTAATAATATTAGAAATACTAAATTCTTTTATTTAGTGTTTCAAGATAAGTCAATTTAAAATTAAATATTACTTAGTTTTCTTTTTAAAAAATTGATTAATAAATGTTTTTAGTATTTCAAAATGCTTTCACTATAATTTTAATTAATGCGAAAGTTATGTTTTCGAGGAGTTGGAAGTAATGATCAAATAAAATATTCTATATTTATTAGTTAAAATCTATTTATCTTATTTCGAGGTGATGTTTTCAAGAACTTAACCAAGGTGAGGTTGATATGGAGTTAGTTATTGTCAAATAAAAATATGACACATAAGCATAATGTGTCCAACTCAACCATAATGGTTGACCAAAGATATTGAAATTCTATTGACTTAAAAATTCAACTCACTCCAACTCATCCATTGCACAGTTTTTTATAAGGCCCATTTTAGACCCCAAATTTTTTATAAGGCCCATTTTGGTTCAAGAGGATGAGGAACTCCAAGAGCATGTCATATATTATCTGAGCCGAAACCTTATTGATGTAGAGATTTGTTATTCTCATGTCAAGAAGATTGCTTTAGCTACTGTACATGCGGTTCAGTGTTTGAGACATTATATTCTCCTTCGCCAAACCTTGGTTGTGGCCCATGTCAATCCATTTCAGTTCGTCCTCACATGAAGGATGATTGGGGGAAAGTATAATAAATGGATTGTCATTCTGCAAGAATTTGATCTCGAGTTTGTTTTGGCACAATCGAAGAAATCTTTAATCTTTGCAGAGCTTATATCGGATTTTTTGAGCGAGGCCAAGGAGTTGGTTTGTGAAGATATGTTTGTCGATGAACACATCTTCTTAATCTCAACGTCAGACCCATGGTATGGGGATATCATAGTATATCTGTAAACACAGAGGACCCCTACTCACCTCTCGCGAGATGAATGACGATGATTACGTCACGTCTCTAAGAACTACCTTAGAGTGGAAAATACTTTGTACTGCCGTGGGGTAGATTCCATTTTACGACGTTGTTTAACTCATGATGAGGCTGAGGTTGTGCTGAATGATTGCCACGGAGGGGCGTGTGGTGGTCATTTATCTGGGATTTCTATAGCTCAAAAGATTTTGAGAGTGGGGTGTTTCTGGCCGTCGATATTTAAAGATTGTGTTGATGCAGTCAAGAGGTGCCACCCTTGCCAGGTGTTCACATGTAATATGTGCTCGAAACCTGCCCCATTACATCCCATTATCACTGTCGGTCCCTTCACTAAGTGGGGGCTCGATTTTATGGATTGCAACCCCGCTTTGGCTGGGGGGCACCATCACATTATAGGGGCTGTTGATTATTTCACGAAATGGGCTGAGGCTATGCCTACAGTAAAATCCAACGGTGAGACAGTCCCTCACTTTGTATTCAAGCAAATCATTACTCGGTTCGGGATTCCGAAAGAGCTTGTCACTGACCATGGCTCGCACTTTCAGAACTGTATTATGGAAGAGTTGGCATCCAAGTTAGGGCATAAGCAATAGCACTCCTCTTCTTACTATCTTCAAGCGAATGGACAGGTAGAGGCAGTAAATAAATCAGTCAAAGCCATTCTCCAATGAATCATCACACAAAGAAAGATGAATTGGCACATTATGTTATATCCTGCTTTGTGGGCATATCGAACCGTGGTTAAGACTGCCATTGGTTTTTCTCCATATCAGCTTGTACATGGAGTGGAGTCGATATTGTCAGTTGAATGTGAAATTCCTTCGTTGAATCTAGCTGTGGAACTCTTACCAGACACTTCACCTTTGGAGGAGCGTTTGGTTCACCTTGAGCAACTTGATGAACGACATCGGGATGCCTTGGTGGCTCTAGAGGTTAATAAACGTTGCGTTAAGGTCCAGTACAATAAGTCTGTCCGTCCAAGAGTGTTTAGTGAAGGAGACTTGGTCCTCTTTTGGGATCAACCGAAAGAACCCTTGGGGGTAGGGAAGTTTAATCCTATGTGGCATGGTCCTTACGTGGTCAAGCGTGTCTTAGAGAAGGGTGCCTATGAGTTAGTGGATTACGAAGGGACAGCTTTGGTGGAGCCTAGAAATGGGCTCTATCTCAAAAAATACTATGCATGATCTTTAGCCAAGGATGCTTGTTGTATATTATTGTACATCTTTGCATAGTTAGGTCTTTTTTATCGTGATCGGGTTTGTGATTAGTTTCCATTTCTTTTGGAAGATGTCAATGGAATCTTCCACCTACATAGGATTCGCGGATGGTGCAAGCCATCACACTCAACACTTAGCCTTTGTTGCTTGGGTGATTTATACTCCTATGGGTCAAGTACTGTCTTCAGGAGGTGTATGTCTACGGCCATCTTCCAACAATGTTGCTGAATATAGTGCCGTTATTGAGCTTCTACGGGATGCCATTCTACATGGTATTCTATCTCTTGAGGTACGTCTTGATTCAGAGTTAGTAGTGTCACAGCTCAATGGTTTGTACCATGTTAGAGATCCGACATTATTGAGAAGGTTCTTACGTGTGAGATTGTTAGAACGACAATTTGACAGTATAACATATATACACATTCCAAGAAATAATAATCAAGTTGCTGATTCATATGCTAACTACGTGTTAGATTGGCATTTGTCTCATTCATAATAAATTAATCATGAACACATTTACACATGTAAATAAATAAATCGATCACCATAAAACTTTTATATATATATATATAAAATGTGGTAATACATAGTGTCATATACAAAAGTGGAGCTTTCAAATCTTCCATCATATAGTACACGGTAGTACAAAACATATACACTCCCAAGTGTCTAATCCTATGGAGGAGGATGAGGGTTGTGATCATGGAATGTCACTATGGCTCTAGCTAGCCACCGGAATAAATGCACCCATGCGCGTGGTACACCCACCACCTGCCACTGCATGGCCTCAGGCAAGTCCTCGACTTGCGCCATGGGAACTCTATGAGTCAGTCTCACAAAGTTGGTATGAATTCTCTGGAGCATTCGCTCTGCATCCACACCCGTGATGTCATCTCCTCTTCCCCTCCGTCTATGATGAGGGAAGCTCTCTGGTAGCCGTGGTCCCCCACATCTGCACATGAATGGTAGATGTCACTATGTATTGTCGTGCAAAAACATGTCTTTTTGATTCCACATAATCAAGAAAATACAAAAAAAATTAAATAACTCAAAAATTTTAAAAAGAGTGAGAGTCGAGATTCAGTACCTATCTCACTATATGCCGATCCTGGTGGCAATGGCATGTCCGGATCCCCCCGAAAATCTATCCCTACATAGGGGTATTCATCTATGGCAACAATCTGTCATCGCCACCATGGAAAGAAGTCAGCTGGATATGGGTTGGCCACCCTACCACCTGCCAGTTTGCGCATAGCATCTGTCCAATGCCGTTGGGCCGGATCTCGAACCCCGTGGAGAGGAATTTCCACTCTTGGGCTTAATCCTGGAACACACTCGAAGAAAAACGTGCTTGGAATACTGCTGAACCCGAAGTTCTGTATCCTGCCTGCCTTACACTCACTGAGCTGGTGTTTCATGTTGCTCAGTAGTGTAGTACTCCAGTCATATATGGTCGGTCTCATACACTCCATCGCATAGAACATCAGCGGCCATGAGGCCTGATGAAGTGATGCTAAGCCTGCTATACTGCCCAGAGTCAGTAATATGGCCTTTAGACCCAGCACCTGTATAGCATTGGTGGGGACTTGGTGTTGCTGCCGCAACTTTTCTCCCAAATTTATTTTTTAAAATTCTGGGCCCCTCCTCAACGTTTTGCCTGATTTGATTGTTAAACTCTTGAGCCTTTTGGATGTCGGCTGGTCTATTTATGCCTTGTTTAGTTTCGGTTTGAGTCGTGGATGGCTGGTTTACTAGTCGAAGAAAAGGAAAATCTTTGTTCGTCAGAGTTGCCTTTTCGAAGAAAGATCGAATCTAGCTGCAGTTGATCTTTAAAATTGTTTTGATACTTGATTTTTCCTATGAGTCGGGCCTCTTTTTGATTTCAGATTGGAAGCTGTGAGTTTCTGTTCTGCCGGCATTGCGACTCTTAGATCATTTTAGCATCCGCCCCCCTAATCTCTCAGATGTCCGATTCGTTTGAGCTGTGGAATCTCTTACCCGTAGTTTTACCCTTCCGCCGTTTCAGCTGGGAAAGCTATTAAGCTTTCGATTCAAATGACTTCCGACCACCGATTAAGCATTCCTCCCCGCGTCGATTGGCTCTAGTCTTCCCTTTTCCATTGTTGCGGCTTGCGAGGTCCTTCGTTTTCAGATTTAAGAGTCTTCCGACGTCCGATTAAAGTCTTTTTGCCATCAACTTACAGCCCTTCCGCCATTGCGGCTATTAGATCCCTTTCACGTCCGACGTAGGAGCCTCCCAACTGCTGATTTATGAGTTTCCCGCCCAAGGCTCGGTCGAAGTTCTTTTCAGAACTAGAGACGCACCAGGCCGTTATCTTGAGGAATAGTCGTTCAGTTGTTAAAATCTGATGCTTTGTTTTGTAACGCCTTTCCAACAAATGATGCTTGTCAATTAATTGCAGGATGGTTCGGGAGATTGGTCAAACCACCATGGCATGGAGGAAGACAGACCGTCTAGTAGAAGCAAGGCCGGAACTAGCAGGACCGTATAAGAGAAGAACAAAAAATGAATGAAGACAAAGATGCAGACTGGAAAGGGTCCATACGTTACTAAGCAGCAGGGGAACGGGAGGACGCCAGGGTCTGAAGGGGAATCCGAAGAGTCCAAGGGAAGAAAATGCCACACATTGAGGGAGCCCAAAGGGCCTGCTGTATAGCTTAAATAGGGTAGAGTTAGCACAGAGATAGGGATTTTTCCTTGGAAAATTTTGTAAATGTTTGCTTGTAAGAGGAACTACTTCGTTTTGCAAAGGAAACTGCAATTTTTCCTATTGGAGAGAGTGAAGAGTGGAATGCATCAATACTATTTCATTTTCAGCTGTGTTCATTTAATGTAAGAGTATTTAATCTCCTGAACCTATGTTCTATTGAATGTTCTTCAGTATCTTTTGGGATATTTACCACTGTGAGTAATAAATGTTGTTATAAAATAATCGGCTATCTGGTTATTTAAATATCTGTAAGTGTTCATGTGTCTTGAAAGAAGAATCAGTTATCTATGATTCTTCATTATGCACGTGTAAACGTATTACTCACTCAAGATGATAACCTTGCTCCCTAGGGATAGATTAGATAGCTAGTTTAATTCTTATTGTATGTGATTTGGTTGCTTGCGAGTATAAGACAAGAGGTAAGAACCTGCACATCACATTGTGACCACTCCCTGCATCTTTATCACCCTGCATTTAGTTAGGCACTTGCATTTCATATCTTAATTCAAAACACAAAAACTCGGTGGACCAGGCCGTAACCGGTAAAGCCTTTGTTTTGTTACTTGACCTACGGTAGCCGGACCGCAAACTGGACGGATTCCCTACACCAAACATTCAACGAGCTATTTGGGAACGTTGATTGGGGAGAATCCCTTACTATTGTCGCCTACAAATTTCCAGGCCTCAACAGTTTTGACGCTAGAAGGAGGGCCGCCAGTGCATGGCTGGTCGAGAAAACCCATTTTCCCGAGATTATTCCGCTGGTTACATTTCTGAAAGTAGTGGACCGTGTAATCCAATTCCGGAAGAAGAAAACAGAGAACATCTATATGCTGATGGTAGCGAAGTAGTTAACGACCTAAGAAGACACACCCGGGCATACGTAAAGAATCTTGGAGGGTTTCCAATTATCCCTGAACTTACCTAGAAGAGAGTACAATAAGAAAGACCATCCTATAGCAGAAGATTCATTGTTGGTTGGAGACTGGGAAGAACTTGTAGAGACTGCTCTACAGGAGGTTGCATTACCTTTGAATCAAGAAGGCCCAGGTACCCCTTACAGTTCTCCTGTTCACACCCCTGTGGGTTCACCTCCTCACTCTCCACCTCAACTCATGGCCAGCGTTAACGCAAATCAGCCTCCACCTAATCCTCCAAACCCACCACCTGCATGGAGAGCCAGATCACCTCTAAATCTGACCCTGCCTTTGCATGACCTACCTCAAGCCTTTGAGAAGTTACTGCCTAAATTTGACCCCAATGAGAAGATCCTAGTGGATGATCACCTACAAAGTTTCTACTTGGAAATAGAAGGTATAAGGGCTGGGGAACACGAAGATGTGGTGTGTAGACTATTCCCGCATACCCTCAAAGGAGCTGCGGCCTCATGGTATTTTGGATTGCCCGCTAACTCTATCCCAGACTGGGATACCTTCGAGAGAATGTTCAGAAGTAAGTACACAGTCCAAAAGACTCACGCTGCCCTCATGAAAGAACTGTGTGCATTGAAGAAAGAGAAAAAGGAAAAAGTGCACAGTTTCACACAGAGGTTTGTAGCATATCTTAAAAATTTCTCTGAAACAGATAAGCCTTCAGACAAAGTATTGATTGAATACTATACTTTAGCTCTGGGCCCTGATTTGGCCATGTTTGCAAAAGGTAGGGCCAAGCCTACTTTGACAGAGACCTATGAAGAGGCAGAAGTGGTGGAAGCGGAAAAAGAAAGTATTGAAGACTATCCAGAACAATCAGGAGAGAAAGGTGTGGGAAGAAAAACCTTATTGTTCACTAAGCCTAAGGAAGAAAAGTCACTAGATTATGAAAGTATGGCCAAAATGATGCAAAATATATCTAATAAGATCATAGACTTAGAGAAAGAAAAAGAAGCACAAAAGTTCTACATGCCATATTATAAGAAAAGGGAGGACAACAATCAGCCCCAACCTCCTCCTCAAAAAACTGCGTCTATGAATCGGACAGAGATAGGGATGGAAAATTTCTGCACCTTTCACCAGCAGCCTCACTCCGAAAAGAATTGTCCGCAATGGATAAATTCAATGACACTAGTCATGAATCAAATGTTGGATTCAAGATTAACAGAGGAAGGTGATGAAGAAAGAAAAGATAATTCTTCTTCTACTAAAGAGCAGGAAGAGGAAACCATTGCTGTATGGAATTCTGTTGTTTTGTTCGATGCTGAAGAGGAAAGGAGTCAAGGATACAAGGAAGTTGTGGATGCCAATGTAACAATAAGAAGTCAAGGGACGGTTAAAGATGATAGTTTGATGCTCCCAAAGATCAGGAGGCTGCAGAGAAACGTTAAGAAGAAATTCCAACATAAACCCGTGGCTGATATAATTCCTGAATTTACTATTACTAGCCAAGATCCTGAGCAGAACAGAACACCGCCCAAGCCAAACGAAGAAAAGGTAAATGCTGATAACTATAACTCTACTGAATAGTAGATGAATTATGACATTGTGGAAGATTTAAAGAAGATAAAAGCAAACGTCCCACTATTTGAAATGTGCAAAGTGCCTCAACAGAAAGAAAGATTACTAAGAGCACTTGAGGAATCGGATGAGAAGCCGCCTACTGATAATCAACCTTAGAGCGAAGAAGAAATTGGAGAAACCAGCGTTGGAGGTGAGTCTAAATGTAAGCATCCACCTTTTCTCCTAACATTTGAAATTTTTAATCATAACGTGCACAATTGTTTGGTAGACTCAGGGGCGTCAATAAATGTTATGCCCATATCAGTATGTAAGAAAATAAATGGGCAGCCTAAGCCAACCACGTGGAGGGTGGTTCAATTGGATAGGACAGGCATTAAGGTAATTGGTCAGATGGAAGACGTCCTAATCCGTCTGGCATCCAATGAAAAAGTATGCCAAGTCATTAATATTGTGGTGGCTGACATACCAGACGGTTACGGTCTGGTCCTCAGCAGAGATTGGTCAGCTAAATTAAATGGATATTTTGCCTCAGATTGGTCACATCTGTGGTTTCCATACAAGGGGAGTCTAAATCAGATTAAAATTTTGAGAGAGCCTCACATGAAATACAATGTTACTCAACTGAATGAGAAGAATGTATCAGTCGATTCTGTGTTGGGAAACTATTTTCTCAAATTGGAACCAAGGAATTATCAAGTGGAAGAGGCCAGCGACACATCTGACACCCAGTCTAATCTCCTTCATTTTTATCAGGCTGATGAGATTGATTGTAAAATAGTAGACTTAGCAGTAGGAATAGATTTAGATTCAGTAGATAATGTTTTTTGGACTTTGTTTTTTGATGGATCTAATACTTTAGAAGGGTCAGGGGCCGGTTGTGTCCTGATTGACCCATAGAAGAATAAACATTTTCTTTCCTGTAGATTAGAGTTTGAATGTACTAATAATACAGCTGAGTACGAAGCACTGGTGCAGGGACTCAAGAAAGCGCTTGAATTGAAGGTAAGTAAATTGAAAGTTTTTGGGGATTCTGAAATTATTGTGAAACAAATCCGGAATCAAATCCATTGTATTTCTCCTCACTTGAAAGCTTACCAGAATGAGGTATGGGATCTGCTGAAACACTTTAATGCTTTTAACATTACTTCAATTCCAAGAATAAGAAATGCGGCTGCTGATCTATTGGCCACATCTACCGCTAGACTCGTACCCACTAATAACAGATGTTTCGTTGAACTTCTTTTTAGGCCTTCTATGCCGGATATGATCACCAACTTGTGGGTGTTTGATGATGATCAGAAAATAATAGAATTCTTGATGAATGAATAGGTGTTTAAAGGAGAAATCATAGATGATGAAGAGCATCAGGCTAAGATGAAATACGATAATTTCATCTCGAAAGGGGTCAGAACGTTAGAAAAAATGTTTGACTTGAATGAAAAGTTTAGAAGACCCGCTAACGTGAAGACGCACAGCTCAACTCTGTAGTTCGAGCTGATAAGTTTGGGGACTGAGAACAATCCTAGGTTCATGAATCTCGGTAAATGTTGTTCACCGGCCGAAAGGGAAAGGTTCGTCAGTCTGTTTAAACAGTACGAGGACATATTCGCATGGACGTACGAAGAATTAAAAACCTACGACGCCAGCATCATCAAGCATATCGTCCCTATTAAAGCATGCGTCAAGCCATATCAGCAGCCGTTGAGGAAGATGCACCCAAAGTTGGAACCACTAATTCAAAGCGAAGTGAAGAAATTGTTAGACGCTAGGATTATTTTTAAAGTCAAGCATTCCGAGTGGGCGTCGAATCTGGTACTAGTCAGAAAAAAGTTGGGAGAAATCAGACTGTGCATGGACTTCAGAAACTTAAACCGCGCCTCAGATAAAGACAACTATCCGGTGCCTCCCATGGAGCAATTGCTACACATGGTTTCTGGTTCTGAATTTTTTTCATTGTTGGACGGGTTCTCTGGCTACAACCAGGTGTTAGTAGCTAAGGAAGATAGATTGAAGACAACATTCAAAACTAAATGGGGAACTTTTTCCTATAGAAGGATTCCCTTTGGACTGATTAACGTTGGGGCAACGTTTCAGAGAGCTATGGACATAGATTTCCGTGGACTGATTGGATGAAGCACTGTGGTGTACCTTGATGACATTACAATATTCTCGAAGAAAATAGGGGAGCACGCTTTTCACCTAAAACAAATTTTCTAACGCTGTCGAAAATATGGTTTTTCCCTCAATCCCAAGAAGTGAGTATTTGCAGTCACAGAGGGCAAGTTGTTGGGACACATAGTCTCAAAGAGAGGTATATCTATAGACCCAGAAAGAATTAAGGCCATTGAACAAATCCCTATGCCACATAATAAAAAAGGAATGCAATCGTTTATGGGAACCGTAAATTTTGTAAGAAGATTTGTACCTGATTTTGCCCAGACTGTTAAGCCACTGCAGCAGATGGTCAAGCAAAATGCGCAATTTAAGTGGACTAAAATTGAAAAGAATGCTTTCAGTAAAATCAAGACTGCTGTTGCACATGCACCTTCCCTGAAAATCCCAGACTTTGATAAAGATTTTATCATGTACACATTTGCATCTGATGATTCATTGGCAGCTGTGCTTACGCAAAAGGAGGACGAGGGTGATGAATTCCCAATCTCTTTTATGAGCACTGGGCTACAAGGGGATGAATTAAACTACCCAGCCATTGATAAGCAAGCTTATGCAGTATTTAAGGTAGTGAAGCAATTCAGGCCTTATATATTAAAAAACCGAACCAAGGTAATAGTCCCTTACCCAGCTGTAAGATCCCTTCTCATACAGAAAGAGTTAGGAGAAAGAAGGGGCAACTGGGTAACAGCTCTTCAAGAATACGACCTCGAATTCAAGCCAGCCTCTATAGTGAAAGGTCAAGGGTTATGCAAATTGATGACTGAAAGCAGAAACAACGAAGAACAAGAATGGGAAGATGAAGCCGAATTGCATGTAATGGATGTATGTCCTCTGTTTACAGCTCCTGAGTCTTGGTATAGAGACCTTGTGCATTACTTGCAGTTAGGGCTATTACCAGAACATTGGAATTCCAAACAAAGAAGAGCTCTGCGTCTCAAATCGGCCTCCTATCAACTTGTTGAAGGAGTGTTATTCAGGAAGAATTATGACGGGGTTCTCCTCAGATGTTTAGAAAAGGAATATGCAAAGAAATTAATGGCAGAATTACATGACGGTCTGGCTGGGGGACATTATTCAGGAGACACTACAGCCCACAAAATCCTTAGAGCCAGTTACTATTGGCCTACACTCTTCAAGGATGCACATGCACATGTCAAGAAATGTGATATTTGTCAAAGGTGTGGCGGAAGACAGCCTAAGGTAGCAGCACCCCTAAATCCTGTGATGATCACGGAACCATTTGAGCAATGGGGGATGGACATTATCGAAGAAATAAAACCAAATTCTTCCCTGCTGCACAAGTACATTCTTACTGCAATTGATTATTTCACTCGCTGGGTCGAAGCTATCCCACTGCATAAGATAAATGAAGACGAAATCATCATCTTCCTACAAGATCATATCATGACCAGGTTTGGAGTTCCAGTTTCGTTAGTATTTGATAATGCTAAATACTTTTCATCAATTAAATTGACTGCATTTGCTCATGATAAAGGAATAAAATTACATTATTATGCTAACTACTATCCACAAGGGAATGGCCTGGCTGAATCCTCTAATAAAAACCTCATTAGAATCCTGAAGAAAATTGTAATAGAAAACCAGAGAAGTTGGCACTCAGCCTTACCCAGAGAAGTTGGCACTCAGCCTTACCCAACGCCCTCTGGGCTGACAGAGTCACCCCTAAGTATGCAATAGGAGTGTCACCCTATACCCTTGTGTACGGTAAGGAAGCCATCCTACCTCCCAATATCATGCTACCATCTTCCATTCTAGCTCAGGAGTCTAGGGGGTCGGATGACGAAGTTTTACAAATAAGAATATATAATCTCCTGAAAGTAGAGGAAGCCAGATCTAAAGCCAAAGAACGCTTTAAGCAACAGCAAGAGTCAGTTAAGAGATGGTTTGAAAAACATAAAGCTGGAACAAAAGACTTTGACGTAGGAGACTTAGTTCTCAAGTGGGATCATCCCCATGATGAGAAGGGAAAGCATACTAAGTTCCAGCAGTTGTGGGTAGGCCCGTTTCAAATCTCAGCAAAACTTGGCCCTGCTACTTATAAGCTGCAAGATTGACAGGGATGGGAGGAGAACTTGCCAGTTAATGGTTTGGTTCTCAAGCCTTACTTTTCTTGAGTTTTCTTTGATTTTTTTGTCTTGTATATAAATAAGCTGTTTCGTCGTTTTCGAGTCATGTTTTCATTTGGTTTATTTTTGAGTTGTTGATTTTCAATAAAGGGAACGAACTTGCGGTTGTCTGGAGGATATTAAGATCTTTTTGGGAATAGCAAATATGTTGAGTGTCAGCTTGTGTGCTGCTAAATGAATTCTTCTAGCCTAACGGGTTTCGCGAATAAAATTCTGTGTGCATTGAAGTCCTGCCTAACCCCTGTGAAATAAACTAGGGTCGAAGAGTCTGGAATACTATGTTGAGGCTCCATCCATTTCACACTTAAAATGTTCTAAGGGGCTACAGCAGAGGATCCATGGAAAGGAGCTAGGTAAACAGGGTGTTAAATATAAATTGATCCCATGTCAAGAAATGAATGCCAAAAGGCAAAGAAGAGTCGATGAGAACATCTTACATCAAATCGAACGCTAAATCAAAAGTACTAGTTGGCCAAAAGATCCTCTCCGTCCGTGAGATGAAACATGAAATATATCACTCACACAAAAGGGCACTATGGGATAGAGGATCCTGAATAAAAATTCAGTAAATAAAGGCACGCAGAACGACTCATATGAAAAGGGACAAAAGTCCAAGAGCACAAAAGTGCTAAATGACATGGGAATGCAGAACAAATAAACACCCCTGTCTACCCTATGCTACAATCTTGTGGTGTCCGATGCCGTCGGCTACCTGAAGACAAAATTAATAATGAATCTCATCTATCGGCCTGAATAGAGTTATCTGGACTTGAAGAATCTGGTTTCCACTTTCCCAAATTGGACTAGTATCAATGATTAAGGTACACACTTCGACCATTTGAGAAATCTGGATAGCTGGAAGATTTCGATAGACGTGATTGTTGTGAAACAGTCTGTCACTCAAAGAAAAGACACCTAGAGATCTAGGTTCACCAGGTAATCGCCAGTTGTTGCTGCCGCAACTTTTCTCCCAAATTTATTTTTTAAAATTCTGGGCCCCTCCTCATCGTTTTGCCTGATTTGATCGTTAAACTCTTGAGCCTCTTGGGCGTATCTTCTTTTTGTTTTAATTTGAAGTTGGATGTCAGCTGGACTATTTATGCCTTGTTCAGTTTTGGTTTGAGTCGTGGATGGTTGATTTACTAGTCGAAGAAAAGGAAAATCTTTGTTCGTCAGAGTTGCCTTTTTGAAGAAAGATCGAATCTAGTTGCGACTGATCTTTAAAACTGTTTTGATACTTGATTTTTCATGTGAGTCGGGCCTCTTTTTGATGTCAGATCGGAAGCTGTGAGTTTCTGTCCTGCCGTCGTTGCGGCTCTCAGATCATTTTAGCATCCGCCCCCCTAATCTCTCTGACGTCCGATTCGTATGAGCTGTGGAATCTCTTGCCCGTAGTTTTACCCTTTCGCCGTTTCGGCTGGGAAAGCTATTAAGCTTCTGATTCGAATGACTTTCAACCACCGATTAAGCGTTCCTCCCCGCGTTGCTTGGATCTAGTCTTCCCTTTTCCATTGTTGCGGCTTGCGAGGTCCTTCGTCTTCCGATTTAAGAGTCTTACGACATCCGATTAAAGTCTTTTTGCCAGCAACTTACAGCCCTTCCGTCGTTGCGGCTATTAGATCCCTTTCACGTCCGATGTAGAAGCCTCCCGACTGCTGATTTATGAGTTTCCCGCCCAAGGCTTGGTCGAAGTTCTTTTCAGAACCAGAGATGCACCAGGCCGTTATCTTGAGGAATAGTCATTCAGTTGTTAAAATATGATGCTTTGTTTTGTAACGCCTTTCCAACAAATGATGCTTGTTAATTAATTGCAGGATGGTTCGGGATATTGGTCAAACCACCGTGGCATGGAGGAAGACGGATTGTCTAGTAGAAGCAAGGCCGGAACTAGCAGGACCATAGAAGAGAAGAACAAAAAATGAATGAAGACAAAGATGCATACTAGAAAGGGTCCATATGTTACTAAGAAGCAGGGGAATGGGAGGATGCCAGGGTCTGAAGGAGAATCCAAAGAGTCCAAGGGAAGAAAACGCCACGCGTTGAGGGAGCCGAAAGGGCCTACTGTATAGCTTAAATAGGGTAGAGTTAGCACAGAGACAGGGCTTTTTCCCTGGAAAATTTTGTAAATGTTTGCTTGTAAGAGGAACTACTTCGTTTTGCAAAGGAAACTGCAATTTTGCCTGTTGGAGAGAGTGAAGAGTGGAATGCATCAATACTATTCAATGAATAATGTTGAAGAAGAACTATTTCATTTTCAGCTGTGTTCATTTACTATAAGAGTATTTAATCTCCTGAACCTATGTTCTATTGAATGTTCTTCAGTATCTTTTGGGATATTTACCACTGTGAGTAATAAATGTTGTTATAAAATAATCGGCTATCTGGTTATTTAAATATCTGTAAGTGTTCATGTGTCTTGAAAGAAGTATCAGTTATCTGTGATTCTTCATTATGCACTTGTAAACATATTACTCACTCAAGATGATAACCTTGCTCCCTAGGGATAGATTAGATATCTAGTTTAATTCTTATTGTATGTGATTTGGTTGCTTGCGAGTATAAGATGAGAGGTAAGAACCTGCGCATCACATTGTGACCGCTCCCTGCATCTTTATCACCCTGCATTTAGTTAGGCACTTGCATTTCATATCTTAAGTCAAAACACAAAAACTCGGTGGACCGAGCCGCAACCGATAAAGCCTTTGTTTTGTTACTTGACCTACGGTAGTCGGACCGCAAACCGGATGGATTCCCTACACCAAACAGTCAACAAGCTAGTTGGGAACGTTGATTGGGGAGAATCCCTTACTGTTTCCGCCTGCGGATTTCCATGCCTCAACACTTGGCTCTCCACCTTCTCCGTATATGGGTAGCAATACATAGCTATGTACTTGTCTATAGTAAGGCCACCTCCTGGCCCACCTTGGGAATGAAGGTTCACCACCTCCCCTCGTCTAGATAGACCTGTGATAAATTATATGTCCTCCACCTCTATGGTGAGGGAGATCCCATCTATATAGAAGGACTCTGAGTCTGGATCCCAATAGTCTACCAGCATTTGTAGCAGTCTTGGTTTGGCCTTCAAACCACCAAGACACCAAAACTGGTAGAGTCTGCATGCACGTAAAGCTTGTTGAGCCCTTAAGTCGGCCCTTACTGCTTCCTCTACTTCACCATGCTCGCGCTCTCTCCACTCTAGCACCATCCTGCAAGAAAAATTGCAAAATTTCCCATTAGATTCTTGTAAAATCTTATGCGCGGCCTCATACGCGACTGTTTTGCAAACAGCCGCATATGTACGCGGTTTCCAGCCCCTTTTCTGCTTATAGCAAGCCCTATACATGGAAAAATCTTCGATATCCACATGGGCCGCAGTGCTCATGTAGAAATGGCCTTAAGAACTTCATTTAACCATGAAAACTTACAAAAATTATATCAAAATGCAATCTGAGACCATGAGTAAATACCTGGAAGAAACGGTTGTGAATTCCGTTGGCTGGATCTCCTGGAATTTGCAGTTGAAAATCAGAGCTCAAATGGGTAAAAGTTTCAAATGATTTATATTTTTTACTATTTATAGAAAAAATTTCAAATATTTGAAAATTTTTACCCCCTTTCCTATAGTTTCGACATTTTCTAACCATTTTGGACCGTTTTTGACATAATTGGCGATGTAGAAGACCTTTTTCAGTGCCGCTTCAGCCTTTGGATTGACTCGTTCATGCCGATCTCAGGTATCATGTCTAAACTTACATATAGGTTAGGTTCACCACCATTTTCATTTTGCATGACCTTATGACCATATCATCATATCCTTAGGTATGAACCCACTCTATTATGTCACAGAACCTTCTTGTTGCTTTAGAAGTGGCATGATATGAGTGGTAGAGCTTCACCTTACATGGGTACCCTAGTTAGTGCCTTCTTTTCATTTGGTGCCCATGCTGACATTTTCTCCTTTAGGGTGTGGGAGTCCGCTGTATAGTACCGCCATGACATTTCGCAAGAGCCTCATGCTCCTCTTGATCTTATGCTATCCTATTTCCCTCAGGACTCCCCTATGTCAAGTTGTGAATGCATTATCATGAGCTTTTCCTGCCTTATTGAGCTTTATGCCGGCTCCCCTGACATTGCGTTTCAGCCATATAGCCCGAGCTTGTCTCATGTCTAGCCATGCAGAGCCATTTTTTATATCCTTCGCAGCTTGATTCCTTTTTTACCGGGAGGGGATTTTCCCCCGAGTGTCGATATCCTACACATGTATCCTTGCATTGAGCATAGGTATGTTCCACTGCTTGGAACTAGTTTGTTTGCCCTTATGATACTCATATCCTCCTAGTTTGTAACTATAAAGCTAGTTTATTCTTTTTTCAAGCTTTTCAAATAACTGAAAAAGTCCAAAAAAATAAAAAAACCAAAAATCCAGACAAGGAAAGATGTTATCTTTGGCAGCTGTTGAGTCGTGTCGCCTTCGAACAGAGCACTGTATATCACATCCATTGGTTGGGTTATAGTTTGAATTTAGGAGCTGTACTCATTTATCTGAGTTTATCTCCACCGACTCGTTAAGCTTCCAGTCCCTATGGAGCCTCTATTGATGCCTCCTGTGTCACAGAGATGTCCCAGTTTGTATATCGAGTCTATGATGTCTTCATTCAGTCACCATATGCCATTATGCTCTTGTTCGAAGGAAGTTGAAACCTGAGTCGGCCATTCCTCAGTTATCTTGACTTTGCATGTCGGCCATTCCCGGTATAGTTACTGGTTCATGCACCTTATGATCGAGTCCTTCCACATTATACAGCTTTGCTGAGTACCTCATGTTGGATGATGGGGGATGCCTTAATGCCCTCCTTCCAGGGGATTTCATCCCATCGACTTCAGATCATTTATTCTGGAATTGGAATCTAGACTAATTTTGAGTGCCTTGAGACTTGCAGTCATCAGTGGCACGTTCTCTCGCCATCGATAGTTTCTTGGGAATACATCAATGTCCCCTGATCGATGGATTCTCTCAAGTGTTCGACCTCAACACATTTATTCACACTTGTTAGTTTGCACTCTAGTACCTTGATTCCCATTTTCATTATCGATGGGTGATCTTGCGTCTGTTAACGGTATACATTAATGACTAGTAATCAGACGATGGACTACTATGTTCGACCTCGACACCTCTATTTGCATAGTAGGACATGTACTCGTAGCGGTTTGTGTAGAAGACCTTCCAGATTGGTGGCATCTCTTATATGCTACCTCCTTGATCGTGCCAGTGTTCATGAGATTTCAGCTCTCATGACTTGATTCTAGTATATGTCAGATATTTCCAGCCACTATGGAGATCTTGATCTATTATATATCTTCAGCCATTTTGGAGATCATGGTCCTTTGTATATCTTCATCATGGAGATTCTGATCTATGTATATTGTACGTGGTGATGACCACATATGTGATATCATGTATTATGCCTATTCATGGCCATTGTACTCTTATGTATCTGGGACTGCTATATGTACTTGCAGTTATATGCAGAGTTGTATTATTGTACTATGCTGATTGGGTGGCTGGTCTTCCATTTGGGATCCTTCATCACTCCACTTTTAGGATGGACTTGTAATGTATTTCGGCCATCATATAAACCCTCTGATATCATACATTAGGGGGCATCTGTTATAGTGGATTTCACCACTCTAGGTGAATCACACATTGTATGGCCTTCCCCTGTCCTGCTGCAGACTCATTAGCCCCTATGGACCACTTTTTGTCTTTTGATGTTTCCTTGATCATCCCTACAAACATATGAAAAATGATATACGCGGCTTTTAAACCTATAACCGCGTACATCAGGATGTGTGCATAATCCAAATCCTTTTGGAGTTTTCCTTGACATGGATCTGACTCATTTGACTCATGGCCTTCCATATGCCTTGAGATCGCATGGATTCGACCTTTCAGTATCCCTTTGAAAGCTATATAAGGAACCCCTTGGTACATTGAAAGCATAAGAGATAATTGAGAGCAAAGAAACTATAGTCCATTGTTGCTGAAACTTATGCTTGAGTTTGCATCCCTTTGTCCCTTGGAGCACTTTTGTGTTCTTCCCAAGCTTGCCTTTTGCTTGTGAGCTTGCTATTGAGAGATGGAGGATTGAAGTGGTGGAGGCCCAAGTGGGGGATTTAGTTTCTCCAATTTACAGACGTGCCGTCAAAGGTTGTATCTATCTTGTAATCTCTGATTTATATTAATAGAAATATATTTTCCTGTCCAATGATGTGTATTTGAATGAATATTTTATCCATGGGAATATGTCAAATGCTTTTAGATTATTGATTATATATGCTAGAATAGATCTAACACCATGATATATAGTATGCTTGTATTGTCTACTTGTTGTTGAGGAAGTAATATAGCAATTCAAGCTGAAGATTGGAAATCTCAATGGGGATCTACTTCAACCGTCTAGAATAAGGTACGAGGTCTGATCCTTTGGTGTTAGACATTTAATTTCTATTGCATATTGGAAAGGATTGATTTCTGTAGTCAAGCTGTCTGTTGTGGTACCCCAAGCCATAGGAATTTCTCTCCGTAACAAAGGGGGATGTTAGGATATTTAGACACTTAGGAGTTAGTTAAGATCAACTTGTATAATATATCCGTTAGGTAAAAGTGTGTTTCTTTAGTATGCATTAGTATGCATTTGTAAATATTCTAATCTGACGGTCACGATATGTTCTAGACATAGAGTGATCCGACGGTTCAACTTCTCTTAGATCATACCTTCCATTGATCCGTGACTTAACACCTGATTGGTCTATGATCTCTATTTAAAGAGCATAGAGGGTCCTTGGCTAGTTGATTGATTATGAGAAGCTCATGTAACTTTCTTTCTTTTGCATAATAAATTGCTCCAAGTAGCTATTTGGCTGGGGCCGTGGATTGTTTCCCTCTCGAGGGTTTTAACCACGTGACAAACATTGATGTATTGATCTGTGATCTGTTTGTGTGAAGCGGTTGTTCTTGGTGTTTGGTCCTTTGGGAGTACCCTGTGCAACCCTAACACTGATCTCGACTAATCATGATTTATTATTTTTAACATTGGATTAAGGTACACGTGAGTATGTATATAGGAAAGTCGCATGTGACATGCTTCATTCTCAAAGGAAACTTGTGTGTTCAATGTACACGCGGGTTGCAATGCAACTAGTTGCCTGTGCAACCCTAATCTCCAAATGAAAATGTATGAAGCTGGTCAGGAGATCATCTTTCATCAGTCATGTGCATCTATAGTGTTTTGGCTTACTTCAATCCTATTTGTTCTTTTGTGTCCCAACATATTGGATTTTAGTACTCGGACGGAGAAGTGTCATTTTGGTTGATAACAGATGCCCCCTAACATGTGAGGTCAGAGGGAAGCGATGGCTGAAATACATTTAAATATTTTAATCTTGGAGAACTCAAATGTCTAAGGCAGCAGAGGAAGTACCTAAAACAAATACATATCAATGTCATATACAAAATCATATCCGAGGATGCCATGTTCAATATAATGGAACACTAGCTCCTTTACAATATTTGATTACATCATATGATACGGGTACATGACCACGTATATTACTAAGGTGGATCAAAGACAAAATATATAATGACGAGTCTTCAAAATATGGAAGTTGTGTAACTGATCATAACATAGTCTTGCGCAACTGTTGGGCCTCGGAATTATCTTTTATAATGGATTTATTTACATCAATTTCCTGACCTATTTACTGAAATCTAATACATCTATCTTTAATTTGTCTATATTTTACTATGTTTTCATCAATTATAACTTATTAATGTAAAATAAGCTTAATTCATCATTTTTGATGTATTATTGCATTTAGTGCGCATTTTGGCACTCCATTCAACCCCTTCTTTTGGTCCTAAGTTCCACACTGGGTTTAATAACATGTTTCTTATTAGGTTCTTGGTTCGTTTTATCCTCGCCTCCTATTTCTTGCTGGTCCTGTGAATACCTACACATGCAAAAACCATGAAGTAAGGATGAATTTTAACATTTCAAATTTAAGCACATAAGAATGTGAAATATTAAAAGGATTTAATATTAAAACATTAAAGATTTTGTTTAAACTTTAAATCACTCTTACAAACTCACTCATAATCTAAATTATCAAAACATAAAGTAAAAAGTCATAATCTAAATTAATTAAAACATAAAGTAAAAACTCATAATCCAAATTAATTAAAACATAAAGTAAAAAGTGATATGGATTTTTAACATTTATTTAATTAATTAAATTACACTTGGCCATTTAAAATCTATTTGAATATGATATGGTAAAATTCCTTTTGAACATTTGTTTGAAATATTTCGTTGGCCACATATAATATACCATCACATTTCCATTTAAAACTTAATATTATTAAAAACCTTTTAAAAGTGGAATGGGTTTTACATTTTAATATTATAAAAACTTTAAAAAGTGGCTTTCATCATTTTGGTTCTAATATAATGATTTTTATGTGCATGTCGTAAACAATATATGTAGGCCGTGAATAATATAAACGCACACTTTGAAGAAATGGAGCGACATAATGGAAACACAGAGTCACAAAAATGAAAACTCAGCCATTATTTAAACCTAGCACCCAACCAATCGAATTCATCCATGAATTAAACTTAGCATCCATCTCATGACACAACTCATTGTTCATATCATCAATTTCACTACGCACTGATGCTAGGCAGTAAAGTCTGAAACAGTTTTACAAACCACCTGTTGTCCATGCGTTTGAACAATGGAATGATCTCCATTCTAGAAGATCTGTTGTGTATGCTTCCTGCACTCAACAAATCACCACCATCCCACACATTTAATGATGAAGCATATGTGTTCTAGAATATCGCCACAATGTACATTGCCCTCACTCGACACCACTCCACCAGCACGCTAAAGAAGGAACATGCATGCCACATTTGCATTGAGGAAGAACAAAATCACGTTGAAGGAGGAAGAATGCCTGTGCGTTGGTAATGGATCAGTTAAATTCCTTTATGGTTGTCTATTTTAGGAGTGATCTACCACTAAAAGGGTCAACCTGCTCACCCTTCTCAATATTATATATTCCAGCCTCTTCCTGAGAGCTCAAGTAGCTAGTCGTTGGTGAATAGACTCTGTAAACTTCTACTCATATTTAATAAAACTCTATGTTCAGCTGTGTATGCATGTTTTAGTATTTTTTGAAGTAATTCATTGATGTAGACTAGCCTCTAATTGCTGAGAAGGGCCCCTCAACAACCAGAGGTTCCTTTTGTACATATTCAACATTTATCTTTCGTTTTTGCAAGATAAGTAATTTTGTTTTTATGTACATATATTTAGTTTTCCGGTAGATGATTTTTGTTGTTGATAAACTATAATTTTCCTCAGTTTTTATGCAATTTTCCATATGGCCAGCCATTCGTCCCTCTGTTTAGATTGTCTTTTTATCCTTCTATTCGTCCCTCTCTGCAGACTGTTTTTCAGCCTTCTGTTCGTCCCTCTGTGTGGATTGTTTTTCAGCCTTCTGTTCGTCCCTCTATGTGGATTGTTTTTCATCCTTCTGTTTGCACCTCAATCCAATCTGTCTTCCAGCCTTTACTTTGAATTTAGATAGAATTTTACAGAATTTTCATTCATTTCAGGAATTTCTAATATTACGTTTTGTGTAGAAATAATTAGCTAGGGTATAGGTTAATTTTCCATCATTTTACTGTGTTTTGTAGTTAGTGGGGATTCGAATCCATCTTCAGCATTTCATATTCAGTTTTATATTAATTGTTTCAGTTTTAATTATGATAAAATTCAGAATATAAATGAGTATAAATGTCTTCTTTTTTATATATTAATTTCGTATCGTATTAATAAATTAATTCGAAATGGTTTATAATTGTTTTTAATATAGGTTAAAGTGTTTATAATTGAATTTATTTCATGTTTAGTTTTGTATACTTGAGAATTTATATAATTATATTATATTTTGTATTTAATATGTATTTTGGAAGTTTCGTCTTCTAAAACTTTAATTTCTATTCTAGAATTCTTAGATGTATTTTGTATTTACTTTGCATTTTGAACTTTGCATTTTTGTATACATCATTCATATTTTGTTATTGAATTGCTTAATGTGTTGTTGAATGAATGGTAGCGTGAATTTTGAATAGAGGGTTATTTTATGATAAATTTATTTTAGGTTATTTTTAATTAATCTAGTTTATTTCCACTATTTTGTTTAGTTTCATTTTAGTTTAGTTTATGAAATTCTTTTAATTTAGTTTAGTTTTATTTTTAGTGTCGATCCTATTTATTTGTATTAGTCCAATTTATTTTATCTTGGGCTTAGTTTAGTTCCCTTTATTTTTATCTTTAACTTTAATTTAGTTTTATGCTTGTATAAATTAATAAATTTTGCACGATAGATTTTGAGCATTAAAAAATAGGGATTGTTTTCGATTGTTCATATTAGATGCATTAGTTTCATTTTGAAAGTTCTCATAGCTTAGTTTAAGATAATTTTACTTTTCAAGTTCATAGATTGGTTGTTGATTAGATTAGATTTGTTCAACTAGTTTGCTTACATTAGTTTATGATTCATCGCAAAGTATTTGTTTACACTCGGTCCTTAGATTAATGTTTTAATTTGCTTTATATGATTGTATAGTTTAGTTGATTTGTTGCATGTTCTAAATATTTAAATTTACTTTGATTACATTAGATTTATTTCATACCAAGTGACCGCTTTCCTAGATTAGTTTTTGCAATTTTATTTCATATAATAGATTAGCATATCATTAGACTTATTAATCCATTTCTTGCCTTTATAGAATTCTCTGTTTTCATAGATAGATTAAGTTATTTCATTTAACTCGTGATAGTCATGCATGTAGATTAAAATCATATAGTTTCATGTTAGCACATCTACATATTTAGTTAGCTTAGGTTAGTTAAAGCCTTCAATTCTGCACATATTGTGTTTTCATCTCATAAGCTCCCTCCCCAGGTTGAAAATTAAGTGTTGAATTAGATAGTGCATATTTTTCCCAACATTTTGGTGCCATTGATGGGGAGGTGCTAAAGGGATTGGATTCTAGGTAGATACGGGTAGGTAGGCTGCCTTTACATTAAACAACAAGGGGGAGGGGAAACGATAAGATGCAAAGATGACTTCACTATGGAATTTCCATAGTGTGACAGCCTGACGCATCCACTTTAGTGGGTTGCCTGAAAGCTTTTTTGTTCCTTTTTCGCACAAGTTTGTTTACTTTCTGCAAGATAATTTCATGTAGGTGTTTTAGTGTGTTGTGTTTTATTAGTAAATAGTTTCTCAAAAACACATAAGTGTTTTTTTTGGGTACTGTAAGAACCCCAAGGACTAATCCTTATGTGAAGCAGGACCTACCAACCAACAACATGGACTCAAAGGTGCTCATTAGTATGAGAGAACTCTCTCAAATCCTAGCACCAGTTGGGAATGATTCTCACCAGGTAAAAACCATCTTGACAGCAGTTGAGATCTTATCAACCTCTCCCAAAATAATAGAGGAACACAAATCCCAAGAGCTACAAAAATATGTTATCTGCGAGGCTGCAAAATAAGATGATACATTGGGGAATACATCCGAAGGAGAGCAACCAAAAATTAAAAAGTTATTTACATGTAAGCTAATAGATCCATCATATGCTCAAACAACTACTCAACTAGAATAAGAGGATATTTATGACACAACGAAGGAAGGTGAGTACCAAGATTACATCAAAACATGGTATCAGGAGGTAACTCGACCGCAATATCCTTCCTTCATTCGACACCTATTGATGCACATAAAAGTAAGTTGGTTGACCTTCCACATTCAGGTAATCACCACAACAATCTTTTCATATGTGGATAAAGGTACAATTCTCATTTTGCTTCGCACTTGGTTTCATTGGAAAATCTCATATACTTGAATAAATATGTTTTCTTTCTTCTTGGGTTAGGGAAATATGTATATAAATAAAATGTTGCATTCTTAGTTTAGGGGATAATGGAACTTTGTTTTCTGTTTCAAATAAAAGAACTAAGAAGAAGATTATTTTAATAACTAAACCAAAACAATATTACATCATTATTCATTTTCATACATGCATACTTCTTATTATACCAGTTACTTAAGACCAACTTTAAATATCATGGATATTTGTCATAAATTAAGGTCCATCTAAAACCTAGAGGTCACTCGTACATCCTAGCTTCTTTATCAGTGCATGTTATTCAAGCATCTCTACTACACAATAGCATAAGGGTGAACAAAATTCCGAGTTTGTGGGGAACACTACTATAAATCTATATGAAAGAGGTGAGATTTGGGACTAGATACACCTTTCATTCATTATCTTATGGCTTCATCCACTTTACACTAAATCCATCAATTGTGTGTATTTTTGATTCAGTAGATTCCTCTTGTAGCGTTTATTTTTCGATGATCATAAAAAGGAGAAGACTAGCTATCCTCCAATCCATATACCATCCCACCCTGTAGCATGGTTTTCAGAGTTTCTCTCCCACCACTCTTTCATAGGAAAAATCATTTTCCGAATATCTATACGGACTGGAAACATTAGGACAAGAGCCTCTGATAGAAAACAGGTTTAAGAGGTTAACCAATCGGGTACTGAATAGTCTCACTGCCAATGGGTACCAGCTTGTGGTATGACCAAGTAAACCCAACGGGGTACTGAATAGGCCCGACTGAAAGAGGGGAATCTGCTTGGGGAGGATAGCTTGTTAAAAAGAGAAAGAGAGAAAATAATATGAAAATTCCTTTGTGATAATAAAGGTTGTTATGGGTCTACTCGAGGATGGTATGCATGGTTGATCTAAAGAAAATGCACTCCATCAATCTTACATTTGAGAATGTTAGTAAGTTGCACTTAAGACCCTATTGTCAAATTCATACCATACCTAGGATGTCACTATCCTAGAATTGGGACCCATAAAACTTAGGATTCTAATGAACTTGAAATGCAAACTCTGTCCATAATTACTTGATTAACGATAAACCTTTGAGAAGTAGTAGGAATGACTGGTTTCCTATAGGATTTATTGACTATCTATATCCTTGTGTTTTCCATTTTAACCCAGTATTAATTCATTCATGGGATGAGGACATGCCATACCTTCGGTCTGGGGGAGGGAGTTTCGATCTATATGGTCTTCATAAACATGAATTAATACTAGTAGCAAAATTGTATGCATTAAGAAATATTAAATAATACGAAGTTGTTTTGACTATCTCATACCATAAAATTTTTTTTCTAAGTTCTAGTTTTCATGTAGTAATAAATATGGCTTCATTTTGTTGAACGTTTGCCGATAAACTATTAATGATCAAGCAAAGTTTTTGAATAAATAAAATACCACTTTCGATTCATTCATGACACGAGGACGTGCCATAAATTTGGTCTAGGGGTATGTTGGGCATCGAAATTGTCTTTTGCAATGGCTTTTTTTACATCAATTTCATGACCTATTTACCGAAATATAATACATCTATCTTTAATTTGTCTATGTTTTACTATGTTTTCATCAATTATAACTTAGAAATGTAAAAGAAGCTCAATTCATCATTTTGGATGTATTATTTCATTTAGTGCACATTTTGGCACTCCATTCAACCCCTTCATTCGGTCCTAACTTACACGCTAGGTTTAATGGCATGTTTCTTATTAGGTTCTTGGTTCGTTTTATCCTCGCCTCCTATTTCTTGGCGGTCCCATGAATACCTGCACATGCAAAAACCATGAAGTAACGATGAATTTTAACATTTCAAATTTAAACACATAAGAATTTGAAATATTAAAAGGCTTTAATATTAAAACATTAAATATTTTGTTTAAACTTTAAATCACTCTATAAAGTAAAAAGTCATAATCCAAATTATTAAAACATACAGTAAAAAGTCATAATCTGTTAGTTTTTCAACAATTAAGCTAGCATTATGATCTTAGGATCTTTTCACTGAGAGAATAACAAGCACAGCAATAAACATAAGCACATCACAAGAGACAAGAGACACAAAGAGTTTTCCTTGGGGAAACCATAAAGGAGAAAACCCTGCAACTTCCTTAGAGATAAAATCAGCACCAAAACAGTAAGAGATCTCCCAACAGCAGTGGCCTTCTTGTCCCAGTATATTTCCTCCTCCACAAGTGCGCCTCACTTAAGAGAGTGAATGATGTGTGTGATAAAAAGAGAGTCTCACTCTCTATTTATATTCTTCTGTTCACTTGAATTGCATTTTCACACGTAGGCTCGACCTAACATTACTTACCCGAGCCTACACCTTAATTAGTGTATAATAACTCAAGTGCCCCAAAACTGTGGGGACTTACCTAATGACTTGACATGACTTGTTTACATTAGTAATCCTCTCGATTGGAACATCGGGGCATGACCACATGAATCAAATACATAATAGAAACATCCCGGAATAAACATCGGGTTACAATACATAAGATACATAGAAGAATACATTCTGAAGTTACATATACATCAACACTCCCTCTTAACTAGGAAGGTATTCTTTCGACACAATTTTCAGCACTAGTCTTCTTCTCTGTATCAGCTAGATCATCTCGTCTTCAAGTCATCTTCGTCTTCAAGTCATCTTCATTGGATCTGGATCATCTCTCAATCTGGATCAACATAGAACATTATCATTGGATATGGATCATCTCTCGATCTGGATCGTCATCAAACATCATCACTGGATCTGGATCATATCTCGATCTGGATCATCATCACTGGACTGGATCTGGATCATCACTTGATCTGGATCATCATCAAACGTCATCACTGGATCTGGATCATATCTCGATCTGGATCATCATCACTAGACTGGATCTGGATCATCACTCGATCTGGATCATCATCAAACATCATCACTGGATATGGATCATATCTCGATCTGGATCATCATCACTGGACTGGATCTGGATCATCACTCGATCTGGATCATCACTGCTGGATCATCATTACTGGATCTGGATCATCACTCGATCTGGATCAACACTGGTGCTATCTCATGATTCTTCTCGTCATAGGAAGTTCTACAGAGCCAGCCCTTTTTCATGCTGGTTGTAGGCCTACCCTCATGTAGGTCTTCGCCCAGCACTTACATCTGACCTGCTCATCAGAAAGGCATGCCCAGTACTCACATCTGATCATGTAGTAAACTACAATCCCATCAGAAAGGCCCAACACTCACATTCACCAGCATGATAGGACACACCTACTATCATCTGTGAAATGGCTCAGCACTTAAAACCACCAGCATGATAGGACACACCTACTATCATATGTGGAAAGGCACAGTGCTCACATCCACCAGCATGGTAGGACACACCTACTACCATCTGTGGAAAGGCTCAGAACTTATAATCACCAGCATGGTAGGACACACCTGCTACCATCTGTGAAAAGGATTTTCACTTACAATCACCATCATGGTAGAACACACCTACTACCATCTGTGAAAAGGAACTACACTTACAATCACCAGCATGATAGGACACACCTACTATCATATGTGAAATGGCACAGCACTTACAGTCACCAACATTATAGGACACACCTACTATCATTTATGACAAGGCTCAGCACTTACATCCATCCAGGCAGGAACACATCCTGCTCACAATGATGGAAGGGCATGCACTCATATCTGATCATGAGGGGAACACATCCTAGAAATCATATCAAAATGGCCCCCAGTCCTCCTCGACTGAGCTACCTGGTAACTGACCAGGTGCCTCCATTATCCTAGAGAATGGCAACTGCCCTTACATTCGACCTGCTCGTCGGAATGGCCAACACTCACATCTAACATGGAAGGAACTTAATCCTTTAGCCATGAATAGAATGGTTCAGCCCTTACATCTGATCAAGTGGGAACACATCCCTCTGTCACATCAGAATGGCTACTCAGTTCTTACACTGAGTGTTCCTGGTAACTGACCAGGTGCCTCCATTCCTGGAATGGCAATTGCTCTTACATCTGTCCTACTCGATAGAATGGCTAGCACTCATATCTGACATGGAAGGGAGCAACCCTAACACCATGATAGAATGGCTCAGCCCTTATATCTGACCTACTCGTTAGAATGGCTATGGATCTCAGCACTCATATCTGACATGGAAGGAACCAATCCTCTCACCATGACATAATGGCTCAGCCCTTACATCTGACCATGGAAGGAACCAATCCTCTCACCATGTCAGAATGGCTCAGCCCTTACATCTAACCATGGAAGGAACCAATCCTCTCACCATTTCAGAATGGCTCAGGGTCTCATCATTGTCTCTGGGAGGAAGCCTCGATCTGGAGAACACCAAGTCTCTCTCTGAAGTAATCGAACTTTATCCTAGCGAATGGCTTAGTCAATATATCAGCTATCTGTTCCTCCATCGCAACATACAGGAGCTTCACCGCTCCTCTCTACACCATATCCCTGATATAGTGATACTTGATCTCGATATGTTTCGACCTATCATGAAATACTGGATTCTCTAACAACTTCACGCAACTCTGGTTGTCACAATGTATACAAGTAGCATCTAACTGGAGATCAAATATAACAGATAGTAGCTTCCGAAGCCATACTGCCTCACAACTAGCTGAACAAGCTGCGACATACTCTGCTTCAGCTGTACTAAGTGCCACATAGGATTGCTTCCTGCGAAACCAAGAGATCACACCTGATCCCATACTGAAGCAACATCCTGAAGTACTCTTCCTGTCGATGGCACTTCCTGCCCAATCTGAATCAACATAACCCTCCAGGTTAATCTTCTGATTCACATCATACTTGAGCCCATAATCAATTGTACCCTTTAGGTACCTCAGAATATGCTTTGCATCTGTCAAGTGAACACTCCTCGGATCTATCAAGTACTGGCTCAAGGTGTTCACAGTAAAGCAAATGTCTGGTCTTGTGTTCGTTAGGTACATCAATGACCCAATCATCTGACGATACATCGTAGCATCAACTGACTCTGATGAAGCATCACTTAATAGCTTCATGTTAGATGCCATAAGTGTGGCCATAGTCTTGCAGTCCATCATCCCAAACCTTTTTAGGATCTCTACTGCATAATTCCCTTGTCCACACCTCCATGCCTAGAACAGTAGTGCATCGACACATAACAGGAACATTACTGGTCTTCCGCCTTCAACCTTGAAGCAAAGGTTGGAGTCCACTTTACTCTCGGTAAAACCTAGAGTCATCAGTAATCTGCCCATCCTATCGTACCATGTCAAACCTTAGATCTTCTGTAGTCACTCCCTTTGAAGTGAAGCATCATACTCCCTCTGTATTCTGTGCTCTATGCATTGAAAACATTCTGTACCGGAGTGACAAGTAGCTTCCTATGCTACTAATATTCTATGTGACCATATAGTGTATAGACTTCCATCTTCAACCTTGTAGCAAAGGTTAAGATCTTCATCAATCTCATCATGTATGTGTTTCAACTCTTACTGGCTGTAAATGTCTCTTTGTAGTCTAGGCATTCCTTTCGTGAGAAGCCTCATGCTACGAATATTGCTTTGTATCCCACGATGTTTCCATCTACTGCATGATGGAACTATGAACTTCTCTTCAGGTCTCGATACTGCGCCCTGACATCATTCTTATTGAACTGGTCTTCCCTTTCTTCTTGGTGGCTGGAAGGTTCCGTATCAATGATGTCACTGCACTCGTCATATTATTCTTCATTTTGAAATTTCATCACTTGCTCTTTGGAACAAGTCTTCATTCTTCTTTGCTTGTAGGCAATTATGTATGCGGTCTTTCCTACAAGTCAAATGCAATTGTATGGTTAGAAACATTTCATAAGGAATATTTATACTGGCAAACACTTATGCATAAATATATGATCATGCAACTACTTTAGCCAATACAACATTCATCCATATCTCATTGAAACTTTCTAGATGCCTTCCATATCTCCCAGGACAACATTGAGATTGTGCACTAATCCAATATGTCAGCAAAGAGGTTTCATTCTAGATAAGTAGCAATGGAGAATTTGTATAGCACCATGAGCTACTTACCCATCACATGCATATTAGTAGTATACTACCATTAATGAAAACATCCTATCATGCATAATACAATAACTGAATATAAACAAATGCATGACAAAACAATATTATGAAATGACAATTGAATACTTATCTTTATTTGTTTCGTGGGCATACTCCTTCTTGAGTATTCAGCTTCATCGTCTTCTTCATTCATGGTAGCATTGTTTCTTATCCAAATGTTAAGGTGGATAAGAAGTTCTTCAAGAGTTGAGTTCTTCATATTCCTCATTGCTTAAGGGATCTTCTTTGGAAGGTGAGAGCTTGATCTTCAATTGCTCCCATCTTCTCTTCTCTTCTTATGATTCGAGCTTCTTCTTCTTCACGGAGTCTGCTGAAAGTAATCACTTCCTTCTCGAACACATTCCTTGAATGAATGAATTCCACGATCCTGGGAGACCATTCAAGGTGGCCATCATCACTTCTGCATTCTTCACTTTTTATTTTACCGCTTCAAATTGTTCTTTGATTTGAGAGACTCTTATGACTGCATGGTCTCTGCATTCTAGATCTTCACATTCTTCAACTGGTTTCTTTAGGTCATATTCTGATTTTTGTTCTTCCCTTCAAATAGCATGAAATTCTGGAAGACCTTCAACAGCTTTGCTTGCAATAGGTAGTGCTCTGTAATGCACATGTGTAAGCCTTCTATGCCAAAGCTCATTTGGATCTACTATGTCATGGATCAAGGCTTGTTCTGGATGGCCCTTCAATTTGTACAAGCCTCCTTCTTGTCCTCCAATCACTACCACATCATTGATAGTCTTTCCTTTTGGCCACATGATGACTTGACCATCTATGAATGCAACCCGCATTCCTTTTGCATCAATGCTGAAATGGAGAGAAGGTTGTTCTTGAGTCCTGGAACAAACAATACTTCTTTCATTATTAGAGACTTACCAGAGTCTAGCTTGTATGAAGATTCCCCACTACCTTTTATTGGATATTGGTAGTCATATCCTATCTTCACCTTGTGAGGTGATTCATGTTCTGGCAGTCTTACAAAGGATTCCTTGAATCCCGTCATATGTTTGGAAGCCCCACTGTCTATAAGCCAATCATCACTTTCATGAGTAATGTTACCTGTGAGAGCTGATATCAGAACATATTCATCCTCGCTTAAAGAATCTTCACTTTCATATCTGGATCTCTTTCTGGATGGTTCATCATCCTTTTCAACATGAGCATGATGTCTTCTTTGGCCTTGACCAATTTCTTCTTGTGAAAGGCTTCTAACCTCGTCTCCCTCTGAAATTGGAACCTCTATACTCATGTAGGTGTCCAATCCATTTTCTTTAGAGAGATCATATACTTCCAGGCTTGGAAGTTTTCAACTTTCCCAAGCTTTTCACCAAGCTGATGTGATATATCATATTGAAATGAGAACCTCAAATGGAAATAGCAGAGGATTAGATCTTACCGATTTGAGGTGTCCGTCCTTGTCCCAGAGTTTGCTGATCTAGGGTTTGTCACAGAAACCCTAATTTTCAAAACTTGGAATATTTCAGATCTTATTGGACAAACAGATAGATCTCTTCAAATGGAGCTGTCCAATGTACTCCTTTTCTGAAAACAGTGGAGGGAAGCTCCCGGAACATGAAGCCCTAATTTTCAATTTCTTCTGCAGAAATTCCTGTTACTGTTTCTGTGATATCTCTGAAATTACTACTCTTATATGTTTGAAATTTCGTAATGAGGTAACCTCACATGTCTCTGATCCAACATCATAGGTTTCATCAGAATTGGTTTCACCATTTGGGATTTATGAGCCGTTTCCCAAGGTGACCTATTACAGGACTGTTCATAACAACGAAGTTGTACGGAATGCCACGTGTCACTAGTTCATATTCTGAGTCTGATATTCCGATCAATGAAAGTATAGTCAGTGCCCTTTCTGTAAAATCTTCATTAATTCCATTTGGACCTCTGTAGCCCAAGATATTGCAGATCTCCCTAGATGTCCTGTTTAGGGATGAATTCTGGAAGAGGATGGAACCCTAACTTGGAGAGATCATATCTCCTGGAATATAGAGAATATAAGGCTGCATTTTGGATATAGTGTTCTTCAGGATTGCATATTCGGCCCCTTAAATTTTTAGCTTCTGAGACTTGCCAACCTTGGAATATATCGACTGTACCAAAACTTATCAGTTTTTAGTATTTAGGGTTTTTCAAGCTCGGGGTCAAACTAGGGTTTGACTTTCCCGGAGTTTCACCCAACCAAATTTCTTGATCCAGGTCTCTAAACTTCGTTTTTTATGAGGAGAAAAATCCTATGCAGGTCTCACTCAAAAATTCCTCTTCTGTAGAAAGCCCTAATTTCCGCATCGAAGACTGAAAATGCTAGGAATCAAATTTCGCTTCGACAGAAAGATGCACCCTTCAATGGAGAGTCATCCTAGCATACTTTTGCTGAAAATATGTGGAGGAAGATCCACAAAATAGAAATCCCTAGTTCCTGTAGCTGCACAATGTCTTCTTCTCAGGTTAGCTCTGATACCATGTTAGTTTTTCAACAATTAAGCTAGCATTATGATCTTAGGATCTTTTCACTGAGAGAATAACAAGCACAGCAATAAACATAAGCAAATCACAAGAGATAAGAGACACAAAGAGTTTTCCTTGGGGAAACCATAAAGGAGAAAACCTTGCAACTTCCTTAGAGATAAAATCAGCACCAAAAGGAATAACAAGCACAGCAATAAACATAAGCAAATCACAAGAGATAAGAGACACAAAGAGTTTTCCTTGGGGAAACCATAAAGGAGAAAACCTTGCAACTTCCTTAGGCCGTGAATAATATAAATGCACACCGTGAAGGAATGGAGCAACATAATGGAAATGCACAGTCACAAAAATGAAAACTCAGCCATTATTTAAACCTAGAACCCTACCAATTGAATTCATCCATGAATTAAAATTAGCATCCATCTCATGACGCAGCTCATTGTTTAGATCGCCGAGTTCAGCGCGTGCTGATGCCAGACATTAAAGTCTAAAACAGTTTTAGAAACCACCTGTTGTCCACGCGTTTGAACAATGGAACAATCTCCATTCTAGAAGATCTGTTGTGTATGCTTCCTGCACTCAACAAATCCCCATCTGTCTACGCATTTAATGATGAAGGATATGCGTTCTAGAATATCAGCACCATGTACACTGCCCTCGCTCGACACCACTCCACCAGCACGCTAAAGAAGGAACTTGCATGCCACGTTTACGTTTAGGAAGAACATAATCACACTGAAGGAGGAAGAATGCCTATGCATTGGCATTGGATCAGTTAAACACCTTTATGGTTGTCTATTTTTGGAGTAGTTGACCACTGAAAGGGTCGACCTGCTCACCCTTCTCAATATTATATATTCCAGCCTCTTCCTGCGAGCTGAAGTAGCAAGTCGTTGGTGAATAGACTCTGTAAAATTCTGCTCATATTTAATAAAACTCTATGTTCAGCTACGTATGCATGTTTCAGTCTTCTTTGAAGTAGTTCATTGAAAAATACTAGCCTCTTATTGCTGAGAAGGGCCCCTCAACAACCGAAGGTGCCCTTTGTACATATTCAGCATTTATCTTTCATTTTTGCAAGATAAGTAATTTTGTTTTTGTGTACATATATTTAGTTTTCCTATAGATGATTTTTGTTGTTGATAAACTGTAATTTTCCTGTGTTTTTATGCAATTTCCATACGGCCGGCCATTCATTCCTCTGTTTAGATTGATTTTTCAGCCTTCTGTTCGTCCCTCTGTGTGGACCATTTTTTCAGCCTTTTGTTCGTCCCTCTATGTGGACTATTTTTTAGCCTTCTGTTCGCACCTCCATCTAGTCTGTCTTCCAGCCTTTACTTCAAATTTAGATAGAATTTTACAAAATTTTCATTCATTTCTAGAATTTCTAATATTACGTTTTGTGTAGAAATAATTAGCTAGGGTATAGGTTAATTTTCCATCATTTTATTGTGTTTTGTAGTTAGTAGGGATTCGAATCCATCTTCAACATTTCATATTCAGTGTTATATTAATTGTTTCAGTTTTAATTATGATAAAATTCAGATTATAAATGAGTATAAATGTTTTCTTCTTTTATAATGTATCGTATTAATAAAGTAATTCAAATTGGTTTATAATTTTTTTTAGTATAGGTTAAAGTGTTTATAATTGAATTTATTTCATGTTTAGTTTTGTACATTTGGGAATTTATATAACTGTATTATATTTTGTATTTAATATGTATTTTGTAAGTTTCGTCTTCTACAAGTTTAATTTATATTCTGGAATTCTTAGATGTATTTTGTATTTACTTTTCATTTTGAATTTTGCATTTTTGTATACATCATTCATATTTTGTTATTGAATTGCTTAATATGTTGTTGAATGAATGGTGGCGTGAATTTTGAATAGAGGGTTATTTTATGATAAATTTATTTTAGGTTATTTTTAATTAATATAGTTTATTTCCACTATTTTGTTTAGTTTCATTTTAATTTTGTTTATGGAATTCTTTTAGTTTAGTTTAGTTTTATTTTTAGTGTGGCTCCTATTTATTTGCGTTAGTCTAATTTATTTTATTTTCTTCTTAGTTTAGTTCCCTTTATTTTTTATCTTTATCTTTAATTTAGTTTTATGCTTGTATAAATTAATAAATTTTGCACGATAGATTTTGAGCATTAAGGAATAGGGATTGTTCAATTGTTCATATTGGATGCATTAGTTTCATTTTGAAATTTCTCATAGCTTAGTTTAAAATAAGTTTACTTTTCAAGTTCATATATTAGTTGTTGATTAGATTAGATTTGTTGAACTAGTTTGCTTACATTAGTTTATGATTCCTCGCAAAGTATTTGTTTACACTTGGTCATTAGATTAATGTTTCAATTTGCTTTATACGATTGCATAAGTTTGATAACGAGAGTAGGATAGTTGGTTAGTTTTCTCTTTTGAAAATATAAAGTAGCTTCACTCATAGAATAGATGGATTAGTTCCTCTTTTCACTTATAGCATAATTTCCTGTTTTATAGTAGTTAATTTCATATTTGCTTTCATAATTAAATTTAGTATTTTCTTTCATAGTTAATCATATGGTTAATTCTCATCCATGCATAAGCATATAGTTCATGCATTCATAAAATAGTTTAGTTGATTTGTTGCATGTTCTGAATAGTTAAATTTACTTTCATTACATTAGATTAGTTTTGGACCAAGTGACCGCTTTCCTAGATTAGTTGTTGCAATTTCAGTTCATAAAATATATTAGCATAGCATTAGAATTATTAATCATTTTCCTGCCTTTATAGAATAGATTAGCATAACATTATATTAGATTTAAATTTATAGTTACTTTTCAAGTCCTTAGTTAATCCCCTGTTTTCATAGATAGTTTAAGTTCTTTCATAGATAGTTTAAGTTCTTGCATTTAACTCATGATAGTCTTGCATGTAGATCAAAATCATATAGTTGCATGTTAGCGCATCTGCATATTTAGTTAGCTTAGGTTAGTTCAAGCCTTCA
The DNA here is from genome assembly GCA_001517045.1 of Pseudotsuga menziesii. Taxonomy (NCBI): domain Eukaryota; kingdom Viridiplantae; phylum Streptophyta; class Pinopsida; order Pinales; family Pinaceae; genus Pseudotsuga; species Pseudotsuga menziesii. The sequence continues at coordinate 54,840 of LPNX011064986.1, forward strand.
TTTCTGCACATATTGTGTTTGCATCTCATAAGCTCCCTCCTCGGGTTGACAATTAAGTGTTGAATGAAATAGTGCATATTTTTCCCAACATTTTGGTGCCGTTGTTGGGGAGGTGCTAAAGGGATTGGTGTCTAGATAGATAGGGGTAGGTAGGTTGCCTTTACATTACATAGCAAGGGGGAGGGGAAATGATAAGACATAATGCCAACTTCACTATGGAATTTCCATAGTGTGACAGCCTGACGCATCCACTTTAGTGGGTTGCCTGAAAGCTTTTTTGTTCTATTTTCGCACAAGTTTGTTTACTTTCTGCAAGATAATTTCATGTAGGTGTTTTAGTGTGTTGTGTTTTATTAGTAAATAGTTTCTCAAAAACACATAAGTGTTTTTTTGGGTACTGTAAGAACCCCAAGGACTAATCCTTATGTGAAGCAGGAACTACCAACCAACAACATGGACTCAAAGGTGCTCATTAGTATGAGAGAACTCTCTCAAATCCTAGCACCAGTTGGGAATGATTCTCACCAGGTAAAAACCATCTTGACAGCAGTTGAGATATTATCAACCTCTCCCAAAATAATAGACGAACCCAAATCCCAAGAGCTACAAAAAGATGTTCTCTGCCAGACTGCAAAAGAAGCTGATACATCAGGGAATAAATTCGAAGGAGAGAAAAAAAAAAGTAAAGAGTTATTTACATGTAAGCTAACATATCCATCATATGCTCAAACAGCTACTCAACTAGAAGAAGAGGATCTATATGACATAGCGAAGGAAGGTGTGTACCAAGACTAGATCAAAACATGGTATCAGGAGGTAACTCGACCGCAATATCATTCCTTCATTCGACACTTATTGATGCACATAAAAGTAAGATGGTTGACCTTCCACATTTAGGTAATGACCACAACAATATTTTCATATGTGGATAAAGGTACAATTTTTATTTTTCTTCGCACTTGGTTTCATTGGAAAAGCTCATATACTTGAATAAATACGTTTTCTTTCTTCTTAGGGTAGGGAAATATGTATATAAATAAAATGTTGCATTCTTAGTTTAGGGGATAATGCAACTTTGTTTTCTGTTTCAAATATAAGAACTAAGAATAATATCATGTTAATAACTAAACCAAAACAATCTTACATCATTATTCATTTTCATACATAGATACTTCTTATTATACCAGTTACTTAAGACCAACTTTAGATATCATGTGGATTTGTCATAAATTAAGGTCCATCTAAAACCTAGAGGTCACTTGTACATCTTAGCTTCTTTATTAGGGCATGTTATTCTCACATCTCTACTACACAGTAGCATAAGGGTGAATGAAATTCCTAGTTTATGGGGAGCACTACTATAACTCTATATGAAAGATGTGATATTTGGGACTAGAGACACCTTTCATTCATTATCTTATGCCTTCATCCACTTTACACTAAATCCATCAATCGTGTATATATTTGACTCAGTAGATTCCTCTTGTAGCCTTTATTTTTCCAAGATAATAAAAAAGAGAAGACTAGATGTCCTCCAATCCATATACCATCCTAAACTATAGCATGGTTTTTACAGTTTCTCTCCCACCACTCGTTCATAGGAAAAATCATTTTTCGAATATCTATAGGGACTAGAAACATTGGGACAAGAGCCTCTGATAGAAAATGGGTTTAAGAGGTTAACCCACCGGGTTACTAAACAGGCTCGCTGGTAGTGGGTACCAGCCTGTGGTATGACCAGGTAAACCCGAAGGGGTACTGAACAGGACCGACTGAAAGAGGAGAATCTTCCTAGGGAGGACAGCTTGTTAAAAAGAGAAAGAGAAAAAAAAATATTGTGATAATAAAGGTTGTTGTGGGTCTATTGGAGGACGGTATGCATGGTTGATCTAAAGAAAATGAACCCCATCCATATTCTATTTGAGAATGTTTCTAAGTTGCACTTAAGACCCTATTGTCAAATTCATACCATACCTAGGATGTCACTATCCTAGAAGTGGGACCCATAAAAATTAGGAGTCTAATGAACTTGAAATGCAAACTCTATCCATAGATACTTGAATAATGATAAACCTTTGAGAAGTAGTAGGGATGACTAGTTTTGTATAGGCTTTACTAACTATCTATATCCTCGTGTTTTCCATTTTAACCTAGTCTTAATTCATTCATGGCACGAGGACATGCCATACCTTCGGTCTGGGGGAGGGAGTCTCGATTTATATGGTCTTCATAAACATGAATTATTACTAGTAGGAGAATTGTATGCATTAAGAAATATTAAATAATACGAAGTTGTTTTGACTATCTCATACCATAACTTTTTTTTCTTCTAAGTTCTAGTTTTCGTGTAGTAATAAATATGGCTTCATTTTGCTGAACGATTGCCTATAAACTCTTAATGATCAAGCAGAGTTTTTGAATAAATGAAAGAACACTTCCAATTCATTCATGACACGAGGGCATGCCATACCTTTGGTCTGGGGGTATGTTGGGCCTCAAAATTGTCTTTTATAATGGCTTTATTTACATCAATTTCCTTACCTATTTACCGAAATATAATACATCTATCTTTAATTTGTATATGTTTTACTATGTTTTCATCAATTATAACTTATAAATGTAAAAAAGCTCAATTCATCATTTTTGATGTATTATTTCATTTAGTGCGCATTTTGGCAGTCCATTCAACCCCTTCTTTTAGTCCTAAGTTCCACGCTAGGTTTAATGGCATGTTTCTTATTAGGTTCTTGGTTCATTTTATCCTCGCCTCCTATTTATTGTCAGTCTTGTGAATACCTCCACATGCAAAAACTATGAAGTAAGGATGAATTTTAACATTTCAAATTTAAACATATAAGAATGTGAAATATTAAAAGGCTTTAATATTAAAACATGAAAGATTTTGTTTAAACTTTAAATCATTCCATAAAATAAAAAGTCATAATCCAAATTAATTAAACCATAAAGTAAAAAGTCATAATCCAAATTAATTAAAACATAAAGTAAAAAGTGATATGGTTTTTTAACATTTATTTAATTAATTAAATTACACTTGGCCATTTAAAATCTATTTGAATATGATATGGTAAAATTTATTTTGAACATTTGTTTGAAATATTCCATTGGCCACATATAATATACCATCATGTTTCCATTTAAAACTTAATATTATTAAAAACCTTTTAAAAGTGGAATGGTTTTTACATTTTAATATTATAAAAACTTTAAAAAGTGGCTTTCATCATTTTGGTTCTAATATAATGATTTTTATGTGCAGGCCGTAAACAATATATGTAGGTTGTGAATAATATAAATGCATGTCGTGAAGGAATGGAGTGGCATAATGGAAACGCGCAGTCACTGTTAGGATATTTAGACACTTAGGAGTTAGTTAAGATCAACTTATGTAATATATCCATTAGGTAAAAATGTGTTTCTTTAGTATGCATTAGTATTCATTTGTAAATATTCTAATTCGACGGTCACGATATGTTCTAGACATAGAGTGATCCGACGGTTCAACTTCTCTTAGATCATACCTACCATTGATTCGTGGCTTAACACCCGATTGGTCTATGATATTTATTTAAAGAGCATAGAGGGTTATTGGCTAGTTGATCGATTATGAGAAGCTCATGTAACTTTCTTTCTTTTGCATAATAAATTGCTCCAAGTAGCTATTTGGCTGGGTTCATGGATTGTTTCTCTTTCGAGGGTTTTAACCACGTGACAAACATTGGTGTGTTGATCTTTGATCTATTTGTGTGAAGTGGTTTCTCAAGGTGTTCGGTCTTTTCGGAGTACCCTGTGTACCTGAACATGGTATCAGAGCTTTTATGAAGAGCCGCTTTAGGTTTTGATCAAGATCTGGAACCGGTGTTGCCTAAACTTTGAAAAGGTTTCTGGTTCTAGATTTTATGTGCATTTGTGGCCTATGGGATCTGTTCCATTGCGTCCAGAGCACTGTTTCCATTGGGAAATAATTTTTGTTACACCGAAAACCATTTCCGTTTGCTCCAGAAACACCCATTTCGGCAAATCTGAAGGTATAATGTTACAGTGACGGATTTGTTTTTTGTAAATATCTCATATTTTATCAGTTTATTATTAGATATTTTTTTGTTTTAGTCTCATACTATTGCCTTCCCTAACTGCGTATGCTCTTTGTCGTGCACCTTGCGCGATCGTGGCGAATCAGAAACAGTAAGGGAAAGTTTTTTTTGTCTTTTTTTTTGTTTTTTTTTCTTGTCTTCTCGGCTACGTATGCTCTTTGGTGTGCACCTTGGGCGATCACAAAAAATAAAAAACAACAAGAAAACTTGAAAACGTAGACTTTTTGGGTAAGCTAACCAAGATCTAACCTCATTGTGTGGAAAAAGTTTTTTTTTTTTTTCATTTTTTTTGTGATTTACAGGAAAAGAAAGCAAGCACAGAGAACGAGAGAGAAGAGTGAAAAAAAATCCCCCTTCCTCTTTCCATTATTTTACGTACCTTTTAAACTTAGCTCACTTGGTCCAAAGTTGCTTTATTACTTAAAAGGTCTTGAGTTCAAGTCTTATTAAGCTACTTTTTAGTGCATGCAATTTCTATTTTCAAGTTACTTTATTGTAAACTGCATCTCACATAAATAAAATAAAATAAAAATGAGTCACTCAAGTCTTTTAATTTATTGTCACACTATTTAAAAGTCACATTATTGTAAAAGTGAACATCACTTATTCTACAAAAGTGATTCACTTCAAAGCAACTTTATTGTAAAAGTGATTGTTAAAGGTTGATCTTGGGAAGAGGGGGCTTCTTTTTTTTAGTTGGTCAAGTTAATATATGCCACGTCACTATTGGGGACATCTTCAACTTTTTCTTTGATCAAACATAACTTCATCATCCAAAATTAGTTTTAAGTGTCGTTTTTTTTTAAAACTGCATATTTTTTTTGAGCTCTTTGCATCCACATAGTTAGTTTCTATTCTTTCAGCCATTATTTTACAGTATGGCCTCTCCTTGTGATATTATACTTACAAGTTCTAACTATTTCTCATGGAAATCTTGTATGGAGGATGTTCTGCAAAGTAGGGGACTTTTCAGGATAACCTCAGGGAAAGAAACAGAACCCATTGATGATGATAAAAAAATTGAATGGGAAAATAGATGTGATGAAACTCATGGATTGATGGGGATGTCAATCTCTACTTATTTGCGATTCCACATATCTAGAATTGATGAACCTAATCTCGCTTGGGAAAAGTTAGAATCTGTGTTTGATAAACACAATGAAATTCGGGGTCATCAACTTGATAATGAGTTGCTTTCCTTGAATCCAAATGATTTTTCATGCATTCAAGACTATTTATCTAAGTATAAAACTCTTAGACTATTGTGTACAGAATGCAAGATTAAGAAAGAAGACAAACAATGTATTTATCATATTCTTTTAAAACTTGGACCTGCATCTTCTGTTTTTGTATCTACATTCTACTCCATGAAAGAATCCTTGACTGCAGCTAGATATCAAGAGCCTAGCCCTCAATCCTTTTGTGATTCCTTAATTAGAAAGCAAGATAAGCTCATTCATATTGGCCTAATTAACAATGTAGATACATATGGGAAAGCCTTATTGTCCCAATAGAAATAAAAGTCCAAGCCTCCCAAGAAACATAATTTTCACAATACTAAGCAAAACAACAAGGGTCCCAAACCTTCTCAGTCAGCTCCTTCTTTAAAAAATGACAAAGGATCCAAGCAAAAAGGAAAGAAGAATGAGCATCATTGCAATTTTTGTGGGAAAGATAATCATGATGAATCTAAGTGTTTTAAGAAGATGGAAGCCTTGGAAGCAGCAATGAAGAAACACCACATCAGCCTAGATTCGTCTTCAGAATCTCCCTCTCATGGACATGCACTTTGTGCTTCTAGTTAATCTTATAATGTATCTTCTTCTTCTACTTCAATTGGATGGCTCATTGATTCTGTAGCATCTTATCATATGGCTAAGGATAAATCCATCTTTTCTACTATGCATGAATGTAACAACAAACAAATATTTGTTGGTGATGATAGATCTCTAAGTGTTGTAGGATCTGGAATAGTTCCAGTAGAAAATAGTAATTTCAGCGATGTACTATGTGTTCCAAAAATTTCCTGCAATTTGTTATCATTCTATCAAATTACTCATTCAGGTGAAGGTAAAACTGTGACGTTTACACCTCACCAAGTTGTAATCAAGGATTTTAAAAATCCTCAAAATGTCCTTGCTACTGGAACTGTTGATGATATTACCAAGTTGTACAAATTTAACAACTTTGGGTCATCACCTTTTCCTTCAGTTTTTGTTGCTCATAGTGATAACTTGAGCAAACTTTGGCATGAGCGATTTGGTCATTTAAATTATCACTTATTGCAACAACTATGTAAAGACAATATGGTGACTGGTCTTCCGCTGGTATCTTGCAAGGATGGTGTTTGTTCCAGTTGTATACTCGAAAAACATCATCGGGACAGTTTTGACAAACATGTCTCTTGGCATGCCTCGGTTCCCTTGGAGCTTGTACATAGCGACTTGTGTGGCCCTCTTCCATCTGCTTCCTTTTCTGGCTTCAAATATTTCTTAACTTTCATTGATGACTACTTAGACGCACTTGGGTTTACTTCCTAAAACTTAAGAGCGAAGTATTTAACATGTTCTTGGCCTACAAGGCCCTTGTTGAAAAACAATCTGGTCATCAAATTATTAAGTTAATATCTGACAATGGAGGAGAATATGTTAACAACAAGTTCACTACTTTTTGCACTGGATAAGGAATCCAACAATAGCACACTGTTCTATATACACCATAACAAAATGGTGTAGCTGAACGGAAGAACCGCACTTTAAAAGAAATGGCTAATTGTATGATCCAATCTAAGGGACTAAGCCTTCAATATTGGGCTGAGGCCATAAATTGTGCAAATTACATAGTTAATCGCACACCCACTAAATTTTTACAAGGTATAACAATGAAAGAAGCATGGAGTAAAATTAAACCAGATGTAAGTCACTTTTGTTTGTTTGGTTGTAAAGCATGGGCTCACATTTTGGATGAAAAATGGAAAGCATTGCAACCTAAATGTGAAAAGTGCATATTTGTTGGATATTCTGAAGATGTAAAAGGTTATAGAATTCTTTAGCCCCATTCACATGATATAAGCATGATAAGATATGTTAAATTTGATGAAAATAGCTGGGCCTGTGAGCCTAACTTGGCGGGTGTGCCATCCTTGGCCTGCGAGCATGATTCGGCGATTGTGCCTTCTTCTTCTTCTTCTTCTAGCTTCCTTGACAGGTTTCCAACTCTAGTTTCTGATGATGACAGTGATGATGAAAATCCACCTTTGCCTACTCATGTTCCTCCAATTACACCAGCACCAATACTTCCTCGATGGGTCCGTTTAACATGTGAAGCAGCTGATGATCTTGGCGGTGATCCTAAAGATCAACGACGAACATGTTCTCAGTTTCAGCGAGCGTCTTCTCTTTTGGCTCAAGTTTCCAAGAATCATGATCCAGAAACTTTTGCAGAAGCTTCAGGAAATCTAGATTGGGATGCAGCTATGGATGAAGAATATCGTTCCTTAATGGTGAACGATACTTAGGATCTTGTTCCTCTTCCAAAAGGAATAAAGCTTGTCAGATGTAAATGGGTCTACAGAACTAAGTATGCATCAGATGGAAGTGTTTAAAGACTTAAGGCAAGGTTAGTTGCCAAAGGTTTTTCCCAAGTTGAAGGGATTGACTACAATGAAACCTTTGCCCCTGTAGCAAAAATGAACTCCATCCGCCTTGTTCTTTCCCTTGCAGCCTTACATAACTGGAAAGTCCATCAAATGGATGTCAAGTCTACCTTCTTACATGGTGATTTACATGAGGATATTTACATGGAACAACCTCTTGGATATGTCCAGGATAACTCTAGCCTTGTTTGTCTCCTTAAGAAATCCTTATATGGCCTTAAGCAAGCTCCTAGAGCTTGGTATGCCAAAATGGATAGATTTCTCCTTGACTCTGGTTTTTCTAGATGCCATTCTAACCCCAATGTCTATACCAAGAAAGTAGGAAACCATCTCATCATACTTATTCTTTATGTCTATGATCTTATCCTTACTAGTAGTGACCCCAAACTTATAACCCATGTGAAATCTAATCTTAAGCAAAATTTTGAAATGTCAGACTTAGGAAATTTGCATTATTTTCTTGGTCTCCAAGTCTTGCAAACCAAAGAAGGAATCTTTCTTTCCCAGTCTAAGTATGCTTGTGACCTTCTTCGTCGCTTCCACATGGAAGATTGTAAACTAGCCCCTTCTCCCTTCCAGTCTGGAGTCAAACTTTCTGCCACTTATACTTCCCCTGAAGTAGATGCCACCTTGTATCATCAGCTTGTTGGTAGTCTTTTATAATTTTCCTTTGTCATTGGTCGTGTTTCCTGTTGTATGCAAACTCCTCATCAAAGTCACTGGAAAGCAGGAAAAATAATACTTCGATATATTCAAGGTACAATTTAGTTTGGGATTCATTACAGTACAGGGGGGAAACCTTTGTTGGTTGGTTTCATTGATTTAGATTGGGTCGGTGATCCTGATGATCGGAAGTCTACTGCAGGTTATGTTTTCAGTTTGGGATTTGGACCTATCACTTGGGTTTGTAAGAAACAACAATCACTTTCTCTTTCTTCAGCAGAAGTAGGATATCAAGCCCTAGTTAATGCTAGTCAGGAAGCTTTATGGCTTCGACAGATCCTTTCATAGTTTGGATTCGAGTAGCAGCAGCCTATTCCAATTTGGTGCGACAATCAAAGTGCCATCAAGCTTGCCAAAGATCCAGTTCTACATCAGCGCAGTAAACACATTGAGATACACATGCACTTCATCAGAAATCTTGTTCATGATAGTGTTATTGAAGTTCTCTATTGCCCTACAGATGATCAGGTTGCAGACATCTTCACCAAGTCTCTTACAGAAGCAAAGTTTTCTAAACTTCGGTCTATGTTAAGAGTTCAGGAATGTGTCATTAAGGGTGGATAGGCTCTAATGCCTCCTTCCTTCTCCTACTAGTGTCACTTTTGTAAATCCTTCAATCCTATCTCAAGTTGTTCTCAAGGGGGGATGTTAGGATATTTAGACACTTAGGAGTTAGTTAAGATCAACTTGTGTAATATATTCGTTAGGTAAAAGTGTGATTTTTTAGTATGCATTAGTATGCATTTGTAAATATTCTAATCTGATGGTCATGATATGTTCTAGACATAGAGTGATCCAGTCGTTATACTTCTCTTAGATCATACCTACCATTGATCCATGGCTTAACACCTGATTGGTCTATGATCTCTATTTAAATAACATAGAGGGTCCTTGGCTAGTTGATCGATTATGAGAAGATCATGTAACTTTCTTTATTTTGCATAATAAATTTCTCCAAGTAGCTATTTGGCTGGGGCCATGGACTTTTTCCCTCTCTAGGGTTTTAACCACGTGACAAACATCAGTGTGTTGATCTATGATCTATTCATGTGGAGTGGTTGCTCAAGGTGTTTGGTCTTTTGGGAGTACCCTGTGTACCCGAACAGTCACAAAAATGAAAACTCATCCATTATTTAAACCTAGCACCCAACCAATTGAATTCATACATGAATTAAACTTAGCATCCAACTCATGATGCAGCTCATTGTTCATATCGTCGATTTCACCGCACGCTAATGCCAGGCATTAAAGTCTGAAACAGTTTTACAAACCACTTGTTGTCCACACGTTTGAACAATGAAATGATTTCCATTCTAGAACATCTGTTGTGTATGATGCCTATGCTCAAAAAATCACCACTAGTCCATGCATTTAATAATGAAGGATATGCATTCTAGAAGATTGCCACCATCTACACTTCCCTCGCTCAACACCACTCCACTAGCACACTAAAGAAGGAACCTGCATGCCACATTTGCGTTGAGAAAGAATAGAATCGCGCTAAAGGAGGAAGAATGCCTTTGTGTTGGCATTGGATCAGTTAAATGCCTTTATGGTTGTCTATTTTAGGAGTGGTTGACCAGTGCAAGGGTCGACCTGCTCAGCCTTCTCAACATTATTTATTCCATCCTCTTCCTGAGAGATGAAATAGCTAGTTGCGGTGAATAGACTCTGTAAAATTCTGCTCAGATTTAATAAAACTATATGTTCAGCTGTGTATGCATGTTTTAGTCCTCTATGAAGTAATTCATTGACGTAGACTAGCCTCTGATTGCTGAGAAGGGCCCCTCAACAAGCGGAGTTTACATTTGTACATATTCAACATTTATCTTTCGTTTTTGCAAGATAAGTAATTTTTTTTTATGTACATATATTTAGTTTTCCTGTAGATGATTTTTGTTGTTGATAAACTGTAATTTTCCTGAGTTTTTATGCAATTTTCCATATGGTCGACCATCCGTCCCTCTGTTTAGATTGTCTTTTCAACTTTCTGTTCCTTCTGCTGTGCAGACCATTTTTCCAGCCTTCTATTTGTCCCTCTGTGTGGTTTGTTTTTCAGCCTTCTATTCGCACCTCCATCCAATCTATCTTCCAACCTTTACTTCGAATTTAGATATAATTTTATAGAATTTTCATTCATTTCCAAAATTTCTAATATTACGTTTTGTGTAGAAATAATTAGCTAGAGTATAGGTTAATTTTCCATCATTTTACTATATTTTTTAGTTAGTGGGGATTCAAATCCATCTTCAGCATTTCATATTCAGTTTTATATTAAATGTTTCATTTTTAATTATGATAAAATTCAGAATATAAATGAGTATAAATGTTTTCTTCTTTTATATATTAATCATGTATCGTATTAATAAAGTAATTCGAATTGATTTATAATTGTTTTTAATATAGGTTAAAGTGTTTATAATTGAATTTATTTCATGTTTAGTTTTGTATATTTGGGAATCTATATATATGTATTATATTTTGTATTTAATATGTATTTTGTAAGTTTCATCTTCTAAAACTTTTATTTATATTCTAGAATTCTTAGATGTATTTTGTATTTACTTTGCATTTTGAACTTTGCATTTTTGTATACATCATTCATATTTTGTGATTGAATTGCTTAATTTTTTGTTGAATGAATGGTAGCATGAATTTTGAATAGAGGGTTATTTTATGATAAATTTATTTTAGGTTATTTTTAATTAATCTAGTTTATTTCCACTATTTTGTTTAGTTTCATTTTAGTTTAGTTTATGAATTCTTTTAGTTTGTTTAGTTTTATTTTTAGTATGGATCCTATTTATTTGCATTAATCTAATTTATTTTATCTTCAGCTTAATTTAGTTCCCTTTATTTTTTATCTTTAACTTTAATTTAGTTTTATGCTTGTATAAATTAATAAATTTTGTACGATAGATTTTGAGCATTAAGGAATAGGGATTGTTTTAGATTGTTCAGATTAGATGCATTAGTTTCATTTTGAAAGTTCTCATAGCTTAGTTTAAGATAAGTTTAATTTTCAAGTTCATATATTAGTTGTTGATTAGATTGGATTTGTTAAACTAGTTTGCTTACATTAGTTGTTGATTCCTCGCAAAGTATTTGTTTACACTTGGTCCTTAGATTAATGTTTCAATTTGCTTTATACGATTGCATAAGTTCGATAACGAGAGTAGCCTAGTTGGTTAGTTTGCTCTTTTGAAAATATATAGTAGCTTTGCTCATAGAATAGATAGATTAGTTCCTCTTTTCACTTATAGCATAATTTCCTATTTTGTAGGAATCAATTTCATATTTTCTTTCGTAATTAATTTCAGTATTTTCTTTCATAGTTAATCATATGGTTACATCTCATCCCTGCATAAGCATATAGTTCATGCATTCATAAAATAGTTTAGTTCATTTGTTGCCTGTTCTGAATAGATAAATTTACTTTCATTACATTAGATTGCTTTAGGACCAAGTGACCGCTTTCCTAGATTAGTTGTCACAATTTCATTTCATAGAATAAATTAGCATAGCATTAGACTTATTAATCCATTTCCTACCTTTATAGAATAGATTAGCATAACATTATATTAGATTTGAATTTTATAGTTACTTTTCAAGTCCTTAGTTAATTCCCTGTTTTCATAGATAGATTAAGTTCATGCATTTAACTCATGATAGTCATGCATGTACATTAAAATCATATAGTTTCATGTTAGCGCATCTACATATTTAGTTAGCTTAGTTAGTTCAGTCCTTCAATTATGCACATATTGTGTTTGCATCTCATAAGCTTCCTCCTCGGGTCGACAATTAAGTGTTGAATTAAATAGTGCATATTTTTCCCAACATTTTGGCGCCGTTGCCGGGTAGGTGCTAAAGGGATTGGATTCTAGGTAGATAGGAGTAGGGAGGTTTCCTTTACATTACATAGCAAGGGGGAGGGGAAACGATAAGACGCAAAGACGACTTCACTATGGAATTTCCATAGTGTGACAGCCTGACGCATCCTTTGTAGTGGGTTTCGCCAAAGCTTTGTTGTTCCTTTTTCGTACAAGTTTGTTTACTTTCTGCAAGATAATTTCATGTAGGTGTTTTAGTGTGTTGTGTTTTATTAATAAATTATTTCTCAAAAACACATCATTTTTCTTTTGGGTACTATAAGAACCCCAGGGACTAATCCTTATGTGAAGCAGGACCTACCAACCAACAACATGGACTCAAAGGTGCTCATCAGTATGAGATAACTCTCTCAAATCCTAGCAGGAGCTAGGAATGATTCTCACCAGGTAAAAACCATCTTGACAGTAATTGAGAGCTTATCAAGCTCTCCCAAAATAACAGACGAACCCAAATCCCAAGAGCTACAAAAATATGTTCTATGTGAGACTGTAAAAGAAGCTGATACATTGGGGAATACACTCTAATGAGAGCAACTGAAAATTAAAGAGTTATTTACATGCAAGCTAACAGATCCATCATATGCTCAAACAACTGCTCAAATAGAAGAAGAGGATCTATATGACATAGCGAAGGAAGGTGAGTACCAAGACTACATCAAAACATGGTATCAGGAGGTAACTCGACCACAATAGGTAACTCGACACCTATTGATGCACATAAAAGTAAGTTGGTTTCCCTTCCACATTCAGGTAATCACCGCAACAATATTTTCATATGTGGATAAAGGCACAATTATCATTTTGATTCGCACTCGGTTTCATTGGAAAAGTTCATATACTTGAATAAATACATTTTCTTTCTTCTTAGGGTAGGGAAATATGTATATAAATAAAAGTTGCATTCTTAGTTTAGGGGATAATGCAACTTCATTTTCTATTTCAAATAAAAGAACTAAGAAGAAGATCATGTTAATAACTAAACCAAAACAATCTTACATCATTATTCATTTTCATATATGCATACTTATTATTATACCAGTTACTTAAGACCAACTTTAAATATTAGGGGGATTTGTCATAAATTAAGGTCCATCTAAAACCTAGAGGTCACTCGTACATCCTAGCTTCTTTATCAGGGCATGTTATTCAAGTATCTCTACTACACAGCAGCATAAGGGTGAATGAAATTCCTAGTTTATGGGGAACACTACTATAACTCTATATGAAAGAGGCGAGATTTGGGTCTAGAGACACCTTTCATTAATTATCAAATGGCTTCATCCACTTCACACTAAATCCATCAACCGTGTGTATCTTTAAGTTAGTAGATTCCTCTTGTAGCCTTTATTTTTCCATGATAATAAAAAAGAGAAGACTAGCTATCCTCCAATCCATATACCATCCCACCCTGTACCATGGTTTTCAGAGTTGCTCTCCCGCCACTCCTTCATAGGAAAAATCATTTGCCAAATATCTATAGGGACTAGAAACATTGGGATAAGAGCCTCTGATAGAAAACGGTTTAAGAGGTTAACCCACCGGGGTACTGAATAGGCTCGCTAGAAGTGGGTACCATCCTATGGGTATTACTAGGTAAACCCGACAGGGTACTGAATAGACCTGATTGAAAGAGGGGAACATACCTTGGGAGGACAGCTTGTTAAAAAGAGAAAGAGAAAAAAATATGAAAATTATTTTGTGATAATAAAGGTTGTTGTGGGTCTACTGAAGGATGGTATGCATGGTTGATCTAAAGAAAAGGAACTCCATCAATTTGCCATTTGAGAATGTTTCCAAGTTGCACTTAAGACCCTATTGTCAAATTCATACCATACCTAGGATGTCACTATCCTAGAAGTGGGACCCATAAAACTTAGGAGTCTACTGAACTTGAAATGCAAACTCTGTCCATAATTACTTGAATAATGATAAACCTTTGAGAAGTAGTAGGGATGAATGGTTTTCTATAGGCTTTACTGACTATTTATATTCTCACTCTTTCCATATTAACCTAGTCTTAATTCATTCATGACATGAGGACATGCCATACCTTTGGTCTAGGGGAGGGAGTCTCGATTTATATGGTCTTCACAAACTTGAATTATTACTAGTAGCATAATTGTATGCATTAAGAAATATTAAATAATACGCATTTTTTTTAGTATCTCATACCATAACTTTTTTTTTCTAAGTCCTAGTTTTCATGTAGTAATAAATATGGCTTCATTTTGTTGAACGATTGCCTATAAACTATTAATGATCAAGCAGATTTTTTGAATAAATGAAAGACCACTTCTGATTCATTCATGACACAAGGACGTGCCATACCTTTGGTCTGGAGGTATGTTGGGCCTCAAAATTGTCTTTTATAATGGCTTTATTTACATCAATTTCATGACCTATTTACCTAAATATAATACATCTATCTTTAATTTGCCTATCTTTTACTATGTTTTCATCAATTATAACTTATAAATCTAAAAGAAGCTCAATTCATCATTTTTGATGTATTATTGCATTTAGTGCGTATTTTGGCATTCCATTCAACCCCTTCTTTTGGTCCTAAGTTCCACACTAGGCTTAATGGCATGTTTCTTATTAGGTTCTGTTGAGGCCCAGAAATTCACAGGAAACAACAGTAAGGGATTCTCCCCAGTCAACGTTCCCAACTAGCACATGACTGTTTGGAATGGGGAATCCGTCCAGTTTGCGGTCGGGCTACCGTAGGTCAAAATAACAAAAACAAAGGCTTTACCGGTTGCGGCCCGGTCCACCGTGTATTTTTTGACTTAATGTATGATATGCAAGTGCCTAATTGACCATGCAGGGCGATAAGATGCAAGGAGTAGTCACAACGTGATGCGCAGGTTCTTACCTCTCGTCTTAGCATTCACAAGCATCTAAATCACATACAACAAGAAATCAAAACTAACTACCTAAACTATCCCTAGGGAGTAGGATTATCATTCATTGGTGAGTAATATATTTTGTACATGCATAATGAAAAGTTACAGATAGCTGACCCTTCTTTGAAGACACATGAACAATTGCAGATTTGTGAACAACCAGTTAGCCAATTATTTTATGAACAACATTTATTACTCACAGTGGAAAAACATCACAAAATATATTGAAAATCATTCAACAAGAACATAGGTTCATGAAGTTAAACACTCTCACAGTTAATGAAACATAGCTGAAAACAAAATAGTTCCCCTTCAACCTTGATCATTTAATCACATTGATACATTCCACAGTTCGCTCTCTCCAGCAGGTAAAATTGCAGTTTTTTATTGTAAAACGAAATAGTTCCTCTTACAAGAAAATGGTTTACAATTTTTTCCAGGGAAAAATTCCCTCTCTAAGTTCTACTTTCCTCTATTTAAACTACAATTGCAGACCGCTTGGGCTGCCCCCCAAATGTATGACCTTTTAGTTCCTCAACGCTTCATATTATTCTACCTTTTATGCGCATGCTCATGATTGGCTGAGTGACTGCCGGACCTTTCAGAGCTACTCCTCTGTCACTATTCATTTTTTCTTTTTCCTTCGTTTGTCCTTCTTGCGATCCTGTTAGTTTCAGCCCTGCCTCTACCAAGCAGTCCATCTTCCTCCACGCCGCAGTAGTTTGACCGATCTCCCGAACCCATCTGCAATCAATCGACAAGTATCATTCATTGGGATGGCATTTTAAACATTAAAATTAACCACCTGAAACAGCTAATCCACAAGAAAACGGCCAGGTGCATCTCTCGATCTGGAAAGAGTTTTGATTAAGCCCTGGGCGGGAAATTTCTAGATCGGCAGTCAGAAGGCTTTGACATCGGGCGTGAAAAGGCTATCCTATCTGCAACAGTGGAAAAGACAAAGGCTATAGTTACTCGAAACGAAGGGCAGGAAAATCTCAATCGGAAGTCGGACGGCTTTACACTTCGGAAGCTAAAGGACTTTGAGAGCCGCAACGGCGGAAAGGAAAAGAGTTAGAGACACCCGAAATGCGGGCGGGAAAAGGTTTTAGTCGGCAGTCGGACGGATTTGCACTTCGGAAGACAAATGACTTTAAGAGATGCAACGATGGAAAAGAGAAGGCTAGATCCACGCAATGCATAGTCGGAAGTCGGACGAATTTGCACTTCGGAAGCCAAATGAATTCCCCTACGGAACGGCTGAAGAAAAACGGCTTCGGCTATGCAGCTAAATCAGGTCGACACGCATCGGCAGTCAAAAATATTTTGGCTTCGGGTGCTAAACTACTTTGGGTTCCGCAACGGCGGAAGCGAAAAGGCTTCGGCTTTCGATCCAACAAGAATGACTCCCGATCCATATAAATATTCTAAGTGTTTTAGACAGGTTTAAAAAATCAATACGGCCAGAAACCTACTATACCTCCACAATGGCGACCCACAATAAAAACACTTGGTTCAAACAACAGGCGAAACAAACTTAGAGTCTGAGACTCACCATAAATTCCAAACGCAATCAAAATCCGAAACCCTGGGTGTGAGTTAAGCCTTTACAATCATCAAAATACAACACGACCACACATTCAAAAGATCCAACGATTAAAACAATGCAAAATCATGAGGAGGGGCCCAAAAATTAAGAAATTTGGGGAGAACAGTTGTGTCGGCAACAATTGGCAATTACCTGGTGAACCTAGATCTATGGGTGATTAATCTCTGAGTGACAGGCTGTTTAACAACAACTGCATCTATTGAATTCTTCCATCTCTCTAGATTTCTCAAATGCCAACAGTGTGTACCCTCAATCATTGATAATAGTCCAATTTGGGAGAGTGGAAACCAAGATTTTCAAGTCCAGATGACTCTGTTGAGGCCAAAGGATGAGTTTCATTATTATCTTTGTCTTCAGGTAGCTGATAGCTTGGACCCCACAGGATTGTCGCATATGGTAAACAGAAATATTCATTTGTTCCTCATTCCCATGCCACTTTAGCACTTTTGTGCTTCTGGACTTTTGTCCCTTTTATATATGAGCCCTCCTGCATGCCTTTCTTACTGAATCTTAATTCAGGATCCTCTATCCCATAGTGTCCTTTTGTGTGAGTGGTGTTCTTCAAGTTTCAGCTCATGGACGGAGAGGATATTTCGGCAATTTAATACTTATGATTCAGCACCTGCTTTGATTTATGATGATTTCATAGGAGTTTTGACTCTTTATTTGCCTTTTGGCATTCGTTTCTTGGCATGGGATCATTTATATTTAATATACTGTTCACCTTGCTCCTTTCCATGGGTCCTCCGCTGTCGCTCCTTAGAAAATTTTAAGTGTGACATGGATGGAGCCTCAACATAGTACTCCAGACTCTTCGAATCTGGTTTATTTCACAGGGGTTAAGTAGGACTTCAATGCACACAGAATTATTCGAGAAAACGACTAAACTGGAAGAAATTCTTTTATACAAAACACACAGTCTGAGACCCAAAATGTTTATCATTCCCAAACAATTTAATGTTCTCTATGCAACCGCGGGTTCATTCCCTTTATTAGAATCGAGAAAACAAACTAAAACAAACTGTAAAACATGACTCAAAAGACAGCCAAACAGATTATTTATATACAAGATAGAAGAATTCAAACAAACTCAGGAAAAATACAACTTGAGGACCAAACCATTTACTTGTAAGTTCTCTTCCCATCCTTGCAGATCTTGCAACTTATAGGTAGAAGGGCCAAGCTTTGCCGCTATCTGATAAGGGCCTACCCATAACTGCTGGAATTTAGTGTGCTTTCCTTTCTCATCATGGGGGTGATCCCATTTGAGGACTAAGTCTCCTACTTCAAAGTCTTTTGTTCCAGCTTTATGCTTGTCGAACCATCTCTTAACTAACTCCTGCTGTTGCTTAAAGAGTTCTATGGCTTTAGATATAGCCTCTTCTACTTTCAGGAGATTATATATTCTTATTTGCAAAACTTCATCATCCGACCCCCTAGACTCTTGAGCTAGGATGGAAGATGGTAGCATGATATTGGGAGGAAGGATGGCTTCTTTACCATAGACAAGGGTATATGGAGACACTCCAATCGCAGACTTGGGGGTGACTCTATCGGCCCAAAGGGAATTTGGTAATGCTGAGTGCCAACTCCTCTGGTTTTCTACCATAGTCTTCTTTAAAATTCTAATCATATTTTTATTAGAGGATTCAGCCAGACCATTTCCTTGTGGATAGTAATTAGTAGAGTAATGCAATTTTATCCCTTTATCATGAGCAAAAGAAGTCAATTTAATTGATGAAAAGTACTTAGCATTATCAAAGACTGACGAAACTGGAACTCCAAACCTGGTCATGATATGATCTTGCAGGAAGCTGATGACTTCGTCTTCATTTATCTTGCGCAGCGGGATAGCTTCTACCCAGCGAGTGAAATAATCAGTAGCGGTTAGAATGTACTTGTGCTGCAAAGAGGAATTCAGCTTTATTTCTCCAATAATATCCAGTCCCCATTGCTCAAATGGCTTCGTGATCATCACAAGATTTAGAGGTGCTGCTACTTTAGGTTGTCTCCCACTACACCTTTGGAAAATATCACACTTCCTGACATGTGTGTGTGCATCTCTAAAGAGCGTAGGCCAATAGTAACCTGCCCTGAGGATTTTGTGGGCTGTGGTATCCCCTGAATAATGTCCTCCAGCAGGACCATCATGCAATTTTTCCATCACTTTCTTCGCATCTTCCTTTTCTAAGCATCTAAGAAGAACCCCGTCATAATTCTTTCTAAATAATACTCCTTCAACAAGTTGATAGGAAGCCGATTTAAGACGCAGCACTCTTCTTTGCTTGGAACTCCAATGTTTTGGTAACATCCCTTCCTACAGGTAATGCACAAGGTCTCTATACCAAGACTTGGGAGCTGTAAACAAAGGACATACATCCATTAAATGTAATTCGGCTTCATCCTCCCAGGCATGTTCTTCATTGTTCCCATTTTATGTCATCAGTTTGCACAACCCTTGTCCTTTAACTATGGATGCTGACTTGAATTCAAGGTCATACTCTTGAAGAGTTGTTACCCAGTTGCCTCTTCTTTCTCCTAACTCCTTCTGTATAAGAAGAGACCTTACAGCTGGGTAGGGGACGATCACCTTGGTTATATTTTTTAAAATATAAGGCCTGAATTGTTTTACTGCTTTGAATACAGCGTAAGCTTGTTTATCAACAGCTGGGTAGTTCAACTTAGCCCCCTGTAGACTAGTACTCATAAAGGATATTGGGAATTCGTCCCCCCCATCTTCCTTTTGGGTGAGCACTGCAGCTAATGAATCATCAGATGCAAAGGTATACAAGATGAAATATTTGTCGAAATCTGGGCTTTTCAGGGATGGTGCATGTGCAACAACAGTTTTGATTTTGCTGAATGCACTCTTCTCAATTTCAGTCCACTTGAATAGTTCATTTTTCTTTACCATCTACTGCAATGGCTTGACAATCTGAGCAAAATCAGGCACAAACCTTCACATGAAATTTATCGTTCCCATAAATGATTGCATCCCTTTTTTATTATGGGGCAAGGGGATTTTCCTTAATTCTTTCTAGATCTATAGAGATTCCTTTCTTCGAAACTATGTGACCCAGCAACTTGCCCTCCGTGACAGCGAACACACACTTCTTAGGATTGAGTGAGATGCCATATTTTCGATAGCGTTCAAAAATTTGTCTTAAGTGAAACACGTGCTCTTCTCTTTTCTTCGAGAATATTGTAATATCGTCAAGGTATACTACAGCACTTCGGAAAATTAATCCATGGAAAGCTATGTCCATACCCCTCTGAAACGTTGCTCCAGCATTTATAATCCCAAAGGGAATCCTTCTATAGGCAAAGGTTCCACATTTGGTCCTGAACGTTGTCTTCAATCTGTCTTCTTCAGCTACTAATACTTGATTGTAGCCAGAGAAACCATCTAATAATGAAAACAGTTCAGAACCTGAAACCATTTGTAGCAGTTGCTCCATGGGTGGCACAGGATAGTTATCTTTGTCTGATGCATGGTTTAGGTTCCTGAAATCCATGCAGAGTCTGATTTCTCTAGACTTTTTGCTTACCGGTACCAGATTTTATACCCACTCAGAGTGTCTGACTTTGAAAATGATTCTAGCATCCAATAATTTCTTTACTTCACTCTGAATCAGTGGTTCCAATTTTGGATGCATTTTTCTTAACGGTTGCTGATATGGCTTGACTCCTGCTTTAATGGGGACGACATGCTTGATGATGCTGGTGTCGTATGTTTTCAAATCTTCGTACGTCCATGCAAAAACATCTTTATATTGTTTAAATAAACTGATGAATCTGCCTCTTTCTATCGGTGAACAACATTTGCTGAGATTCACAAATTTGGGATTCATCTCAGTCCCTAAATTTATCAGCTCGAACTGTAGAGAAGAGCTCTGGATCTTCACATTGGCTGGTCTTCTGAATTTTTCATTTAAATCAAACATTTTCTCTAACGTTCTGACTCCTTTAGGAATGAAATTGTCATATTTCATCTCGGCCTGATGTTCCTCATAATCTATAATGGCTCCTTTAAAGACCTCATCATTTGTCAAGCACTCTATTATTTGCTGATCATCGTCGAACACTCGCAAGTTGGTGATCATATCCGATACTGAGGGCCTGAAAAGTAGTTCGACAGAACATCGATTATTAGTGGGTACGAGCCTAGCGGCTGATGTGGCCAACAGGTCAGCTGCTGCATTTTTAATTCTTGGAATTGAAATAATGTTCAATGCATTAAAACATTTAAGCAGGTCCCATACCTCATTTTGGTAAGCTTTCAAGTGAGGGGAAACACAATGTATTTGATTTCGGATTTGTTTCACAATAATTTCAGAATCCCCGAAAACTTTTAGATTACTTACCTTTAATTCAATCGCTTTCTTGAGTCCCTGCACCAGCGCTTCATACTCAACTGTATTATTAGTACACTCAAACTCTAATCTACATGAAAGGAAATGTTTATTCTTCTGTGGTTCGATTAGGACACAGCCAGCCCCTGACCCTTCTAATGTCTTAGAGCCATCAAAAAACAAAATCCAAAAATCACTAATTACTGAATGTGAATCTATTCCTACTGCTAAGTCTACTATTTTACAGTCAATCTCATCAGCCTGTGAGAAATGAAGGAGATCAGGATGAGTGTCTGATGTGTTACTGGCTTCTTCTGCTTGGTAATTTCCTGGTTCTAACTCAATAAAATAGTTTCCCAATACAGAATCCACTGGTTCATTCTTCTCATTTAGTTGATTAACATTGTATCTCATGTGAGGTTCTCTCAGAATCTTAATCTGGTTTGGACTTCCTTTGTATGGCAACCACAGATGCGACCAATCAGAGGCAAAATATCCATTTAATTTGGCCGACCAATCTCTTCTCAGGACAAGACCGTAAGTGTCTGGTATATTGGCCACCACGATGTTAATAACTTGGCATACTTTGTCATTGGATGCCAGACAGACTAGGACATCTTCCATCTCACCAATTACCTTTACATCTATCCTATCCAACTGAATAACCCTCCACGTGGATGGCTTAGGATTCCCATTTATCTTTTTACAGACTGATATGGGCATGACATTAACTGAAACCACTGAGTCTACCAGACAATTATGCACGTTATGATTAAAAATTTCAAATGTGAGGAGGAAAGGTGGATGTTTGCTTTTAGACTTACCTCCAACGCTGGTTTCTCCAATTTCTTCCTCCTCCTGAGGTTTATTATCCATGGGAAGCTTCTCATCCGATGCTTCAAGTGCTTTCAACAGTCTTTGTTTTTGCTGTGGCACTTTACACATTTCGAATAGCGGAACATTCGCTTTTACCTTCTTTAAATCCTCCATGATGTCATAGTCCATCGGCTGCTCAATGTGGTGAGGTTTATCAGCATTCGTCTTTCCTTCATTTGGCCTAGCCAATGTATTATTATGCTTCGAATCTTGGCTGGTAATAGTGAATTATGGAATCTTATCAGCTGAGGATTTATTTTGAAATTTCTTTACATTTCTTTGCAGCCTTTTGATATTTGGTAGAATGAGACTATTTTCTTTAATTGGCCCTTGTCTCCTTGTTGCCACGTTGGTTTCCATGACGTCCTTGTAGCCCCGATTCTTTTCTTTTTCAGCATCAAATAATGAAACAGAATCCCACAAAACCATGGTTTTTTCTTCTTGTTCCTTTGTTGACGTAGCATTCTCTTTTCTCTCTTCTTCTCCATCTTCCGTTAATCTAGAATCCAACAGTTGATTCATGACCAACGTCATCAAATTTATCCATTGAGGATAGTTCTTTTCAAAGTGTGGCTATTGGTGGAAAGTACAAAAATTGTCCATGCCTACCTCTGTTAAATTCATAGATCCAATATTGTTAGGAGGAGGTTGAGACTGATTGTTGTCCTCTCTTTTCTTATAATATGGTTTATAAAACTTTTGTGTTTCCTTCTCTTTCTCCAAAGCTTTGATTTTGTTGGAAATCTTTTGCATCATTTTGGCCATATTTTCCAAATCCGGCGACTTTTCTTCCTTAGGATTATTAAACAATAAGGCTTTTCTTCCTGCACCTTTCTCTCCTGATTGTTCTGGATAATCTTCAATACTTTCTATTTCCACTTCCACTACTTCTGCCTCTTCATAGGTTTCCGTCAAAGTAGGCTTGGCCCTACCTTTGCAAAACATGGCAAAATCAGGGCCTAAATCTGAAGTATAATACTCAATCAATACCTTGTCCGAAGGCTTATCTGTATCAGAGAAATTCTTGAGATATGATGCAAACCTTTGTGTGAAACTGTGCACCTTTTCTTTTATTTCTTTCTTCAACGCGCACAGCCCTTTCATGAGAGCTGCATGAGTTTTCTGAGTTGCATAGTTACTTCTAAAAATTCTTTCGAAGGTATCCCAATCAGGGATAGAGTTAGCAGGAAACCCAAAGTACCATGATGCTGCATCTCCTTTAAGGGTGTTAGAATATAATCCACCGGGATTATATATTGTAAATAAATAAATAAATAGGAATATGAATAGTTGCATAGGAAGGTGAAAAGGCTGGTTCTCAACCACCACATGAAATGTATAAATGTATGATATGTCAATGGAATAGAATTGAATCGGGAGTTATACCTAACAAGTGGTATCAGAGCTTGGCTATTTGCCATAACTCTTGCCTGGTGCATTTCAGTCCTGCTGCACACCTACCTGCCTCTTGCCAATCTGCTCATTCATCTGCTTTCCTTAGTCTACAGATTGCATGCATTGGTGCATGCGCTGGCTGCTCTAACGCTCCGCTCAGCCCCATCTAGATTTCTACCATTTTTCCTGGATTCCCATAGTTTGTTCTTATTTTTTACAAAATTCGCTGCAAAAAAAACGCGAGCTACATTCCATGGGTAAGCTGCGACCTTCCTACCCATGAACATGAGCTGGAGTTTGGCATAGACTATAATCTGTGCACACTTATTTCCTTTTAATGCTGCGTTGAACTGATATCTCACTACTGCGTAAGTTTTGTGGGTTATGAGGATTCTGTACATTGTTTTGTGGAGATTGAATGAAAGCCACGAATGATAAGTTCTTGCCCAAGCCCTAGACTTGATATCAAATGAGTCCGGTAGTCTCCATCCCGCTCGAATCATTTTGGATAAAGGCTTCTTCCCATAAGAAGTCGATTCTCATTAGGATGTTCTCTCATCACCAGATCTAAACATTGCAAAAGATCTGGATTCAGTTCCATGTGAAACCCTAATTCTGCATTGAAGCGAATGGGTATAGTGTGCTCTCAGTTCACTGAGAATTGGATGCTGCAAACCCTAAAATAATATATTCCCTATATGTGTTGTGAGTGAGATTGTTGTGATGCTGTGTGGAGAAGAGATGGTATTGCTGCGACTTGAAGACAGCTGCCTCTATAGAATAACAAAACAGTATGCCGCAGACAAATGAAACAATATAAGTTTTGAATGCAAAGCTATTATAAATGCTATCCAATGATCTATCGATAACGGCGGAGAGAGAGGGAATTGTTTCTTTTCCATGTAGCACGTTTGGAAGTACGAGCTGATGTAAGTCCATGAAGCTCGCTGTGCTTGTGAACTCCATTACAGATCCAGTTGATTCAAGGNCGGCGGAGAGAGAGTGAATTGTTTCTTTTCCATGTAGCACGTTTGGAAGTACGAGCTGATGTAAGTCCATGAAGCTCGCTGTGCTTGTGAACTCCATTACAGATCCAGTTGATTCAAGGATCATTTCGAATTACAGTGTGTGCCTGGTCGACCAGGATCACTTCGAAATACTTGTAGGTGGAGTCCTGATTAATCCAGGAAGAGTTCAAAACTCTCAATCCTCCCAGCTTTCGTCTTGCTCTCTCTTCTGCCACAGATCTCAAGCTACGCTGGAAGTTGAGTTGGGTGATACCCTGCTCTAATACCTATGCTGAAGACTGCATGCATGTTTCATTGGAGATAGCCGCGTTGGAGATAGCCTGTGATAGCTGCGTTGAGCTAGCTGCCTGTGTTGGTTAAGCTAGCTGCATGTGTTGAAGCTGATGCATTTTGGGAATACACAAACCCTAATCTCTACCCTAGCTATTTGCGTGGAGAGTTGTATATATGTTGCGTGGAGAGTGACTGATATATATCTTTTTGTATGCTGTATATCATGCTGATTGATATATTGTGATTGATATGCTGACTGATATTATGCTGAATATTGAAGAATAATGTATGAATCTTGTGAAATCTATATGTTGTTTTGTTGGTGTTGATTGCATTGAGACTGCTCGTGCAATTGGGAATATTGCCATTGAGCAATTTTTTTCTACTGCTGCAAGTTCTTGAAGCTGCCTGCGTGGAGTCTTTTGGGTGTGTTGGCCAAAGAACTCATTTCTCTAGGTGCTGCTACAAGCCTGTTTCAAGATAATGTATTGAGGTATTATTGTAATTTTTCATAAGAAGATTTGAATTGTCCATGTAAAACAACACTCTAAATTAAATTACATGGAGATGCTTTGAAAGCATTCTAATCTTGTGTTTCTTTGAGAGCTGTGCCTCACCATCACCAGTGGTGAATTATCTGCTTATGAACTTATTGACAGCATATTTTCTCTGTAAATGAACTTATTGTAAATCACCTTGGCAGAGACTGTAGACCTACAAGGTTATTGTTTTTCTCTTTATCATATTAAGATCATTATTGCAAATTACACTAACAGTTGTAAAATATGCAATCTATAGCATCTATAGTTGGTGTCACTCTCTTTGGCAAAGAGAGAGGCAGAGGAAGAAGAAAATTCAGAGGCAGAGGGGGCAGAAACAACTTCACCAAAAGATCAGATTTGCAGTGCAAGCGTTGTGGAAAGACTGGGCACACATCAGATCAGTGTTGGGATTCGTGGGACTCCATCAAAGACAAGCATAACCAGAAGAAAGATGACAATAAAAACCAAGATGCTAGTAAATTTTCTGATTCTTGTATTGTTGCACATTGTAATCTTGGAATTAATGAAATGACTTCACTTTCTTCTTACAAATATTGTTGGCTTCTTGATACTGGTGCAACATCACACATGACATTTAGAAAATACTGTTTTGAAGAACTTAATGAAACAATAGATGGCATAGTGTACTTTGCAGATAAGTCAAGTCTTAAACCAA
>LPNX011064986.1:82777-196416 GCA_001517045.1 Pseudotsuga menziesii
AAAGGAGACTCAAGACGTTGGACTCAAGTACTCTAAAGTGGATGACTTCAAACTTATTGGGTACTCAGATTCAGATTTTGATGGCGATAAGGAGATAGGAGTATCAACTTCTGGATACACTATGAGTCTTGGATCAGCAGCTGTCTCATGGAGATCATACAAACAGTCAGTTCCGGCAGATTCAACAACAGAAGCAGAATATGTGGCTGCAGCTGAAGCAACGAAAGAAATAGTATGGCTCAGGAAGATACTTGAATATTTGCAAGAAAAACAAGAGAAATCCACTCCATTGTTGGTCGATAATACTTCTGTAATCAAGATGGCTAAGAATCCTAGATTCCATGATCGAACCAAACACATCAACACAAAGCATCATTTGATTCGACATCATGTAGAGGCCAAGAAAGTCCATCTTCGACATTGTTCCACAAATGATCAAGTTGCAGACATCTTCACCAAAGTGCTTGGATGAGAAAAGTTTGAAAGATTCAGAACCATGCTCGAACTTACGAACACCCCTTCGGATTAAGAGGGGGATTGTTAGAATATAATCCGCCGGGATTATATATTGTAAATAAATAGGAATATGAATAGTTCCATAGGAAGGTGAAAAGGCTGGTTCTCAACCGCCACATGAAATGTATAAATGTATGATATGTCAATGGAATAGAATCAAATCGGGAGTTATACCTAACAAAGGGTATGCGGGAACAGTCTGCAGACTACATCTTCATACTCCCCGGCCCTTAATCCTTCAATTGCCAAGTAAAAACTTTGTTAGTGATCATCTACTAGTATTTTCTCATTTGGATCGAACTTGGGCAACATCTTGTCAAAGGCTTGAGGTAGGTCGTGTAATGGAGGTGTCAGGTTTAATGGTGATCTGGCTCTCCATGCGGGTGGTGGATTAGGTGGGTTAGGTGGTTGATTTGTGTTTACGCCTGCCATGAGTCTGGGTGGAGAGTGAGGAGGCGAGCCAACTGGAGTATGAGCAGGAGAACTATGAGGGGTATCTGGGCCTTCTTGGTTCAAAGGTAGCACAACTTCCTGTAAGGCTGTTTCTACAAGTTCTTCCCAGTCTCCAACCAGCACTGAGTCTTCTACTACAGGATGATCTTTCCTTTTGTATTCTCTTCTGGGAAATTCAGGGATGATTGGAAATCCTCCAATATTCTTTACATATTCTCTGGTGTGTCTTCTCAGATCATTAACAATTTCATTTCCAACAGAATATAGATGTTCTCTTTCTTCCAAAATTGGATTATGAAACCCACTGCTCTCAGGACTGTTACCGGTGGAATAATCTCGGGAGAAGGGGTTTCCTCGGCCAGCCATACACTGGTGGCCCTCCTTATAGCGCCAACTACTGTTGAGGCCTAGAAATTCGCAGGCAACAACAGTAAGGGATTCTCCCTAGTCAACTTTCCCAACTAGCCCATGACTGTTTGGAATGGGGAATCCGTCTGGTTTGCGGTCCGGCTACCGTAGGTCAAAATAACAAAAACAAAGGCTTTACCGGTTGCGGCCCAGTCCACCGTGTATTTTTTGTATTTTTTGACTTAATGTATGATATGCAAGTGCCTAATTGACCATGCAGGGAGATAAGATGCAAGGAGCAGTCACAACATGATGCGCAAGTTCTTACCTTTCATCTTAGCATTCACACGCATCTAAATCACATACAACAAGAAATCAAAACTAACTACCTAAACTATCCCTAGGGAGCAGGATTATCATTCATTGGTGAGTAATATATTTTGTACATGCATAATGAAAAGTTACAGATAGCTGACCCTTCTTTCAAGACACATGAACAATTGCAGATTTGTGAACAACCAGTTAGCCAATTGTTTTATGAACAACATTTATTACTCACAGTGGAAAAACATCACAAAATATACTGAAAAGAATTCAACAAGAACATAGGTTCAGGAAGTTAAACACTCTCACAGTTAATGAAACACAGCTGAAAATGAAATAGTTCCCCTTCAACCTTGATCATTTAATCACATTGATACATTCCACAGTTCGCTCTCTCTAGCAGGTAAAATTGCAGTTTTTGATTGTAAAACGAAATAGTTCCTCTTACAAGGAAATGGTTTACAAGTTTTTCCAGGGAAAAATTCCCTCTTTAAGTTATACTTTCCTCTATTTAAACTACAACTGCAGACCGCTTGGGCTGCCCCCCAAACGTCTGACCTTTCAGTTCCTCAACACTTCATATTCTTCTACCTTTTCTGCGCATGCTCGTGATTGGCTGAGTGAGTGCCGGACCTTTCAGAGCTGCTCCTCTGTCACTATTCATTTTGTCTTTTTCCTTCGTTTGTCCTTCTTACGATCCTGTTAGTTTCAGCCCTGCCTATACCAAATGGTCTGTCTTCCTCCACGCCGCGGTAGTTTGACCGATCTCCTAAACCCATCTGCAATCAATCGACAAGTATCATTCATTGGGATGGAGTTTTAAACATTAAAATTAACCACCTGAAACAGCTAATCCACAAGAAAACAGCTAGGTGCATCTCTCGATCTGGAAATAGTTTTGATTAAGCCCTGGGCAGGAAAGTTATAGATCGGCAGTCGGAAGGCTTTGACATCGGACATGAAAAGGCTATCCTAGCCGCAACGGCGGAAAAGACAAAGGCTATAGTCACTCGAAACGCGGGCGGGAAAAGCTCAATCGGAAGTCGGACGGCTTTACACTTCGGAAGCTAAAGGACTTTGAGAGCCGCAACGGTGGAAAGGAAAAGAGTTAGAGACACCCAAAATGCGAGCGGGAAAATGTTTTAGTTGGCAGTCAGACGGATTTGCACTTCGGAAGCCAAATGACTTCCCCTACCACAATGGGGGGAGAAAAATGGCTTCGGCTATGCGGCTAAATCAGGGCAACACGCATCGGCAGTCAGAAAGATTTGGGCTTCGGGTGCTAAACTACTTTGGGTTCCGCAATGGCAGAAGTGAAAAGGCTCCGGCTTTCGATCCAACAAGAATGACTCCCGATCCATATAAAGATTCTAAGTGTTTTAGACAGCTTTAAAAAATCAATACGACCAGAAACCTACTATACCTCTGCAACGGCGACCCACAATGAAAACACTTGGTTCAAACAACGGGCGAAACAAACTTAAAGTCTGAGACTCACCATAAATTCCAAACGCAATCAAAATCCGAAACCCTGGGCGAGAGTTAAGCCTTTACAATCATCAAAATACAACAAAACCACACATTCAAAAGATCCAACGATTAAAACAATGCAAAATCACGAGGAGGGGCCCAAAAATTAAGAAATTTGGGGAGAACAGTTGCGTCGGCAATAGGTTCTTGGTTCGTTTTACCCTCACCTCCTATTTCTTACCGGTCCCGTGAATTCCTGCACATGCAAAAACCATGAAGTAAGGATGGATTTTAACATTTCAACTTTAAACACATAAGAATGTGAAATATTAAAAGGCTTTAATATTAAAACATTAAATATTTTGTTTAAATGTTAAATCACTCCATAAAGTAAAAAGTCATAATCCAAATTAATTAAAACATAAAGTAAAATGTCATAATCAAAATTAATTAAAACATAAAGTAAAAAGTGATATGGATTTTTAACATTTATTTAATTAATTAAATTACCCTTGGCCATTTAAAATCTATTTGAATATGATATGGTAAAATTCCTTTTGAACATTTGTTTGAAATATTTCGTTGGCCACATATAATATACTATCACGTTTCCATTTAAAACTTAATATTATTAAAAACCTTTTAAAGTGGAATGGTTTTTACATTTTAATATTATAAAAACTTTAAAAAGTGGCTTTCATCATTTTGGTTCTAATATAATGATTTTTATGTGCAGGCCATAAACAATATATGTAGGCCGTGAATAATATAAATGCACGCCGTGAAGGAATGGAGCGGCTTAAAGGAAATGCGTAGTCATAAAAATGAAATCTCAACCATTATTTAAACCTAGCACCCAACCAATCGAATTCATCCATGAATTAAACTTAGCATCCAGCTCATGACACCACTCATTGTTCAGATCGCAGAGTTCATTGCGCGCTGATGCCAGACATTAAAGTCTGAAACAGTTTTACAAACCTCCTGCTATCCACGCGTTTGAATAATGGAACAATCTCCATTCTAGAAGATCAGGTGTGTATGAGTCCCGCTCTTAACAACTCACCATCAGTTCACAGACTTAATGATGAAAGATATGCGTTCTAGAAGACCGCCACCATGTACACTACCCTTGCTTGACACCACTCCACCAGCACACTGAAGAAGGAACCTGCATGCCACGTTTGAGTTGAGGAATAACAGAATCACGCTAAAGGAGGAAGAATGCATGTGCATTGCCATTGGATCCGTTAAATGCCTTTATGGTTGTCTATTTTAGGAGCAGTCGACCACTGAAAGGGTCAACCTGCTCACCCTTCTCAATATTATATATTCCAGCCTCTTCCTAAGAGCTGAAGTATCTAGTCGCCGGTGAATAGACTCTGTAAAATTCTGCTCAGGTGTAATAAAACACTATGGTCAGCTGTGTATGCATGTTTCAGTATTCTGTGAAGTAATTCATTGACATAGACTAGCCTTGGATTGCTGAGAAGGTCCCATCAACAACCGAAGGTTCCAGTTGTACATATTTAGCATGTATCTTTCGTTTTTACAAGACAATTTTGTTTTTATGTACATATATTTAGTTTTCCTGTAGATGATTTTTGTTGTTGATAAACTGTAATTTTCCTGAGTTTTTATGCATTTTTTCATATGACCGACCATTCGTCCCTCTGTTTAGATTGTATTTTCATCCTTTTGTTCGTCCCTTTGTGTAGACCGTTTTTTCAGCCTTCTATTCGTCCCTCTGTATGGACTGTTTTTCAGCCTTCTGTTTGCACCTCCATCCAGTTTGTCTTCCAGCATTTACTTCGAATTTAGATAGAATTTTACAGAAATTTCATTCATCTCCAGCATTTCTAATATTACTTTTTGTGTAGAAATAATTAGCTAGGGTATAGGCTAATTTTTCATCATTTTACAATGTTTTGTAGTTAGTGAGGATTCGAATCCATCTTTAGCATGTAATATTTAGTTTCATATTAATTGTTTCAGTTTTAATTATGATAAAATTCAGAATATAAATGAGTATAAATGTTTTCTTCTTTTATATATTAATCATGTATCATATTAATAAAGTAATTCAAATTGGTTTACAAATTTTTTTATATAGGTTAAAGTGTTTAGAATTGAATTTATTTTATGTTTAGTTTTGTATATTTGGGAATTTATGTAACTGTATTATATTTTGTATTTAATATGTATTTTGTATTTACTTTGCATTTTGAACTTTGCATTTTTGTATACATCATTCATATTTTGTTATTGAATTGCTTAATGTGTTGTTGAATGAATGGTAGTGTGAATTTTGAATAGAGGGTTATTTTATGATAAATTTATTTTAGGTTATTTTTAATTAATCTAGTTTATTTCTACTATTTTGTTTAGTTTCATTTTAGTTTAGTCTATGAAACTCTTTTAGTCTAGTTTAGTTTTATTTTTAGTGTGGATCCTATTTATTTGCATTAGTCTAATTTATTTTATCTTCGGCTTAGTTTAGTTTTCTTTATTTTTTATCTTTAACTTTAATTTAGTTTTATGCTTGTATAAATTAATAAATTTTAGACGATATATTTTGAACATTAAGGAATAGGGATTGTTTTCGATTGTTCATATTAGATGCATTAGTTTCATTTCGAAAGTTCTCATAGCTTAGTTTAAGATAATTTTACTTTTCAAGTTCATAGATTAGTTGTTGATTAGATTAGATTTGTTAAACTAGTTTGCTTACATTAGTTTATGATTCCTCGTAAAGTAATTGTTTACACTTGGTTTTTAGATTAATGTTTTAATTTGCTTTATACAATTGCATAAGTTCGATAACCGGAGTATGATAGCTGGTTAGTTTCAGCTTTTGAAAATATAGAGTAGCTTCGCTAGAATAGATAGATTAGTTCATCTTTTCACTTATAGCATAATTTTCTATTTTATAGTAATTAATTTCATATTTGCTTTCATAGTTAATCATATGGTTAATTCGCATCCCTGCATAAGCATATAGTTCATGCATTCATGAAATAGTTTAGCTGATTTGTTGCCTGTTCTGAATAGTTAAATTTACTTTCATTACATTAGATTGCTTTCAGACCAAGTGACTGCTTTCCTAGATTAGTTGTTGCAATTTTATTTCATAGAATAGATTAGCATAACATTACACTTATTAATCCGTTTCTTTCCTTTATAGAATAGATTAGCATAAAATTAGATTAGATTTGAATTTATAGTTAGTTTTCAAGTCCTTAGTTAATTCCCTATTTTCATAGATAGATTAAGTTCTTGCATTTAACTCATGATAGTCATGCATGTAGATTAAAATCATATAGTTGCATGTTAGTGCATATGCATATTTAGTTAGCTTAGGTTAGTTCAAGCCTTCAATTCTGGACATATTGTGTTCGCATCTCATAAGTTTCCTCCCCGGGTTGACAATTAAGTGTTGAATTAAATAGTGCATATTTTTCTCAACATTTTGGCGCCATTGTCGAGGAGGTGCTAAAGGGATTGGAGTCTAGGTAGATATGGGAAGGTAGGTTTCCTTTACATTACACAACAAAGGGGGGAGAGGAATGATAAGATGAAAATACGACTTCACTATGGAATTTCCATATTGTGACAGCCTGACGCATCCACTTTAGTGGGTTTCCCTAAAGCTTTGTCGTTCTTTTTTCGCACAAGTTTGTTTACTTTCTGCAAGATAATTTCATGTAGGTTTTTTAGTGTGTTGTGTTTTATTAGTAAATAGTTTCTCAAAAACACATTTTTTTTGGGGGTACTATAAGAACCCCACGGACTAATCCTTATGTGAAGCACGACCTACCAACCAACAACATGGACTCAAAGGTGCTCATTAGTATGAGAGAAATCTCTCAAATCCTAGTAGTAGCTGGAAATTATTCTCACCAGGTAAAAACCATCTTGATAGTAGTTGAGAGATTATCAACCTCTCCTGAAATAACAAACGAACCCAAATCCCAAGAGCTACAAAAATATGTTCTCTACGAGACTGCAAAAGATGCTGATACATTGGGGAATACATTCGAAGGAGAGAAACCAAAAATTAAAGAGTTATTTACATGTAAGCTAACAGATCCAACGTATGCTCAAACAACTGCTCAACAAGAAGAAGAGGATCTGTATGACATAGCAAAGGAAGGTGAGTACCAAGACTACATCGAAACATGGTATCTGGATGTAACTCGACCGCAATATCATTCCTTCATTCGACACCTATTGATGAACATAAAAGTAAGTTGGTTGACCTTCCACATTCAGGTAAACACCGCAACAATATTTTCATATGTGGATAAAGGTACAATTCTCATTTTGCTTCGCACTAGGTTTCATTGGAAAAGCTCATATACTTGAATAAATACGTTTTTTTTCTTCTTAGGGTAGGAAAATATGTATATAAATAAAATGTTGCATTCTTAGTTTAGGGGATAATGCAACTTCATTTTTTGTTTCAAATAAAAGATCTAAGAAGAAGATCATGTTAATAACTAAACCAAAACAATCTTACATCATTATTCATTTTCATACATGCATACTTCTTATTATACCAGTTACTTAATACCAACTTTAAATATCATGGGGATTTGTCATAAATTAAGGTCCATCTAAAACCTAGAGGTCACTCATACATCCTAGCTTCTTTATTAGTGCATGTTATTCAAGCATATCTACTACACAGTAGCATAAGGGTGAATGAAATTCCTAGTTTGTGGGGAACACTACTATAAATCTATATGAAAGAGGCGAGATTTGGGATTGGAGACACCTTTCATTCATTATCTTATGGCTTCATCCACTTTACACTAAATCCATCAATCATGTGTATCTTTGATTCAGTAGATTTCTCTTGCAACCTTTATTTTTTCATGATAATAAAAAAGAGAAGACTAGCTATCCTCCAATCCATATACCATCCCACCCTGTGGCACGGTTTTCAGAGTTGTTCTCCCACCACTCCATAGGAAAAATCATTTGTCGAATATCTATAGGGACTGGAAACATTGGGATAATAGCCTTTGATAGAAAATGGGTTTAAGAGGTTAACCCACCGGGGTACTGAATAGGCTCGCTATAGCGGGTACCAGCCTGTGGTATGACCAGGTAAACCCAACGAGGTACTGAACATGCCCGATTGAAAGAGGGGAATCTGCTTGGGGAGGACAGCTTTTTAAAAGGAGAAAGAGAGAAAAAATATGAAAATGCATTTGTGATAATAAATCTTGTTGTGGGTCTACTGGAGGACGATATACATGGTTGATCTAAAGAAAATGAACTCCATCAATCTGCCATTTGAGAATGTTTGTAAGTTGCAATTAATACCCTATTGTCAAATTCATGCCATATCTAGGATGTCACTATCCTAGAAGTGGGACCCATAAAAATTAGGAGTCTAATGAACTTGAAATGCAAACTCTGTCCATAATTACTTGAATAACAATAAAAATTTGAGAAGTAGTAGGGATGACTGGTTTCCTATAGGCTTTACTAACTATCTATATCCTCATGTTTTCCATTTTAACCCAGTCTTAATTCATTCATGGCACGAGGACATGCCATACCTTCGGTCTGGGGGAGGGAGTCTCGATTTATATGGTCTTCATAAACATGAATTATTACTAGTAGCAGAATTGTATGCATTAAGAAATATTAAATAATATGAAGTTTTTTTTACTATCTCATACCATAACTTTTTTTTTCTAAGTTCTAGTTTTCTTGTAGTAATAAATATGGCTTCATTTTGTTGAACGATTGCCTATAAACTATTAATGATCAAGCAGAGTTTTTCAATAAATGAAAGACCACTTCCAATTCATTCATGACACAAGGATGTGCCATACCTTTGGTGTGGGGGTATGTTGGGCCTTGAAATTGTCTTTTATAATGGATTTATTTGCATCAATTTCCTGACCTATTTACCGAAATACAATACATCTATCTATAATTTGTCTATCGTTTACTATGTTTTCATCAATTATAACCTATAAATGTAAAAGAAGTTCAATTAATCATTTTTGATGTAATATTGCATTTAGTGCGCATTTTGGCACTCCATTCAACCCCTTCTTTCGGTCATAAGTTCCACTCTAGGTTTAATGGCATGTTTCTTATTAGGTTCTTGGTTCGTTTTATTCTCGCCTCCTATTTCTTGGCGGTCCCGTGAATACCTGCACATGCAAAAACCATGAAGTAAGGATAAATTTTAACATTTCAAATTTAAACACATAAGAATGCGAAATATTAAAAGGCTTTAATATTAAAACATTAAATATTTTGATTAAATTTTAAATCACTCCATAAAGTAAAAAGTCATAATCCAAATTATTTAAAACATAAAGTAAAAAGTCATAATCTAAATTAATTAAAACATAAAGTAAAAAGTGATATGGATTTTTAACATTTATTTAATTAATTAAATTACACTTGGCCATTTAAAATCTATTTGAATATGATAGGGTAAAATTCCTTTTGAACATTTGTTTGAAATATTCCATTGGCCACATATAATATACCATCAGGTTTCTATTTAAAAATTAATAATATTAAAAACCTTTTAAAAGTGGAATGGTTCTTACATTTTAATATTATAAAAACTTTAGAAAGTGGCTTTCATCATTTGGTTCTAATATAATGATTTTTATGTGCAGGTCATAAATAACATATGTAGGCCATGAATAATATAAACGCACGCCATGAAGGAATGGAGCGGCATAATGGAAACTCACAGTCACAAAAATGAAAATTCAGCCATTATTTAAACCTAGCACCCAACCAATGAATTCATCCATGATCTAAACTTAGCATCCAGCTCATGACGCAGCTCATTGTTCAGATCGCCGAGTTCACAGTCTGCTGATGCCAGGAATTAAAGTCTGAAATAGTTTTACAAACCACCTGTTGTCCACACGCTTGAACAATGGAACGATCTGCATTTTAGAAGATCTATTGTGTATGCTTCCTTTTCTCAACAACTCGCCTCCAATCCATGCATTTAATGATGAGGATATGCATTCTAGAAGATTGCCACCATGTACACTTCCCTTGCTCGACACCACTCCACCAGCACGCTGAAGAAGGAACATGCATGCCACGTTTGCGTTGAGGAAGAACAGAATCACACTGAAGGAGGAAGAATGCCTATGTGTTGGCATTGTATTAGTTAAATGCCTTTATGGCTGTCTATTTTAGGAGTGGTTGACCATTGAAAGGGTCGACCTGCTCACCCTTCTCGATATTATATATTCCAGCCTCTTCCTGAGAGCTAAAGTAGCTAGTCATCGGCGAATAGACTTTGTAAAATTCTGCTCAGATTTAATAAAACTCTATGTTAAGTTGTGTATGCATGTTTCAGTCTTCTTTGAAGTAATTCATTGATGTAGACTAGCCTCTGATTGCTGAGAAGGGCCCCTCAACAAGTGGAGGTTCCATTTGTACATATTCAACATTTATCTTTCATTTTTGCAAGATAAGTAATTTTGTTTTTATGTACATATATTTAGTTTTCCTGTAGATGATTTTTGTTGTTGATAAACTGTAATTTTCCTGAGTTTTTATGCAGTTTTCCATACGGCCGGCCATTCGTCCCTCTGTTTAGATTGTCTTTTCAGCCTTCTATTCGTCCCTCTGCACGGATCATTTTTTCAACCTTCTGTTTGTCCCTCTGTGTGGACTGTTTTTCAGCCTTCTGTTCGCACCTCCATCCAGTCTATCTTCCATCCTTTACTTCGAATTTAGATAGAATTTTACAGAATTTTCATTCATTTCTAGAATTTATAATATTACGTTTTGTGTAGAAATAATCAGCTAGGGTATAGGTTAAGTTTCCATCATTTTAATGTATTTTGTAGTTAGTGGGGATTCGAATCCATTTTCATCATTTCATATTCAATTTTATATTAATTGTTTCAGTTTTGATTATGATAAAATTCAGAATATACATGAGTATAAATGTTTTCTTATATTAATCATGTATTGTATTAATAAAGTAATTCGAATTGGTTTATAATTGTTTTTAATATAGGTTAAAGTGTTTATAATTGAATTTATTTCATGTTTAGTTTTGTATATTTGGGAATTTATATAACTGTATTATATTTTGTATTGAATATGTATTTTGTATTTAATATGTATTTTGTAAGTTTCGTCTTCTAAAATTTTAATTTATATTCTAGAATTCTTAGATGTATTTTGTATTTATTTTGCATTTTTGTATACATAGTTCATATTTTGTTATTGAATTTCTTAATGTTTTGTTGAGTGAATGGTAGTGTGAATTTTGAATAGAGGGTTATTTTATGATGTTGGAGCAGGGCCCCGTAGCTACAGGAAAAGCTGCTATATCGGGACGAGAAAGTCAAAGGAAACAGTACCTGAAGCGGTCGAGAAGAGAGAGCTCAACCACTACACTTAAGGCAGTGGCCGAGAAGAGAGAGCTCAACCACTGCACTTAAGGCAGCAGCCGAGAAGAGAGAGCTCAACCACTGCACTTAAGGCAGCGGCGAAGACAGGAGGGCTCAGCTACCCTCATAAATGGAAAAGGAGCAACGGGCCAAGGTATTGAAGACAAAGGACAGAAGGGGAGCGACCGAGGAAGCGGTGCCCATACCCACGATTAGCGCTGGGAAGCATGGAAGACTGCAGAAAGTTGTGGTGTGACGGAAAGTGACAGTTCAAAGTACAGATAGGCCGACTGTCATAGTTAGGGTTTTTGGGTTACCATTGGGAAAGGCCCACAGTGTTGTAACATGGTGAGACCTTCGGGCCACCTATATAAGCATGTATTTTGTATTATGAAAGGTTAGAAATCTAGACATTCAGATAGTTAGATAGCGAGCTAGCTAAGTGTCTCTAATGTCTCAGTATTGTAAGAGTCGAGCTCTGGTTCTGTATTAACCCTGTAGTTATCTTACTATAACCAGCAGCCGGCTCCTTGAGCATGAATGTAACAATCTGCAGGGGTTGAAAAATCTGCAGGGATTGAGAGAGAGAGGGAGGAAGAGTATATTGTAAGAAGGCAATATAGAAGGAGAAGAGATCTAAGAGAGAAGGGCTCCCGACTGTGTGCGCGGAGTTTCCCAGAAGATCTCAAGATGCATAATAGGTTGCAGCGGAACTGTGTGTACTCGCTCAAGATATAATAAAACACAGTTCCTGTGGACATAATTCCCCCCCCTGGAAGTGAACGACGTAAAATCCATGTGTTGTACAACTGTTTCATGTGATTTTGCTTTACTTATGTGCTATCTGTTATCTGTTACATGAATGTTGTATATCAGTTAGAGAATGTATGTATGCTATCTTCTAGTTTACAGTAACATAGAAGGTTAAGTGCGAGTTGAATGTATCAAGTGTCTTGTATATGAGTTATCAGTGCTTGATTCATGACAGTTAACAATCATTGTGTTAGATGACCTTTGTATATTTAGTTCAACAAGTTGAGCATAAGTGATGTTAAGTGTGTTAGACTGTAGAAGCTAACGAGAAGTTGTTTAACACCTTAATGAGGGATAACTGAGCTATTATACCTAGAGAGAAAACCCTTAGACCATGTGAGTTGTTGAGCATATTAAGTATTGCCATAGGAGATATCGCTGCATAGAAAGGCGATATCGCACCATCGGAGGAGCTATGGTGTGAGATATCGTAGGCTAAGGGTTGAGCGGAAGAGAAGGTTTACGCATCATCTTAGAAGTTGCGATGCGATAAGAGTCAGTCCATAATAGAGCCAACTAAGAAGAGAGAAACAGCTTTGCAGAGAAATCCCGCTGGCTAAGAAGAGACAAGCGGCACTAGGATGCTACAGAACCTGGTTGAGGAAACCTGATTCTTTAGCCAACCCATCCAAGATCACTTCGGGTGAGACTTCAGGCCGTTCTGCGGTCTATTGCCGAAAGGGCCAGTGAGTTAGGGGTTTTGTTGGTACAACACAGTAAACCCGGGTCTTCCCATACGTGTCCAACATATGATAAATTTATTTTAGGTTATTTTTAATTAATCTAGTTTATTTCCACTATTTTGTTTAGTTTCATTTTAGTTTAGTTTATGAATTTTTTTTAGTTTAGTTTAGTTTAGTTTTATTTTTAGTGTGGATCCTATTTATTTGCATTAGTCTAATTTATTTTATCTTCGGCTTACTTTAGTTCCCTTTATTTTTTATCTTTAAGTTATATTAGTTTTATGCTTGTATAAAATAATAAATCATTTTGAAAGTTCTCATATCTTAGTTTAAGATAAGTTTATTTTTCAAGTTCATAGATTATCTTTTGATTAGATTAGATTTGTTAAACTAGTTTCCTTACATTAGTTTATGATTCCTCGCAAAGTGTTTGTTTACACTTGGTCCTTAGATTAATGTTTCAATTTGCTTTATACGATTGCATAAGTTCGATAACCAGAGTAGGATAGTTGGTTAGTTTTCTCTTTTGAAAATATAGAGTAGCTTTTCTCATAGAATAGATAGATTAGTTCCTCTTTTCACTTATAGCATAATTTCCTATTTTATAGTAATTAATTTCATATTTGCTTTCGTAATTAATTTCAGTATTTGCTTTCATAGCTAATCATATGGTTAATTCTCATCCCTGCATAAGCATATAGTTTATGCATTCATGAAATAGTTTAGCTGATTTGTTGCCTGTTCTAAATAATTGAATTTACTTTCATTACATTAGATTTCTTTCAGACCAAGTGACCGCTTTCCTAGATTAGTTGCTGCAATTTCATTTCATAGAATATATTGGCATAGCATTGGACTTATTAATCTGTTTCCTGCCTTTATAGAATAGATTAGCATAACATTAGATTATATTTGAATTTATAGTTACTTTTCAAGTCCTTTGTTAATTCCATATTTTCATAGATAGATTAGGTTCTTGCATTTAACTCATGATAGTCATGCATGTAGATTAAAATCATATAGTTGCATGTTATCGCATCTGCATATTTAGTTAGCTTAGGTTAGTTCAAGCCTTCAATTCTGCACATATTGTGTTTGCATCTCATAAGCTCCCTCCCTGGGTTGACAATTAAATGTTGAATTAAATAGTGCATATTTTGCCCAACATTTTGGCGCCGTTGCTGGGGAGTTGCTAAAGGGATTGGAGTCTAAGTAGATAGGGGTAGTCAGGTTTCCTTTACATTACACAGCAAGGCGGGGGGGGAATGATAAGACACAAAGATGACTTCACTATGGAATTTCCATAGTGTGACGGCTTGATGAATCCACTTTAGTGGGTTGCCCCAAATCTTTGTTGTTCCTTTTTCACACAAGTTTGTTTACTTTATGCAAGATAATTTCATGTAGGTGTTTTAGTGTCTTGTGTTTTATTAGTAAATAGTTTCTCAAAAACACATAATTTTTTTTTTTGGGTACTGTAAGATTCCTAGGCACTAATCCTTATGTGAAGCAGGACCTACCAACCAAGAACATGGACTCAAAGGTGCTCATTAGTATGAGAGAACTCTCTTAAATCCTAGCAGCAGCTGTGAATGATTCTCACCAGGTAAAAACCATCTTGATAGCAGTTGAGAGCTTATCAACCTCTCCCAAAATAATAGATGAACCCAAATCCAGAGAGCTACAAAAATATGTTCTCTGCGAGACTGCAAAAGAAGTTGATACATTGGGGAATACATTCGAAGGAGAGAAACCAAAAATTAAAGAGTTATTTACATGTAAGCTAACATATCCATCATATGCTCAAACAAATGATCAATTAGAAGAAGAGGATCTGTATGACATAGCGAAGGAAGGTGAGTACCAAGACTACATTGAAAGATGGTATCAGGAGGTAACTTGACCGCAATATGATTCCTTCATTCGACACCTATTGATGCACATAAAAGTAGGTGGGTTGACCTTCCACATTTAGGTAATCACTACAACAATCTTTTCATATGTGGATAAAGGTACAATTCTCATTTTTATTCACACTTGGTTTCATTGGAAAAGCTCATATACTTGAATAAATACGTTTTCTTTCTTCTTAGGGTAGGAAAATATGTGTATAAATAAAATGTTTCATTTTTAGTTTAGGGGATAATGCAACTTCATTTTCTGTTTCAAATAAAAGAACTAAGAAGAAGATCATGTTAATAACTAAACCAAAACAATCTTACATCATTATTCATTTTCATACATGCATACTTCTTATTATACCAGTTACTTAAGACCAACTTTAAATATCATGGGTATTTGTCATAAATTAAGGTCCATATATAACCTATAGGTCACTCATACATCCTAGCTTTTTTATCAAGGCATGTTATTCAAGCATCTCTACTACATAGTAGCATAAGGGTGAACAAAATTCCTAGTTTGTGGGGAACACTACTATAACTCTATATGAACGAGGCGAGATTTGGGACTAGAGACACCTTTCATTCATTATCTTATGGCTTCATCCACTTTACACTAAATCCAGCAATCGTGGGTATCTTTGATTCAGTAGATTCCTCTTGTAGCCTTTATTTTTCCATGATAATAAAAAAAAAAGACTAGTTGTCCTCCAATCCATATACCATCCCACCCTACAGCATGGTTTTCATAGTTTCTCTCCCACCACTCCTGCATAGGCAAAATCGTTTACTGAATATCTATAGGGACTGGAAACATTAGGAAAAGAGCCCCTGATAGAAAATGGGTTTAAGAGGTTAACCCGCCAGGGTACTGAACAGGTTCGCTGGCAGCAAGTACCAGCCTGTGATATGACTAGGTAAACCTATCGGGTTACTGAATAGGCCTGACTGAAAGAGGGGAATATTCCTATGGAGGAAAACTTGCTAAAAAGAGAAAGAGAGAAAAAAATATGAAAATGCCTTTGTGATAATAAAGGTTATTGTGGGTCTGCTGGAGGATAGTTTGCATGGTTGATCTAATGAAAATGAACTCCATCAATATACCATTTGAGAATGTTTATAAGTTGCACTTAAGACCCTATTGTCAAATTCATACCATACCTAGGATGTCACTATCCTAGAAGTGGGACCGATAAAACTTAGGAGTCCAATGAACTTCAAATGCAAACTCTGTCCATAATTACTTGAATAAGGATAAACCTTTGAGAAGTAGTAGGGATGACTGATTTCCTATAGGCTTTACTGACTATCTATATCCTCGTGTTTTCCATTTTAACCCAGTCTTAATTCATTCATGGCATGAGGACATGCCATACATTCAGTCTGGGGGAGGGAGTCTCGATTTATATGGTCTTCATAAACATGAATTATTACTAGTAGCAAAATTGTATGCATTAAGAAATATTAAATAATATGAAGTTGTTTTGAATAACTCATACCATAACTTTTTTTTCTAAGTTCTAGTTTTCATGTAGTAATAAATATGGCTTCATTTTGTTGAACGATTACCTATAAACTATTAATGATCAAGTAGAGTTTTTGAATAAATGAAATACCACTTTGGATTCATTCATGACACGAGGATGTGGCATACCTTTGGTCCAGGGGTATGTTGGGCCTCGAAATTGTCTTTTATAATGGCTTTATTTACATCAATTTCTTGACCTATTTACTGAAATCTAATACATATATCTTTAATTTGTTTATCTTTTACTATGTTTTCATCAATTATAACTTATAAATGTAAAAGAAGCTCAATTCATCATTTTTGATGTATTATTGCATTTAGTGCACATTTTGGGACTCCATTCAACCCCTTCTTTCGGTCCTAAGTTCCACGCTAGGTTTAATGGCATGTTTCTTATTAGGTTCTTGGTTCATTTTATCCTCGCCTCCTATTTATTGTCGGTCCCGTGAATACCTGCACATGCAAAAACCATGAAGTAAGGATGAATTTTAACATTTCAATTTTAAACACATAAGAATGTGAAATATTAAAAGGATTTAATATTAAAACATTAAAGATTTTGTTTAAACTTTAAATCACTCTTACAAACTCACTCATAATCCAAATGATCAAAAGTAAAAAGTCAGAATCTTAATTAATTAAAACATAAAGTAAAAAGTGATATGGATTTTTAACATTTATTTAATTAATTAAATTACACTTGGCCATTTAAAATCTATTTTAATATGATATGGTAAAATTCCTTTTGAACATTTGTTTGAAATATTCCATTGACCACATATAATATACCATCACATTTCCATTTAAAACTTAATATTATTAAAAACCTTTTAAAAGTGGAATGGTCTTTACATTTTAATATTATAAAAAATTTAAAAAGTGGCTTTCATCATTTTGTTTCTAATATAATGATTTTTATGTGCAGGCTGTAAACAATATATGTAGGCCGTGAATAATATAAACGCACACCATGAAGCAATGGAGCGGCATAATGGAAACGTGTAGTCACAAAAATGAAAACTCGACGATTATTTAAACCTAGCACCTAACCAATCAAATTCATCCATGAATTAAACTTAGCATCCAGCTCATGACGCAGCTCATTGTTCAGATCGTCGAGTTCACTACGTGCTGATGCCAGGAATTAAAGTCTAAAACAGTTTTACAAACCACCTGCTGTCCACGTGTTCGAACAACGGAACGATCTCCATTCTAGAAGATATGCTGTGTATGCTACCTGTGTTCAACAAATCGCCACTAGTCCACGCATTTAATGATGAAGGATATGCATTCTAGAAGATCGCCACAATGTACACTGCACTCACTCGACACCACTCCACCACCACGCTGAAGAAGGAACCTGCATGCCACGTTTGTGTTGAGGAAGAACTGAATCACG
The DNA here is from genome assembly GCA_001517045.1 of Pseudotsuga menziesii. Classification (NCBI taxonomy): domain Eukaryota; kingdom Viridiplantae; phylum Streptophyta; class Pinopsida; order Pinales; family Pinaceae; genus Pseudotsuga; species Pseudotsuga menziesii. Next base: position 100,621 of record LPNX011064986.1, read on the forward strand.
TTGAAGGAGGAAGAATGCCTGTGCGTTGGCATTGGATCAGTTAAACACCTTTATGGTTGTCTATTTTAGGAGTGGTCAACCACTGAAAAAGGTCAACTTGCTCATCCTTCTCGATATTATATAATCTAGCCTCTTCCTAAGAGCTGAAGTAGCTAGTCACCGACGAATAGACTCTATAAAATTCTGCTCAGATTTAATAAAACTCTATGTTCAACTATGTATGCATGTTTCAGTCTTCTGTGAAGTAATTCATTGACGTAGAATAGCCTCTGATTATTGAGAAGAGCCCCTTAACAACCAGAGGGTCCATTTGTACATATTCAACATTTATCGTTTTTGCAAGATAAGTAATTTTGTTTTTATGTACATACATTTAGTTTTCCTGTAGATGATTTTTTTTGTTGATAATCTGTAATTTTCTTGAGTTTTTATGCAATTTTCCATACAGTCGGCCCTTCGTCCCTTTGTTTAGATTGCCTTTTCAGCCTTCTGTTCGTCCCTCTGTGCGGACCGTTCTTCAGCCTTCTGTTCGTCCCTCTCTGTGGACTGTTTTTCATCCTTCTGTTCGCACCTCCATCCAATCTGTCTTCTAGCCTTTACTTCAAATTTAGATAGAATTTTACAAAATTTTCATTCATTTCCAGAATTTCTAATATTACATTTTGTGTAGAAATAATCAACTAAGGTAAAAGTTAATTTTCCATCATTTTACTATGTTTTGTAGTTAGTGGGGATTTGAATCCATCTTTAGCATTTCATATTCAGTTTTATATTAATTGTTTTAGTTTTAATTATGATAAAATTAAGAATATAAATGAGTATAAATGTTTTCTTCTTTTACATATTAGTCTTGTATAATATTAATAAAGTAATTCAAATTGTTTTTAATATAGGTTAAAGTGTTTATAATTGAATTTATTTCATGTTTAGTTTTGTATATTTGAGAATTTATATAACTGTATTATATTTTGTATTCAATATGTATTTTGTAAGTTTCATCTTCTAAAACTTTAATTTATATTCTACAATTCTTAGATGTATTTTGTATTTACTTTGCATTTTTGCATTCATCATTCATATTTTGTTATTGAATTGCTTAATGTGTTGTTGAATCAATGGTAGCATGAATTTTGAATAGAGGGTTATTTTATGATAAATTTATTTTAGGTTATTTTTAATTAATGTAGTTTATTTTCACTACTTTGTTTAGTTTCATTTTAGATTAGTTTATGGAATTCTTTTAGTTGAGTTTAGTTTAGTTTTATTTTTAGTGTGGATCTTATTTATTTGCATTAGTCTAATTTATTTTATCTTGGGCTTAGTTTAGTTCATTTTATTTTTATCTTTAACTTTAATTTAGTTTTACACTTGTATAAATTAATAAATTTTGCATGATAGATTTTGAGCATTAAGGAATAGGTATTGTTTTAGATTGTTCATATTAGATGCATTTGTTTCATTTTAAAAGTTCTCATAGTTTAGTTTAAGATAAGTTTACTTTTTAAGTTCATAGATTAGTTGTTGATTAGATTAGATTTGTTAAACTAGTTTGCTTACATTAGTTTATGATTCCTCACAAAGTATTTGTTTACACTTGGTCCTTATATTAATTTTTCAATTTTGTTTATACGATTGCATAAGTTCGATAACCAGAGTAGGATAGTTGGTTAGTTTGCTCTTTTGAAAATATAGAATAGATTCGCTCCTAGAATAGATAGATTAGTTCCTCTTTTTACTTATAGTGTAATTTCCTGTTTTATAGTAATTAATTTCATATTTTCTTTCGTAATTAATTTCAGTATTTACTTTCATAGTTAATCATATGGTTAATTCTCATCCTTGCATCAGCATATAGTTCATGCATTCATGAAATAGTTTAGTTGATTTGTTTCCTGTTTTGAATAGTTAAATTTACTTTCATTACATTAGATTGCTTTCGGACCAAGTGACCACTTTCCTAAATTAGTTGTTGCAATTTCATTTCATAGAATAGATTAGCATAGCATTAGACTTATTATTATGTTTCCTGCCTTTATAGAATAGATTAGCATAACATTAGATTAGATTCAAAATTTATAGTTACTTTTCAAGTCCTTAGTTATTTCCCTGTTTTCATAGATAGATTAAGTTCATGCATTTAACTCATGATAGTCATGCATGTAGATTAAAATCATATAGTTGCATGTTAGCGCATCTGCATATTTAGTTAATTTAGGTTAGTTCAAGCCTTCAATTTTGCACATATTGTGTTTGCATCTCATAAGCTCCCTCCCCGGGTTGACAACTAAGTGTTGAATTAAATAGTGCATATTTTTCCTAACAACAACTTAGGTTATAAGTGTGAACCTAATGTCTTGGGTGAAATTCAAAGGAACCAATACAATCCCTACCATGTGAATAAAGGTGTTGAAATCGAAAATGGAAAGGAATCAATAGAATGTCAGATAATGAGTGAATCTGACAACTAAAGCAAAGGAATTCACCAATGATGATAGTGAATCTTAAGGTACCATCACCAAACCATTAGGTCTTTGTCTTCAAGAAGTACTGATGAGAAGCCATACTGTGATGAGGAAGGAAATGGATCCTCCAACGGATCACAAGAGTGACTAGGAACTGGATACGGGAATGTAGACACAAGTAATACTCAGATAATATAATGATGGAATCAAGATAACAGTAATACAGTGAGCATGACACAAAGATGACCCAAGGCAACTTTTAACTTGTATATATAACAACTAGACTTATCTGTCATGTAGGAGACATGATCATATTCCCCAAGTATAAAGAAAAGTGGAGAAGTAAAGAATCGAAGTGATAGCTGAGCTGAAATTCTAAATTGAAACATGAGTATTAGAATGTTTAGAGAGTGCTACGTTCAAGGATGACATGCTTCCATTGTTTATAAACCAAAGAGAGTACTTCTTCTAGTATCTTTCCTGTTAAATTTTAACGAGTCTAGGAAAGTCAACTAAGGTCTCTCTTCATTTTTGACAAGATTGAAGAGGGGAGAGAATAATGCTTGATAAGGTCACTGATTCATGGATTTACGAGCTCGAACTAGTACATGCTCATTGTTGTTTTCATATTTAGAGAGTCTAAAAACTCTGAAGAAGACTGCAGGTGGTTTCTTTTTCGTCCAATTTAGTCTCCTGAGGTCAAAAAAGTATAAAACAAACTATAGAAGAACTCTCTTAGCTTCCAAAGAAGTAAGGTGCACCTTTTTTGTACTTAGTCAGGAAGGTCCGAAAAAGATTAAATTACCACCTACCCAACGCCTCTTCAAAAGCGGCATATAGCCTTAGTTTTATGAGTGTGAAGGAAGGCAAGATCACTTAGAAAGATCCATTTGATTACGAGAAATGGGGCTTACAATAGTAAACTCGATGCTTTGTTCTTTAGGGTTTAACGAGCATGACAAAGACATAAAGTACACTAGGAATCTTTTTCATGTTTAGGTCCAGAGCATGAAAAAGAGAAAACTAAGCTCATATTGAGCGCTCCTTTTCCGTAAATTTAGTTCCTCGGGTTCGGAAAAGCGATAAACCTATACCTGAGAATGCTTTTCTCAATTCCAAAGAAAAGAGAGTGTTCCTTTTTCATATTATTCGACATGGTCCGAAAAAACAATAAACTACCACCAATGTGGATGCCCATTCACATATTCTTAACGAGCCTGAATGGACAAGTGTACTTGACAGTCAAGTTTATTTTGAGGAGTTAGACCTAGGCCTAAATAAACTCGATGAGGGCGGGGAGCCTTATAAAAAATGGATAGCTTGTAAAAAGAGACCAAAATGAGGCTCAATTTGGTGTGAAAAATAGCTAATAAGGCTCCCCTAAAGCTATGACAAATGTGGCATGAGTACCAAAAGACAGCAAAGTGTTGTAAACTAGGGTACTCATGGAACGAAGGCTCTATCCACAGAAGAAAAATGATGTAGATGAGGTAAAAATGGTTAAACACCATAGTCTATGGTCAAAGAAGTCATCCTAAGGTTAAGAGAAGATATGGTATAAACGCAAAATGAAATATGAAAGACTCAAATCCTACCCTATATGAGCGGATAATGACTTTTAAAAGACTTTGAACATGTTGCAATAGGGAAAAAGGACATGGTATTAGTTCAATTATAAAGATAATTTTCAAACTATAGGTTAAAAACCAACAAATTGAAAATTTTCCTATATATAGTTCAAAAATAGAATTAAAACATACCATTTCATGTTTTTACCCAATTTAGCAATATTTTACCTCTGACTTGGATTTCTCAACACAGACAAAACAGTGGACGATTTTGAATTCTACAAGTGCTAGGTTAGCTAGCTTTCTCCTCTCTTGCATTCCAACTGTTTTAATTTTCAATTCCATGCCAATTTTTTATGTTTTGGGATTTCCCTAGGTATGTTGTGTGGTACACGCAGGTAGGAAACTTATACAATCGTGTACGCGAGACCTACCTGAAGGCAACCCACATGTCACACATGACTTGTGTAAAGGACATTCGCATGTACTGCACAACATATGAATTTTTAAGATATAGCCAAAATTAAAAGAAATTAATATTTTCTAATGATTAATAATGATCATATATGCAGGTTCAAACGTGGTTTTGGAATGGAGGGAGCGAGAAAATGAGGATATGGACCAGGAGGATCTTGGTGATACCCCCACTGTGCATGCATTACGTCGATGTGGGTTACTAAAGCTCTTTTGAACATATCCAATGCAGGACAATGTTCTCTTGCTTGAACACTTGATTAGCTATTGGGATCATGACCTCAAAACTTTTGATCTTCAAGGTGAGATCTTGGAGATAGCTCTAGAAGACATATATTTCATCACGGGGTTGTCTCGTAGGGGAAATCCTGTCAACCTCAAAGGAATTGGTAGGGGTGGTGATGCCATGAGTGTCCTAGATTATGTGGACACCTATTGCATGCTTGGGAGTCAAAAGAAGGAATCATGCATCCCATTTGCTCATATTTCCAACTTCCCACTTCAGGTAGTGGTAAGCACTATAGTACGGGTTGTAGGATATTCATCATTACATCTCGCCACTCAGACACAAATGAGGGTGGAAGTGGAGTGTTTACATGGGACTATGTTTGATTGGTGCTCAGATCTAATCCCGGTTATGAAGAAACAACTCTTTGACTGTAAGAGAGGCTGCCGCAAGAATTTTGGGTATTCAAGTGTATTAGTGGCCTTATTTTTTGAGAGAGCACCTGTAATCAGTCTTGCAGTACCACTTCTAGCTTTCTCTCCTTGCCAACATAGGCTGACCAGGTGGGGAGAAGTCTTCCTTCGCCAAGGAGGTGAAGGATCAGTACATGGTTGGCGAAGGCGAAGGATCAGTACATGGTGTGTACGATGATGACTTCTATGTGTGGTGGGGATGACAGTTACCAACATTTGATCATTTCCCTTATACAGGTTTATACTTTCAAGGAGACAATGATCTTGTCCTCCCTCCTAGAGGAATGTGGGGAGAGCTAGGTATTTTTCTTTTTATGTTTTTAAATTTTTATGAATTTTGTCATAAAATTATATACATATATATAAGAGTTTTTAATCCATTTTAATGTTTAAAATGCAAATATTGGACCTATCCGCCCTGATGGGAATCCCAGGATGTATGTACGACCTGTACCAGGTGGAGATCAGGGTTTGATGAGGGTACTTAGGGGAAAGATGGCTAGGCTAACCCAAAGAGTTCCCACTATATAGATTGAGCTCATTCCTACTGTTATGCAAGAATTTGTTGTAGGGATCCCACCTATCTAGATACAGATCATGAGGAGGGTAGCCAGGGCCATTCTGGTTTATATAGAAGCCGAAGACGCTGTTGTAGCCGAAGAAGCTAATGATGAGAATGTTGCTAGTGATGTGGGTGATGCAAGAGATCAGGCCTAGATCTATAGGCATTTTATGGATTGCGATCCATTTTTTTGTATATTTTCATAGTTATGACTGGATCTTAGGATAAGAAATCGACCTATCTATGGACATATTTTTACATATATATATATATATATATATATATATATATATATATATATTACCTGGTTGTTTACATGTGTTCCAAATGTATTTGTTGTGTATTTTTTACAAAATGTGTGTTAAGTGCCAATCTAGAATATAGTTCACATATGCATCAATTAATGTATTTTCATTGCGTGGAATATGAATAAATGAAATATAATCAAAATTTATTTCAAGTAATCTAACTTGAAAAAACTGATGTAATAGGGTAGGGCTTCACACCTGATAAGCGCCATTGAGCTGGGAAGCTACCAGTTGAGAGTCAAGTCTGAGTTCCAACTGGTTGATACCACATGACAAGGCATCCCATAATAACTCAATAATAGCCCTGTATTTGACCACATTATTAGTAGTAGGACCTAGACAAGCGGCTCCAGAGGAAATTAGCTGTCTTGAGGGTGAATAAATGACCCATGCGGTTGAAGCCAAGTTACAAGTATGACGACTAGCTGTTATGGAGAGAAATTCCTATGGCTTGGCGTACCACAACAGATAGCTTGACTCCAGAAATCAATCCTTTCCAATATGCAATAGAAATTAAATATCTAACACTAAAGGATCAGACCTCGTACCTTATTTTAGATGTTTGAAGTAGATCCCCATTGAGATTTCCAACTTTAGCTTGAATTGATAGATTACTTCCTCAACAACAAGTAAACAATACAAGCATACTATATATATTGGTGTTATATCTATTCTAGCATATATAATCAAATGTATCAACATTTGAAAACATCCCATGGATAAAATATTCATTCAAACACACATTATTGGACAAGAAAAGATATTTCTATTAATATAAAATTAGAGATTACAATAGATACAACCTCCATTGGCACATCTACGAATTGGAGAAACTAAATCCCCCACTTGGGCCTCCACCACCTCAATCCTCCATCTCTCGATAGCAAGCTCACAAGCAAAAGGCAAGCTTGGGAAGAACACAAAAGTGCTCCAAGGGACAAAGGAATGTAGACTCAAGCATAAGTTCCGGCAACAATGGACTATAGTTTTTTTGCTCTCCATTCTCTCGTATGCCTTCAATGTACCATAGAGTTCCTTATATAGCTTTTCAAAGGGGTAATGAAAGGTCGAATCCGAGCGATCTCAAGGCATAGGGAAGGCCAGGAGTCAAGTGAGTCGGATCCATGTCAAGGAAAACTCCAAAAGTATTTGGATTATGCACACATCCCGATGTACATAGTTTTAGGGGTCAAACCCACATATATACACGATTAAGGGTTTAAAATTCGTGTATATCAATTTACACATGTTTTTAGGGATGGTCAAGGAAACATCAAAGGACAAAAAATGGTCCAAGGGGTCTAAGGAGTATGCAGAGGGATAGGGGAAGGCCATACAAAGTGTGATTCACCTGGAGTGGTAAAATCAGCTATAAAAAATGCCCCCTAATGTGTGAGGTCAGAGGGGTCATACAATGGCCGAAATACATTATAATTTCATCCTAGAAGTGGAGTGATGAAGAATCCCAAATGGAAGACGAGCCACCCAGTCAGCATAGTACAATGATACAACTCTGCACATAAGGACAAATACATATAGCAGTCCTGGATACATAAGAGTACAATGGCCATGAATAGGCATGATACAAGATATCACATAAGTGGTCATTGCCACGTACAATATACATAGATCAGAATATCCATGATGAAGATATACAAAATATCACGATCTCCATAATGGCTGGAGATATATAATGGATTAAGATCTCCATAATAGGTGGAAATGTCTAACATATACTGGAATCAAGTCACAAGAGCTGAAATCTCATGAACACTGGAACGATCAAGGAGGTAGCATATAAGAGATGCCACCAATCTGGAAGGTCTTCTACACAAACTGCTACAAGTACATGTCCTACTATGTGAATAGAGGTGTCGAGGTCGAACATAGTAGTCCATCGTCTGATTACCGGTCATTGATGTATACCGTTAACACACGTGAGATCACCCGCCAATAATGAAAATGGGAATCAAGGTACTAGAGTGGAAACTAACAAGTGTGAATAAATGTGTTGAGGTTGAACACTTGAGAGGATCCATCGATCAGGGGACATTGATGTATTCCCAAATACTGTCGATGGTGAGAGAACCTGCCACTGATGACTACAAGTCTCAAGGCACTCAAAATGACTCTAGATTCCAATCCTAGAATAAATTATTTGAAGTCGATGGGATGAAATCCGCTGGAAGGAGTGCATTAAGGCATCCCCCATCATCCAACACGAGGTACTCAACAAATCTATATAATGTGGAAGGACTCAATCATACGGTGCACGAACCAGGAACTATACTGGGAATGGCTGACATGCAAAGTAAAGATAACTGAGGAATGGCTGACTCAGATTTCAACTTCCTTCGAATAAGAGCATAACAACGAATGGTGACTGAATAAAGGTGGCATAGACTCGATATACAAACTGGGACATCTCTGTGACATAAGAGGCATCGACAAAGGCTCCATGGGGACTAGAAGCTTAACCAGTTGGTGGAGATAAACTCAGATAAATGAGTACAGCTCTTAAACTCAAACTATAAACCCAACCAATGGATGTGATATACAGTGCTCTATTTGAAGGCGACATGACTTGATAGCTGCCAAAGATAACATCTTTCCTTGTCCGGCTTTTTGATATTTTTGATTTTTTTGGACTTTTTCAAATATTTAAAAATCTTGAAAAAGAATAAAACTGCTTTATAGTTACAGAATAGGAGGAGACAAGTTTCATAGGGGAAAACAAACTAGTTCCAAGTAGTGGAACATACCTATGCTCAAGGCAAGGACACATGTGTAGGATATTGACACTCGGGGGAAAATCCCCTCCTAGTAAAAAGGGAATCAAGCTGCAAAGGATATATAAAATGGCTCTGTGTGGCTAGATATGAGACAAGCTCGGGCTATATGGCTGAAGCGCAATGTCAGGGAAGCCGGCATAAGGCTCAATAAGGCAGGAAAAGCTCATGATAATGCAATTACAACTTGACATAAGGGATTCCTGAGGGAAATAGGCCAGCAAAATATCAAGAGGAGTATGAGGCTCTTGCTAAATGTCATGTCATTACTATACAATGGACTCCCACACCCTAAAGGACAAAACGTTAGCATGGGCACCAAATGAAAATAAGGCGCTAACTAGGGTACCCATGTAAGTTCAAGCTCTACCACTCATACCATGCCACTTCTAAAACAGCAAGAAGGTTCTGTGACATAATAGAGTTAGTTCATACCTAAGGTTATGATGAAATGGTCATAAGGTCATGAAAAATGAAAACTGTGGTGAAACCTAACCTATATGCCAGTTTAGACATGATACTTGAGATTGGCATGAACGGGTCAATCCAATGGCTGAAACGACACTAAAAAAGGCCTCCTACATCATGAGTTAGGTCAAAAACGGTACAAAATGATTAGAAATTGTCGAAACTATAGGAAAGTGGGTAAAAATTTTCAAAAAATTTGAAAAATTTCTATAAATAGTAAATAATTCAAAACATTATAAAACATTTGAAATTTTTCCCCAATTGAGCTCAGATTTTCAACAGCAAATTCCAAGATATCCAGCCGGCGGAATCCACTACCGTTTCTTCTAGGTACTTACCCATGCTCTTCTCTTCCATTTTGATGCAATTTTTATCAAATTCCATGGTCATTTGAGGTTTCTAGGCCAAAATAAAAAGGGCACTGTGGCCCATGCAGAAATCAATGGTTTTTCACATATAGGGCTGGATATACGCGGAAAATGCCCCCACAGTCGCGTACATATGTGGCTGTTTGGCAAACAGTCGCGTATGCGGCCGCACATGAGGTTTTTTAAGTAATCTAATGGGAAAACTGGAATTGTTTTGTGCAAGATGGTCCTAGAATGGAGTGAGCGTGAACATGGTGAGCTAGAGGAGGTAGTAAGGGTCGATCTAATGGCTCAACAAGCTCTATGTGCATGTGGAATCTATAAGTTTTGGTGTCTTGGTGGCTTGAGGGCCAAACCAAGACTGTTGCAGATGCTGGTGGATTACTGGGATCCAGACTCTAAGTCCTTCCAGATATATGGGATGTCCCTCACTATAGAGGTGGAGGACATATACTTTATTACTGGACTTTCCTGATGGGGGGAAGTAGTGAACCTTCATTCTCGTAGTGGGACCGGAGGTGGCCTGACTATCGATGAGTACATTGCGGTGTACTTCTATCCAGACACATAGAAGGTGGGGAGCTAGGTCTCAACTAATTCTATATAGGTGCTGGGCCTAAAGGCCATACTATTGACATTGGGTAGGATAGCAGGCTTGGCATCACTCCACCAGGCCTCACGGCCTCTGATGTTCTATGCAGTGGAGTGCATGAGACCCAAGGTTTATGATTGGAGCACTACATTACTAGGAAACATGAAACATCATCTCAGTGAGTGTAAGGTGGGCAGAGTGCAGAAATTTGGGTTTAGCAGTATATTGAGCACATTTTTCTTTGAGCGTGTTCCAAGATTGAGCCCCAGAGTTGACGTTCCTCTTCACGGGGTTCGAGATCCGGCCCAACGGCGTTGGGCAGATGCGATGCACAGACTGGGGGGAGGTAGGGTGGCCAACCCCTATCCAGCAGATTTCTTTTCGTGGTGGCGACGATAGATAGTTGTCATCGATGACTACCCCTATGCGGGGATATATTTTCAGGGGGACCTGGACATGCCGCTACCACTAGGATCAGCATATGGCGATATAGGTAACGAATCTCGACCCTCTCTTTTAATTTTTGAGTTATTTAATTTTTTTGTGTTTTCTCATTATATGGAATCAAAAGACATGTTTTTGTGTGACAATACATAGTGACATCTACCATTTGCATGCAGATGTGGGACCACGGTGGCCTAAAGGCTTCCCTCATCACAAACAGAGGGGAAGAGGAGATGATACCATGTGTGTGGATGTGGAGCAGATGCTCCAGAGCATTCATACCAATTTTGTGAGGTTGGCACATAGGGTTCCCATGGTGCAAGTTGAGGATTTTCCTGAGGCTATGCAACGCCAGGTGGTGGGTGTACCACGAGCATGGGTGCGATTATTCTGATGGCTAGCTAGATCCATAGTGACCTTCCATGATCACAACCCTCCTCCTCCTCCACAGCCTTAGATACCCAGGAGTTATACATTTTGTATACTGTGTATTATATCTTGGTGGCTCGAGAGCCCCAATTTTGTATCATGACACTATGTATTACCACATTTTGGATGTTTATATACATTTTTTTATGGTGTTCGGTTTATTTATTTACATGTGTAAAAATTTATATTTGCGATGAATTTATTATGCATGAAACAAATGCCAATCTAACATGTAGTTAGCATATGCATCAGCAACTTGATTATTAATTCTTGGAATATGTATGTATGTTATATTTTTAAATTGTCGTTCTAATAATCTCACACGTAAGAATCTTCTTAATAACGTCCGATCTCTAACATGGTACAAACCATTAAGCTGTGACACTACTAACTCCGAATCAAGACGTACCTCAAGAGAGAGAATTCCATGTGAAATGGCATCCCGTAGAAGCTCAATAACGGCACTATATTCAGCAACATTGTTTGAAGATGGCTGCAAACATATGCCTCATGAAGACAGTACCTAACCCATAGGAGTATGAATCACCCAAGCAGCAGAGGCTGAGTGTTGAGTGTGATGGATTACACCATCCGTGAATCCTATGTAGGTGGAATATTCCATTGACGTTTGCCAAAAGAAATGAAAACTAATCACAAACCCAATCATGATCAGAAAAAGACCTAACTATGCAAAAATGTACAATAATATACAATAACCAGCCTTGGCTGAGAATCATGCATAGTACTTCTTGAGATAGAGCCCATTTTTAGGCTCTGCCAAGGTCATTCCCTCATAATCCACTAACTCATAAGCGCCCTTCTCTAACACACGTTTGACGACTTAAGGACCACGCCACATGGGGTTAAACTTTCCTGCCCCCAAGGGTTCTTTTGGTTGATCCCACAACAGGACCAAGTCTCCCTCATTAAACCTCCTTGGACAGATAGACTTATCATACTGGACCTTTACATGATGTTTATTTACTTCTAGATCCACCAAGGCATCTCGACGCTGTTCATTAAGTTGCTCAAGGTGTACCAAACGCTCCTCCAATGGTGAAGTGTCTAGTAAGAGTTCTACGGCTAGCTTTAAAGAAGGAATCTCGCATTCAACCGGCAATATCGACTCCACTCCATGTACAAGTTGATATGGAGAAAAACCCATGGCAGTCTTAACAGTGGTTCTATATTCCCACAAAGCAGGATATAACATGATGTGCCAACAATTCTTGCTTTGTACGATGGTTCGTTGGAGAATAGATTTGAGTGATTTATTCACTACTTCTACCTGTCCATTCTCTTGAGGGTAGTAAGAGGAGGAATGATCTTGCTTAAACCCTAACTTTGACGCCAACTCTTCCATCATACGATTCTGAAAGTGCAATCCATGGTCAATGACAAGCTCTTTCAGAATTCCAAACTGAGTAATAATCTTGTTGAATACGAAGTGCACGGCTGTCTCACCGTCGGATTTAACTATAGGCATAGCCTTAGCCCATTTTGTGAAGCAATCAATAGCCACTATGATATGATGATGCCCCCCAGCTGAAGCTGGGTTGCAATCCATAAAATCAATCCCCCACTTAGTAAAGGGACCAGCAGTGATGATGGGATGTAACGAGGCAGGTTTCAAGCACATATTACGTGCGAACACCTGGCAAGGGTGGGACCTCTTGACCGCATCTACGCAATCCTTAAAGATTGATGGCTAGAAATAACCCCCTCGTAATATTTTTTGGGTTGTAGAAAGCCCAGATAAATGACCACCACAAGCCCCTCCATGGCAATCATTCAGCACTACCTCAGCCTCTTCATGAGTTGAACAACGCCATAAAATGGAATCTACCCCAGGGCGGTATAAAGTGTTATCTACTATGAGGTAATTCTTAGACACATGACATAATCGTCGTCGTTCATCCTATGAGAGGTGAGTAGGGACCTTCAATGTTTGTAAATATATAATGATATCCCCATACCATGGGTCTAAAGTTGAGATTAAGAATATGTGTTCATCGACAAACGTATCTTCACAAACCAGCTCCTTAGCCTCTTTTGGGAAATATGATATAAGCTCTGCAAAAATTAACGATTTCTTTGATTTTTCTGAAACAAATTCAAGATCAAATTCTTGCAGGATGACAATCCATTTATTATATTTTCCCCTAATCATCCTTCGAGTGAGGATGAATTGAAATGGATTGACATGGGCTAAAACCAAGGTCTGGCAAAGGAGAATATAATGTCTCAACTGTTGAACCGGATGTACGGTAGCTAAAGCAAGCTTCTCAACATGAGAATATAGAATCTCTGCATCAATAAGGTTCCAACTCAAATAGTATATGACATGATCTTAGAGCTCCTCATCCTCTTGAACCAAAACCATACCAATCATCTCCATGGACGCGGCCACATAAAGTAGAAAATCATGGCTATAGTCTGGGGGACTAATCATCGGGGCCGAAGCTAGGGCTCGTTTGATCACATCAAAGGACTCCTAGGCTCGCTCATCCCAACAAAAGGTGATGTCCTTCTTCAACTGACACATGAAGCCTCTAGTCAAATTGGCAAAATTGACAACAAATCTTCGTAAGAAGTTTTCCATGCCTTGCAAACATTGAAGATGACGAATATTCTTTGAGGGAGACAACTGAAGTATTTCCTCAACCTTCAAAGGGTCGACTCTTATACCCTCTTTAGAAACGATGAATCCTAACAAGCAACTTGACTTCACACAAAAGATGCACTTATGAGGATTTAACCTAACCAAATAATGGTGGCATCTTTCGAATACCAATCTCAAGTGATAGGAATGATGCATTCTCATACAAGAATGAGCAGCAAGGTCATCCAAAAATACTTTGATAATTGACTTGAGATCATGGAAGATCAAGGTCATTTCCCACTGAAAAGTAGCTTCAGTGTTATTAAGGCCAAAAGGCATTTTACGATATGCAAACGTTCCCCAAGGACAAATAAATGTAGTCTTATGTTGGTCCTCAGGTTTAATTTGTATCTGATTATATCCGGAAAAGCTGTCCATGAAGGAAAAAACCTCGCTACCCGCACACTCATCCAAAATATGATTAATAAATGGTGTGGGGAAATTGTCCTTAGGATAGGTACGATTCAAATCATGGAAATTAGTACATATGCAGATCACTCCCTACTTCTTATCCACCGGAACGGGGTTTGAAACCCATTCCATCAAGGGAATGGGATAGATAAAACTGGCTTTCAACAGTTTCTCTATCTCTTCCTTAATCGTGGGTGCTTTCCTAGGATTCACCACATGCAAGCATTGTTGAACAAGCTTAGCGTTAGGATAAGTCTTAATCTCATGTTCGACAATACGAGGGTTGATACCTGGTATTTCATCATAATACCAAGCAAAGATATCACATAATTCTTTAAACAACTCGGTGTATTCTTGAATCTCAGCATGGGAACATTCTACCCCAATATAGACATTCTCTATTCTACTAGGATCATGAGAGATATTGATAGGAATCGTTGAAGATATGTTTTCCATGTTTCCATCAGCCATCGGACCAGGAGAGCTTAATGGAACCATAGGACTACCAACTCTCTCACTAAGAACCACCCTAAAGTCCTCACACTCCAAGAGGTCAAGCTTGGGAATAAAGTAAGATCTATGATGGAGTTCCTCTCATGGTGGCTCAACTTTTGACATGGCCTCAATAATCGCTTCATCTAAAGGGAAGACCGTATCAAGGCAGTCATCTATGTGAGAAGACTATACTGCCCATGCCGGCAGCACATAAGGTTCCTCCTCCCCCATCCGTGAAGAGGAAGGCCTAGGCTCTACAACACACTTGAGATTAGCTTTATAAGCTATCATAGTTGCAGGCAACGACACATCTGTCACGATGGGCTCACTCGGAGTACTCAGTGTAGAAATAATCCAAGGATCTTCCATATGACTCATGCGAAAAGACACCGATCTCATAGATGTCGAAGCCTCATCAAAACTAGACCCTATCATAAGGATCGATGTAGGACAACTAAAACTTCCCATGAGGGATGGATACATGCCTACACCCACACTCCTAGTTGCAGGCTAAGAGTGTTCAACGATCGGGATCAAAGCTCCTGAAGATGTGGTAACAGACGGATTCTTCAATGTAGTTTGATCAATCGTGACTATCTTCCTATTAAATGGAAAACATACAACGCGAAATAGGGAAGAAGCAATGGCTTGCATACTGTACATCCAATTCCTACCCAGCAAGAGATTGTAGTCAAGGGGTGCATCAACCACCTCGACCTCTATCACAACAGTCTTTCCTCCCAAATTGAATTTAAGGGAAGGAAGGATACCGTGTGGCCTAAATGATATCCCATCAAACACAGTTAACATGGTTGTTGATTTAGATAGCTCAGGGGAACCTAAACCCTTCCAACATGATAAAGACATCATAGAAGAGGCAACGCCTTCGTCAATCATAGTGCACTTGACGGTCATGTTAAGACATTCTATGTGAATCAAAAGAGACACATAGTAAGGAAAGCAAGGCTGAAGTCCTGCAGTTTCAAATTTAATCACGGAGGAAGAATCATCATCATTCACACCAAGGGCAGAAAGCAAAGCCTTCCTTTTTGAAGAACAACTCTGAAACACTTCCAATGCAGACATCGCACAATGAGTGTGGCCCAAATCCTCAACAACTGAATAGTGCTGGGCAGCTTGGGCATTAGGATTGTGCCCCAAACGCTTAAGGAATCCCTTAGGAATGTGAGGTACAGCTTCAGGTTTATCCATAGGTTTCTCAATATGCAAAGGAGACCCTGGTGGATCAGGTTCCTTTCTTGGGCTGGGTTGTGACGAACCATACTCCTTTGCATGGGTCACAACTTTCATATCACATACCATGTTAATGCAACCATGACCACTACCCTCCAGTGGATCTTGATCACCACCAAACTAATCATGGGTCCTTGAGTTCATATTTTGATTGTGAGGTAAAGGGTTAGTTAGCACAGCTGGGCCCTATGCCAAGAATCTCTAGGCTTCATCGATATGAGGGCACAAGTAAGTGAGGTGATCGTCCTTACACAACTTGCAAGGGAATTTAAACCTTACGTTTAGCTTGCTTGTCCCCCCCAGCATTACGGGTGTTCTTTTCATTATTATTAGCATTCTCATTCCTATTCCTACCCTTACAATTATTCTTACCCTTCTTCTTATTCCGTCTGGGTTGTTGGTTACCCTTCTGGTCCGACGATTGCACCGAAAGTAAACTTGCCATTTAGGTGGGTTGAGATGAAGCTATGGCTTGTCTCGAAGCAGATTGGTTGATTGATAATTGACTAACTTATTTTGCAACCGAATCTGTAGGTTTAGCACTTGCACAATCAACAATGTCATCGGCATGTCATCTAGGTTTAACTTTGGGGTCGAAACTAGAACGTGGAGCATTGGGAATAATCTCATATAACAAACCGAACTGAGCATAAATCAAGTCCAGTTCTTGCACCCTAAAAATCACTTGTTCCTCATTCTGCACTTCGGATGTAGAAACATCCTTCGCTATATATGGCAATAACTAATTAAGGAACCATTCGAGGAGGAATTCTGGCGGTATAAAGGATTTAATTAACCTCTTCTGTCTATGCCACTCTTGGATATGATCTGAGATATGTGTGGCTTTATCCTACCGAAATGTCAACAAGAGTTTAGTACCAATGTCATAACACACTAGTAGCTAGAAGTGGTTAAGAAAAGTCATTGCTAGGTCATCGAACAAAGCGAATATCCCCCTAGGTAGCTCTATATACCATTTCGTGGTAGGCCCTGTAAGGGTGCGTTGAAACAGCCTTAAACGGATGGAGTCCTGGTGTAAAGAATTCAAAGAGCACCATAGGTGAAAGGTAGTAACATGTTTTCTCGGATCCTCTCCCAGTTTGCCCTCGAACTTGGGTATGTTCGAGGGAAGATTAGTAGGGACAGCCAGCCAAGCCGGGTCATGAGCTACAGGATCGTTTGTCAATCTCGACAAGTCAGGAATATTCAGCGTTGTGAGGAAAGGGATCCTAGGATGATGAGGTTGATGGACCACTCCCTAATAGTTTTGATTCACATAGGTCTGATTACCACCATGGCCTTGGCCATAGTGCCCTCCTCCCGCTTGACCTGTATAGGGTGGCATGGAAGCACCATAGTGTGGTGGAACTTGACTATTAGGAGCTACAAAGCTGTAATTTGGAGAGTAAGCAGGTTTTTGATACCTGCCCCCATAAGGTGAAGAACCCTGTCCATACTGTGCCCCATAACAGGGTCTATAAGTCATCGCATCAGATGTCGCGTGAGACACTTCATAAGTAGGAATATACATTCCGGAAGTAGGAATGTGACCTCTAGAATTATGAACATGACGTCCTGAAATAATGGGCGGTGCATGAAGCTGAGACACGACTGGTCTAGTAACTGCAGTACAGACATAACTCATAGCAACGTTTCAGCTCAAAGGACCACGTGAATGAGGTGGAGGGTGAACATTCGAAGAACTAGGGATAGAGGACGAAGGGATCTATGTAATTAAGTATGTACTATTCCCTATAGTCACTCGTCTCGGATCTGGTATCCTAATAGGATCACTAACCCTGGACCTAGGAGAAATATGTGATGTAACTTGCACCACCGAGATGGAAGGTGCAATGTGACTAGTGCTCCCAAACCTCTCCACATGGTAAGGAATGAGAGTGCCCCCAGGCATAGTGTTAGGCTAGAACTCAGATTCGACATGAAATACCAAATCATGTGTGGGAAAACCAGACATACCATAACTTCCATACCTAGTGCTGGTGGGTTCAAAATGAGTCTCGTCATCCTCCAACATTCCATACCAGAGATGCGCCAATGGGTACTCAACCCTAGAGTGAGTAGGTCTATCATGAAAGGTTTTTATCTTAGAAATCATAGAACCTAACTCAGTCAAGTCGGGTGAAAGATCATAGGTAGGAGTAAACTCCCCATCTTCCACATGAATGGGAGAAGGTGGTTCAGGAATACCTTCTATATGGTCTTCCATGGTGTGTGAATCAATGTGCGAAGTAGTCTATTTCTCTCTCCCAAAGGAGGAGGAGATGTAGAAGGAAAAAGTCCTGCTAAACGATGAGAACGGCAACGAGCCACACCCGAATCCATAGTGACTCAAAAAATAGAAAAGACTCTCTAACTACGCAAACCCTAGGCAAGCTATTGTGAACAGAGCAATCACCAATAAAATCTAAAGCCAAATGAAAGCAATCAAGGGTAGGATAAGTGAGCTCCCGAATGAAGCAGGTATGTCTCACCTAGGAGAGGCTTGAGACTCCCATACACAACAAGCGGAGGTACGCAATCAATTATTGTGGCCCTTAGCTTCAATGTGTAAAGCGACTGTGCTATTTGACCCCAACTTGGCTGGGACACATGCAGAATAATCCCTACAAAGTACCCCCTTGATATCATAGGTAAGGCCACTAAGGTCACCTCAATATAATAAATGCTCAGGCGGACAGTCGAAGGTAGGATTGATCGTATGAGCAGAATAGCAAAACCCAAAACTCTCGAAAGAGCCCCAAATACGAATACAATCCTGGAAATATCTTCGGCGCTACTAAGTTATGACTAGGGGTCATCCCAATCAATAACCACTCACACTACCTCGTGCTTAACTCCCTTTTGAGAGGAGGATCCTAAGAAACACTGGTTATACCAAGGATTTCACACACTCACCTGGACAGAGACATACATGTTGTTGTTTAGTGGTCTTGGAGAATTTACTCACAATGAACTATTCCAAGACCCTAAAACCTAATCTTGTTGGTGAACCCTATCAAATAAAATAGTGTAGTTCATTTTAATTAAGCGTTGATTTTAGTTGGCTTTATTACTCAAAAGAGGGATATGGTCATGCAACTAATGGTGTTATGACACAACATGAAGTAAAATGCACACCTAACAATCAATGCAAATGCATTGTGTCCATGAAAACAGGGTATGCTACTACGTGAAATGCACAATTTTCTTCAAATGATAAATGCAAGCTTTCCTGTATGAAATCCTGACTAATACTCCAAAGCAAATCTAGTGCAAGTACTATGCAAAATGCAAAAGGCAATGCATGATGATAAGCAAATATTTTTGGATTTTTTGAAATAAAATGAGATACAAAAAGCAAAAGAATGATTCTACAACCCCCAGACTATACAAGCACACTCAAGCAGCACTCAAGCAAAGCACTAAGGTAAAAGAAGTCTAATGCACTAATCCCAAAACAAAAAATAAAAAATGCAATGACAAGAACATTCTTAAAAAAGAAATTTAACCTAAAAAAATGTCTCTGGTAAAAAACAGAGGTGTATACAGACTCAGGCAGTATCAAAGGAGACTCAGCAATCATCAAACTTCACCCAGCAACCATTTAACTTCCTCTAAAAGGAAAAACTAAAGGCATATGTGACTGTTCACAGTAAACCTGTGTGTATACGTGGAAATAGCAGAGAAAACCGCATGTATATGCGACTGTGAGTCCAAAACTCACGTACAGGAAGAAAGGTGCATAAAAATCAAGGCAAACAGACAAATTGAGACAAACTTCACACCAATTAGACACTACCAGGAAAACATGCCCCTATACCCGACATAGAAACAAGAGAGAAAGAGCAATTCAAAGTCATTGAATGCCGATAGAAAATCCCCAAAGGACAACTACTAGGAACTCCCCAGTGGAGTCACCAATTCTATTACGGAGAGAAATTCCTATGGCTTGGGGTACCACAACAGATAGCTTGACTCCATAAATCAATCCTTTCCAATATGCAATAGAAATTAAATATCTAACACTAAAGGATCATACCTTGTACCTTATTCTGGATGGTTGAAGTAGATCCCCATTGAGCTTTCCAACTTCAGCTTGAATTGATAGATTACTTCCTCAACAAAAAGTAAACAATACAAGCATACTATATATATTGGCATTAGATCTATTCTAGCATATATAATCAACAATGTATCAACTTTTGAAAACATCCCATGGATAAAATATTCATTCAAACACACATTATTGGATAGGAAAAGATATTTCTATTAATATAAAATCATAGATTACAATAGATACAACCTCTTTCGGCACGTCTGCGAATCGGAGAAACTAAATCCCCCACTTGGGCCTCCACCACCTCAATCATGCATCTCTCGATAGCAAGCTCACAGGCAAAAGGCAAGCTTGGGAAGAACACAAAAGTCCTCCAAGGGACAAATGGATGCAGACTCAAGCATAAGTTCCGGCAACAATGGACTATAGTTTCTTTGCTCTCAATTCTCTCATATGCCTTCAATGTACCATAGAGTTCCTTATATAGCTTTTCAAATGGGTAATGAAAGGTCGAATCCGAGCGATATCAAGGCATAGGGAAGGCCAAGAGTCAAGTGAGTCAGATCAATGTCAAGGAAAACTCCAAAAGTATTTGGATTATGCACACATCCCGATGTACGTGGTTTTAGGGGTCAAACCCGCGTATATACGCGATTAAGGGTTTAAAAGTCATGTATATCAATTTACACATGTTTTTAGGGATGTTCAAGGAAACATCAAAGGACAAAAAATGGTCCAAGGGGTCTAAGGAGTCTACAGAGGGACAGGGGAAGGCCATACAAAGTGTGATTCACCTAGAGTGGTAAAATCAGCTATAACACTAGTTCCATCCGAAAAACATACGAACCACTCATCTGACATCTGTAACAATCACCAGATGATATAAGAACACTAACCAGAAAACTATTGTACATAAAATTACATACAATAAAAATACAAGAAAAAGCACTAAGCCTAGGCATAGTACTTCTTCAAGTAGAGCCCATTTCTAGGCTCAGGCAGCTTGTTTCCATCAAAATCAGTTAACTCATATGCCCCTTTTTCCAATACCTTCGACACAATGTAGGGTCCTTACCACATTGACCTGAACTTTCCTACACCCAGGGGTTCTTTGTCTTAATCCTAGAGCAAGACAAACTCCCCCTTAGAGCAAATTTTAGGCTTGACTGATTTATCATATTAGTTTTTAACCCTATTCTTATGAGATTCACTTGTCATTAACACATATCTGTGTTGCTCATCTATATGTTCCAAATGCAGAAAATGTTCTTCTAGTTCAGTCATGTCTGGGAGTACATGAATAAAAATTTTAAGTGATGAAATTTCACACTCAACCAGAGTGACTGCTTCCACCTCGTGAATGAGTTGGAAAGGTGAAAACCCAATGGTAGTTTTAACATTGGTTCGGTATGCCCAAAGTGTAGGATATATAATAATGTGTCAATTTGACTGGGTTGCGTTAATAGTACGCTTAAGAATGGTCTTTAAGGTATTATTGACTGCCTCGAATTGACCATTTTCTTGCGGGTAGAAGGAAGATGAGTGATCTTACTTAAAAACTAGCATAGTATCTAATTCGGTCATCATGCTATTTTGGAAATGACCTCCATGGTCAGTGATAATCTCCTTTGGAATTTCGAAGTGAGTGATAATCTAGTTGAATACAAAAAAACTTGCAGTTTCATCGTTAGCCCTGAAGGTAAGCATTGCCTCTTCCCACTTGGTGAAGTAATCAACATCGACAATGATAGATTTGTGCCCCCCAGCTGAAACTGGGTTGCATGTTACGTAATCTACCCCCCACTTAGTGAAAGGGCCCACCCTGATGATGGGAAATAAAGGATCAGGATGTGACCTCATTTTCCTGGTGTAGAGATGACATGGATGACAACACTTCACAACCTCCACACAATCTTTAAAGATCATGGGCTAGAAATAACCAGCACACAAAATCTTTTGGGTCGTTGCTAACCCAGATAAATGACCCCTGCATGCTCCATTATGGGAATCATTTAGGAAACACTCGACCTCCTCATGGGTGAGGCACTGACGCAAAATAGAGTCTACCCCTCAATGGTAAAAAATATCCCCGATGATAAGGTAGTTTTTCGCATGAACGCACAGTTTACGCCACTCTTCCCTCAAGAAGGCTACATGACACTTCAAAGTCTGGAAATAAACAAGTATATCTTCGTACCAAGGATCAGAGGTTGAAATAAAAAAATGTACTCATATGGGAACGAGTGTTCTTCAACTTATACATTCTCTTCCGTTCGAAATTCTGCAATAAGTTCTGCAAAAAATAAGGACTTTTTAAATTTGGAAGATTGAAAATCCAAGTCAAACTCCTGGAGAATGACTATCACTTATTGAATTTTCCCCCGATTATATGTTGGGACAAAACATATTGAAAGGAATTAACGTATTCCACTACTATAGTGGTCCTAAACAAGATGTAGTGATGTAACCTCTGTACAACATAAACAGCTACTAAAGCCAACTTATCAACATGGGAGTATCGAAGTTCAAAACCAGCCAACACACGACTAAGGTAATAAACAACATGTTCTTGGAGATTGTTATCTTCCTGGACTAATACTATCCCAATGGTTGATGTTGACATAGCCAGATACAATATAAAATCTTGGTAATAATCTAGTGAGTGTAACAAAAAAGCCAACAGCAAAGCTTTGTTTAATGCCTCAAAAGCAAGTTGTGCAGTTTCATCACATACAAATGGAGTGTCCTTCTTCAATAGGCACATGAAACCTTTAGTGATTTTGGCATAATTAACGATAAAACATTGAAGAAAGTTAGACTTTCCTTGCAGGATTTGAATTTTCCTGATAGAACAAGGAGGAGGTATATTTACAATGGCCTATACTTTTAAAAGATCCAGCTGAATACCTTTGTTTGAAACTATGAACCTGAGCAACCGTCCTAACTCAACATAGAAAACACACTTCTAGGGATTCAAGTGTATTTTGTAATTCCTACATTGTTTTAAAATAAAGTGGAGATGATCTGGATGATCAAATCTCTTACGAGAATGAGGAGGCAAATCATCAAGGTACGACTTAACAATGTTCTTAATATCATGGAAGGCAAAATTCACTTCTCACTAAAAGGTAGCCCCTGCATTTTTCAATTCAAAGGGAATTTTTCTATACGTGAAGGTACCCCAAGGACAAATAAAATCCATTTTATGCTGGTCTTTCGGCTTAATTTGGATTTGATTGTACCCAGAAAAACCATCCATTAATGAAAAAACTTCACTCCGCGCACAATCATCAATGATTTAATCTATAAAAGGTGTGGGGTGATTGTCATTGGGACATGGCTTGTTCAAGTCATGGAAATATGTACATATGTGTATCATCCCTTGTTTCTTATCAATGAGAACAATATTGGATACCCATTCCATCAAAGCAATCAGGTAGATGAAACCAGCATTCAACCGTTTTTCCACTTCAGCCTTAACAGCTGCCGCCTTAAGTGAGTTAATAGGTCCAAGATTTTGGAGAACTAGTTTGGAATCAGAATAGGTTCATATTTCATGTTCAACAATCGATGGATCTATGCCTGGAATCTCCTCATATGACCAAGAAAACATGTCCTGAAAATCCTTAAATAAGGCAGTATAGATAGCAATCTCCTCTGGAGAGTAGCTTGCACCAATATATACATTTTTGATGACGTATGGGTTTGCAGAGATGTTAATAGGAATCGTTGCAGAAATTTTTTCCATTCTCCCCTCGACAAAAATTCCCTCCCTTGGCAAGGGATTGACAGAGTAAATCAACGTCGTCTGCCAGTATCACATGGAACTCTTGGTTTTGATTCTACTCAACTCTGGAAGGAAGTAGGATCTATGGTGAATATCTTCGCAGATCTTGTCTCGCCCACTCATGGCTTCTGAAATGGCTTCATCTGAAGGAAAAACCATGTCTAAGCAATCATCTAAGTATAAAAAGTTCTCTTCCCAAGAAGGAAGATAAGCTTATTCTGACTCCTCTGAGACTGTAGAAGGAGTTTAAATCAGATCACCAGTGGTGTTAACGATAGATTGGTAAGCCACTTCCACTGCAGATAAGGGCACCTGAGGTTCGTAACGGGTAGGAAGGACCCAAGGATTGGCTCTATTGACAACCATTGCGATAGAATTAACTACGCTCATAGAACCTAGATAATTTATCGGGGTTGGGATATCAAATGTTCCCATTAATGATGAATACATAACATCCCCCAAGCTCTCTATAGCAGGCTTGACCTGATCAACCAATGGTACCGTGGACTCATTCGTTTCCAAATGGACCCTTCAAGTGAAATTGAGTAGGTCAACAGTAACCATAGTTCCTTCATGTGGAAAAACCACAACTTGAAGAACAACCGAAGCAATCGTGAACATATCATAAGTCCAGCTTCTCCCTAGAAGCAAGTTACAATCCAATATGGCATCAATCATCTCCTCTTCAATAGACACTGTTTTCCTTGCCAACTTAATCTCAAAAGATGGTAGGATATCATGCTGACGAAAATACCTCCCGTCGAAAGTAGTAAGCAAGGTGTTTGACAAAACTAGCTCCGGGGAACCCAAAACCTACTAGCAATAAAGAGACATGACACATGTGGAAGTACCCTTATCAACAACTATTTGTCCAATGGTTTTTCCACCATGGATGACATCTACTGATAAGGTGACATGATACGGTAGGCACATCTTAACATCTGATAGATTGAACTTTGCCATCAAACTCGAAAAATCCATGCTGCCTAAAGCTACTAAAAGGGAATCCTACTAAGCGGGAAAACTTTGAAGCACTTCCAACGTGGACATCGCACAAGGAGTTTGGGACAAATCTTCCACCACAGAGTAGTTAGAAGCATCCCTAGAGTTTGGGTTGTGAAATTCCTTTTTAAATATACCTTTCAGTATTTTGGGCATTTGATCAGCCGGTTTCTCAATTGTGAGAGGGTTAGAGGTTTCACCAACAATTTTACCCTTCTCAGGATCCTTCATCTCATAATTTTTATTTCTTATCTAGAGTAAGGTACTAGATTGTACCATGTTGATATAATTTTGGTCAGGAGGGACACCATAAGTGCCCCCATCTACATTAGAAACATAAGCTATATTCTATCCTTGGGGAAAAGGATCCTTCAAGAAAGTTGGTTGTTGAGTCTTGAGTAGCTTCTGAGCTTGTTCCATGAGAGGGAATTGATGAGTTAAGTGATATCCCTGATACAAATTACAGGGAAATTTCACCTTCTTCTTATCTTTTTTCCCCCATCAGCATTGTTCGTGGGTCTATGCTTATTTTGGTTTCCCTCACCTTTCTTCCCCTTCTTATTTTTCCCACTGAGCTGTTGATTTCCCTTTTGGGAGGATTGAGCAAAAAAAATTTCATTTTGGGGTGAGGGGATAGCCTTTGCTACCTCCGTTGTAGACTGCTTGATAGACAACTCATGGAGTTGCTTGGCCAAAGACTCTACAGTGGGATAATTTACTAAACCAACCACGCCATCGGCATGGGGACCAGGATTGGGTTTCTTAACACTCATTAGAGGAAATTTGAGGCCTAAAATGGGCCTCCTAAGGAAAATGACAAAATAATAGTTAAAATAATAAAATAATAGTTATTAATTTTGGAGGAAGAATGAAAACAAAACTACTTTTTTTGTTCGTATTTTCGACATATCTCCCTGTGTTTTTACTCAATTTTCGATCGGGAGAGCTCGTTGGATGCAGAATTTAATTCCACATCCAACGAGTACCCATACTACATACTTTTGATGGACTCCACTACCCCAAAAACAAGAAATTCCTGAAAAAATGTGATGATGACATCATCATCACGTTTTTCAAGAATTTCTTATTTTTGGGGTAGAGGGGTCCATCAAAAGTATGCAGTGTGGGTACCCATTGGATGTGGAATTAAATTCCTCATACAAATAGCTCTCCCACCTGAAATTTGAGCAAAAGCAGAGGGAGATATGTAGAAAATACGAACAAAAAAAGTAGTTTTCTTTTATGACAAATATGTCAATTCAACCATTATGGTAGACTCATTTTATTGAAATTCTATTGGTTCTTGAATTCCAACTCACAAAATTGATTATTGGCGCGTTTTCTTATATGGCCCATTTTAGACCCTAAATTTCCTCTAATGATGGGTAGACCGCGGTGCCTTAGGTATAATTTCATATAATATCCCAGAATGAGCATATATAAAATCCATTTGTTGGGCCATGAGGATGGCCTCTTCTTTAGTGGTCACCCCCGAAGTGGATACATCCTTAGATATACAAGGAAACAAATACTTAAGGGACCACTCTAATAGAAACTCAGGGGGGATGGTGGCTTTTATAAGACTCTTTCATCTTCGCCACTCTGGGATATGATCTGAAATGTGAGTGGCTTTGTATTGCCTAAAAGTAGACAAGAGGTCTATATCGGCATCATACCGGATAGGAAGCTAGAAGTGGTTCAAGGATACCTCCACTAAGTATAAAAAATCGTCAAACGCAACAAAGGGAAATTCAATATACCACTTTGCTGCAACACCAGTCAAAGTCCTTTGGAACAGCCTCAATCAAACAATGTCATCATTCAATAAGTTGGAAGGCACCATAAATGAAAAGTGGTGATGTGGGTACCTACACCTTCACCATTTTTTCCCTCAAACTTGGGAATGTCTAAAGGTAACTTGGTTGGAATAGGTGGCCATGTGGCACTATGTTTCACTGGGTCATTCATCAAATTATTCAAATCTGGAAAGTTCAAAGTTGTTAGGAATGTAAGTTCAGGCCTAACTGGAGGCTGAAAATTATGATTTTGGGAGGTAGAAGGACCAACCCCTTGGTTCCCAAATGTAAAGGTGGGGTTTCCCCTAGGTGCTGATTGTGAATTAGTTGGACTACTTTGAAATGGATTCCACCCATAAGACAATGGATTGTTTGTGTGCAGTGTAGTATAAGTAGTTTGAGTCCCTCTAGATGAAACTAGAGTCTGAAAGACCGGAGTCGGTATCCCTCCACTAAAAAACGAGAAAGGAGAGCTCGTGAATGGAGCTGAAACCGGAGTTTGGAAACCTTGACCATAAGTGTTTGTATTTCAAAACTACATCCCCACATATGCAGGAGTAGGACCTACATAAGGTGTAGATGGGGGAAAGTTCCCCCCATTCCATGGGAATCCGTGGACAAATGAAGAGGATCCAACTGGACCACACTGAGTAGTGTGCATAAAAGAGGGTGAAGTTAAAGGTGCACTGGGAACCCTAGTGGAAACCCCACTAGAAAGACCTACTACATTCAAGGAATTTGGTGGTTGAACCACCCGAATACTAGGTGATAAAGTTGTAGTAGGTGCACTTGATCTAGGAGTACCAACAAGGGGTGGTGGCACTCCTCCAGCTAATACAGCTGAGGTGGGGGTAGACATACCCTCCGTAGAGCTTGCCATAATGTTGTTCATGAGAACACCGATCACAGGTGAAGTGTGTTAATTTAGTGATTTGTTTCTTCAAATTTTGTTTGATTTATTTTTATTTCAAGTTACTTTTTTTATTTAAGTTTGATTATTTGCTTATTTTAGGAGAATTTTTGGTTGTTGGGTGAAATTTTGAACTTGGCCTTTATATTTTTGCTTTATTTTATATCCTTTACATTTTGAAGGGGTTTTTTAAGTCATTATATCAAATGATGGATTCATAAATCATATCTTGAGCATAGTCATTACTCAAACAGATTTTAAACTTCATGCAAAATGCCTAAAAGCTGTAAAACAGCGATAAAATAGCGTTAATATTATTCTTGTAGCGCTGGAGCCAAAAATTAACGAAAGGGTGCTACAAGAATATCGCAACCCTCATTTCTTCCAATTTTTTAGCAAAATTTGGCATGTTTTCGAATTTATGAGTGACTAATCACGTGTCCTGGAGAGTTTGCTACGTGCTGTCTCAGGAATCATCATGAGAATAAGTGGTTTCATATTGTGAGGAAGGGCATGGTCATCATGAATCATAAAGCAGTTTATCACGACAGATGGACGGTTAAATCAAGTTTAATCTGAGGAGAGTTACTTCTTATCTCCTTCTCAAAGCTGAGGAGTTAATAGAATGATGGTGTCTACCTAAAAACATGGAGATTGCAGTTGCAGAGCCTAGTGGAGGTTTTCCTAGTCGCACAGGAAATTAGGGCTTCTTTAGCTTGACACCTGGAGTTAAATTCGACCTTGAAAGACACCTGTATCCTTCAGGCTGGTACTTAAACAGCATGAAGAGTAGTTAAAAATATCTACAGTCAGGTATTCCACGATAAGCCAATATAACTGAAAATTTGGGGCTTTTTTAGTGGGGTTCTTTCTATCAAAATTGATCGAGGGAAATGATAAATTATGCTCTTAAATGAAATTTTGACCAAAGAAATAACTGCCTAAGACATTCTGAGATGTTCTGTTAAGTGGAGGACTGACAGATAGCTCTATATTGAATTATTCCTTTGTTGAAGTTTAAAGAGGCTGGGTTGAAAACTGTGTATGTTATAATAATTAAACTTCACAAAAATATCTGATACTTATACACAGTGGGATAAATGCGTTGAATGGCTAAATTGCAGTGAGACCTAGTTTCACTTTTGATACTAAGGCTACATGAAGCATAATGTGAATAGATTGCATATTTTTTTTTTTCTCATCCAGCAGATAAGCAACCTCCAGTTAACCTGAGAAGTCAGTGATTGATATCACATTTGCAAAGTCTTAACTATGAAAAAATTGTTGATAGGTGATACCAAAAAGGGTTTGAGGATTGATGTTGGTATCAATACATAGGGGTAAGAGTACATGCTGGAGATGGACAGCCATTAGAACAACTAAATTGAGTGATAGTCATCAGTTGCAGTGAAGAGTCTGAATACTTCAAATGATCTAAGTTTTTCATATCTGTGATAAAACTCGGCCTGTATTAAGAAAACAGAAAGGAGCAATCAGAAAGATTAAGGAGAAATGTTTTTTTTGAAACTTGAGAGATTTGAAAAAGAAACATCACTTGTCAGGTTATCAATTGAACCCAAGAAGCCAGACGGTTTCCAGCCCTTAGAGACAGATGGGTAAGAGTGGTAAGATAAATAGAGTAGAACCTACTGATGTAGGTTGGATTAAGAAACTCCATGGGTGTGTTGAATTATTCCAACAGGCTGGTTGGATGGACTTTTTCAAGAAGATAGATGGGTATAATGCTGAAGTTTCTTGTAAATTTGCATAATGTTTTAAAAATGACATGGTGACCTTTGACACTCTTAAGTTCAGGCTGACAGTGGAGTTGATTGTAGAAGCTACAGGGATTAAGAATGAAGGTGAACTATGGTTTAAGAAATTGCCCTTTACCTTTGATCCTCAAAGATATCTCTTACCAAATGTCACCCCAGACTGGAGTAAGGGCATCCTTATTCAAAATTTCAGGAAGGAATGGGTTGTACCAATCAGAATTTTGTAGAGTTATATTACTTGCGAGGGCAGGTATGCTTATGTATTTAAGTACCACTTCAGATTTCTGCAACATATGGTGGGGGTGTCCAAGATGAGCCTTCCATTCTTTTTATTCAAAAGCTTGCAGAAAATGGCTAACAGGGTCAAAGGGCATATGGACCATTCTTCTCAGTCCATCTTTCATCATGGGCTAATTAAGTTGATTATTAGCACTGTTTTGCAGCATGAAGGGAAGACCTGGGACTTTTTCATCTTTTGGTCTGGCTTTAAAATCAAACAAGAAGATTAGCATCCTAAGAGGCAAACAGACAAAGGGAAGGTACTGATCAGAAAATTAGGTCAGAAATATAAACTTGAAGACAAGAAGGATGTCAAAGTTGAGAAGGAAATAGAGCAGGTGGAGGTTGACAGTAAACCCAAAGTGTTTTCAGTTGGTATTACAGATAGGTATTCATTGTTTTCAGAAGATAAGTTGTAGCCTAGGCAGTAGTTGACACCAGCAGAAGTTTCCAAGGAAACTAAACTTGCAGTTACAGAAGAGGTTGCTGCACTTAAGGAGGAATTTCAGACCCAGCAAAGAAGTCCACTCACCATTCTCTTAGATGATGAGGGATATTTACTAGAATAAGATCGGCCTGTTGATAAAACTGAAGATGAGGCTGAAGCATGCAGAGAATTCTCCACTTCATAAATTAAAACAGTCAAACCTAATAGGAAGAAGAAGAAAAAGTTTGAAGTGATAGCCCCATATTGCAGGCCTAAAACTAGGCCAACAAATAAGCTAATATGGAATATGAAGAAATTACTCAATCCTAAATTGAATTCCAAGCAAGTGACTGTCTTGAATGCTACTTCCTCAAATGAAGAGCCAGAAATTGGTAAAATGAACATTAAAAGCAAGGGAAAAAGAGTTGCTAAAGCTTCCTCTTCTCAGCCTGCAAAAGTAAAAGGATTATCACAGTCTGTAAAAGAGTTAAGGCAGCCTGAGTCTGAATTGTTTGCCATATTTCTTGAAATAAGAAATGAACTTTTAAAGCAGCAGCAGAAAGAAAAAGCTGAAATACCTCCTATTGAAGATCAAGAATGGGAAGATGAAGATGAATTTATTCTTAGGCAAGCAGGTATTCTGAAAGACCCTAATATTTCAGACCTATTAAATAAGGGTTTTGACATACCTGAGATCCCCAGTTTTGAACAAGAGATCATGACAGGAAGGTTAGTTGACACAGATAAAGAAAGCTTGCAGAAAATTATTAAGCAGTTCAAACAGCAGATGAAACAGATGCAATAGGTCAACGAGGGACTGATGATGGCTAACAGAAGGCTTAGAAAAGATCTTCATGATGTCAATGACCATTGTCAGGAGCTTACAGCGGTGTCTAAAGAGGTTCTAAAGAGAAAAAGAATTACTGACTTGCACTGTACAGAGTTGGAGAAAACAGTCAAGGACTTGCAGCAGGAAAATGAGGAGCTCACCAAGAAGATAACTGACCTGGAGCAGGAGCAGAAGAAAGCTAAGAGGAAAGCTCAAGCATTAGATGGAATTTCTATGCTAGCTGAGGCAGCAAAAGAGCTATGAGTCAGTTGTTAAATTAGTTACTTGTTATTTTTTTGAGAAACATATTAGTTAGTGATTACTATTTTTAGAAAATCTTATGTTTTGTAATTTTGTACAATTTACTTTACCTCATCGAGTGGATGGAAGACAGTTAGGGTTTTTAACCCCTAACTGATTTTGTAAAAAACACTATTTAGAGAGATTAGAAGATCATTGAGAGGGTTCGATTTTTGGGATAGCTTCAAGAGGTCTGCATACTTGTTCATGAGTTGAGACTTGTTCATGAGTTAAGTATCAAAACTCTTGTATGCATTTGATGATGAAACTATGAGATATATGACACTTTTCACCCTTCAGTTCTGTGTTGGCTTCATTGTTCAGCTTGTTTAGTTGCTTAAAGGATATATTCATTTCTGGTTTATGTTTATATGCTGGTGATGCTTGTCTTTTATGAATGAACTTCAGTATTGTGTTCTGTTGGATCTTGTTGAATATATTATGCATCTTTATCTTCTTGTGTTTATGACTTAGTTATTACTTTGCTCATGAGTGTATTCCCTGTCCTTCCCCAAATTTTTTAACTAAGAAAATACATCAGAAACCCTAAACCTATTTTGTTTTATTGGGTTTTATTTGAGATTGTGTTGGCTTGTTTCTTTGGCCTTGGAAACAATTTATGGCACAAACAAAGTGAATGGAAGAAATTGGATGATCACAGGATCGTTTAAGTCAGTAAGAGGGGGGTTAAAGTTTCTTGCAAACTCATTAGCCTACAAGTCCTCAATCTCTACCGTGGTTGTATCAAATTGATTTATCCTAAGTTCTGGTTCACCTGGAACTTTGCTTACTCCTACTGGTTTGAAATAACCTTCAATATCTAATCTCCACCTTTAAGGGGGCAGTGGAGGCTCCACTGTAAAAGCTGGAGGAAGGTTTTGCAACCTTCTTGACCTTCTGAGAAGTTGGTCCTCCATAGTTAAAAATTGACTCTTCACACACCTTAAGGCCAACTAAATACAAACAAACCACACAACACTCACTAGAAAATCTCCTAAATCCAGACATACAAGCGAGTATAAGATGTTCTTTCCAGAAGAAAGCTGATAGATGGTTACTTAGCATCCCTGTAGATGTTCTTAGGTACAAGCGTAGGAATCACCCAACCTTCCTCCCACACCTTCTACTAGGGTTACCTTCCAAGCCCATCTAAGGTACACCAGAAATAGCCTTCCGATATACCTATGTATGAACCCTAGATGTCAAAGAGACTAAAGGCTACCACAACTATATTGACAATCTCGAGGGACAGTCGCAAGCCTAATTTGTATGCATGGGTAGGGTAGCAAATCCCGAAACCCTGTCAACACCGACACCATACGGGGCCTAAGAGGTGATATTGACAGATGTCCCCAAATGTGTAAAAATATTGGTCTACACTTGAACAAGCAATTAGAGGGTTATCTCCTCAGTCTAGGTCCTCACACGGCCTCGTGCTTAACTCCCGTTTGAGAGGAGATTCCCAGATACAATCAACATAGAAGAGGATTTACCTAGCGATTGGCCAACTACGTCTGAACTTAAATAATTGTGGAGAGTTGAAACTCCCTAATCCATAAGTATAGCCTAAGCTAGTTGGTGTAGGAGCCTAAAAAATAAAATTTACAAATAACTTTTAAATTAAATCGTTCTTTTTAATAAGCTGTTTTTAGTCAGAGGTAAATGGTGTGAAACTTATGTGATGTTATAGAATCTATAAAAGAAGCAAAAAATGATGCATAAAATTAAATTTCCAAAGGAAATTGCAACTACAAAAGCCAACTTTTCTTTTCTTTTTGTAAATGTAAGTTAATGAACTTAAAGCTAAGTGTGAGAAACTACAAGACTTTTTAATATTTTTTTTTTTTTGAAAAATAACAAAAAGAAATGCTACATGTAACCTAATGCAAAACATTTTTGTCTTTTCTTTTCAAACAACTTCAAAAACTACTAATGCAAATGAATGCAATACTTGAGCAATTTGACTAATCTAAAGTATATAAAAGTGAAATGAGGCAAAGGGATCCCAAAGTGATCTACTTCAACCAAAAAGAGAGAAGACTAGAACAAAACCTGACTTGGAGAAACTAACCAACTTAAAAGTTTGCTAGATCCACAAAGAAAAAGTGACAAACTGGGACTACAACAAGTAGTACAATGTATAACGCATTCAAGGACTTGATCACTGACCTAGAACACAAGCACTCAGACTTACAAACCAAGCAGGAGGACCACTTGCACTTACTAATGCAAGAAATTCAAACATAAAAACTCAAGGACTTGACGAAATCAAGCATATGATGTGACTTACAGACCTTAGACTCACAAAGTCATGTCATAAACCGAGCCTCAAAAGCAATAAAGAAGCCAAAAATTAGGGACAAGCAAAGCCTATCAAACCAACAGACTGCTACAGGAAACACATGATGGTCTATATAGACAACCCATGTATGACATGCGACTATCCAAGAGGAAACCCACGTGTACATAGTGAAACATGTGATTGTCTAGGAATACAACTCGCGTGTGCTAATAATTTTTTTTCAAAGAAAAAATATCAGCAACAAGGACTATGAATAGGCCAAACTATAAATCAAATGCCAAAAATAGACTGAACACACCTAGAATAAAAAATAAGCAAAGGATGGTAAGGGGACCTAAAGAATGGACCCACAGCAGGCTGGACTCCCCAGCGGAGTCACCAGTTCTGTTGTTTAGGACAACGCACCCTTATAACCTAGGGTCTCTCAGGTTACCAACTTACTAAGACACTTGCATACAATCAGCTTATCTAGAAAATGAAACAAGAATAGGAAGGATGCTAGATTTACCCGATTTGTGATGGTTGATCCAAATTTGTTCTTCTCCTCTTTCAATATTCTTCAAAGCTTCCAGGGCTCTCCCAATTCACCTGTAAAAGAGAATTTCCTCAAACAATATCTCATATATATATTAATGGTTAGTGAAATACAAATTCATAATAACATAATTGAAATCATTCATAATTGTAGAAGGAGCAAGTCGATAAGTCGACTTGAATGATAGCTGAATTAGTCGATCAGCCGACTAAGTCAGTCGGCCGACTAAACTAAGAGAATAGGTCAGCCACCTAAGTTCATGTCGGTTCACCGAACCAACCGGTAGTTATTTTGCAACCGTTCTGTAATCATATATATTAGGCTGTTGAGCTAGATGAGAACTCAGTTCAGTTCTCTGCATTGTATGGACTCATTTGTATAATATAATCTATTTATTCACCTATTTTTTCTTATCTCTTGTCATTTTTTTATATTTATATATGTTTTAGTGTGTATTATTGGTAACCTTATGTGATCTGTGAGATTACAACATTGGTTCCATTGCTGGTAGTACACGACTGGAATGTATGCAAACAAATGATACCAGAGCAGGAGATTAAGGACTGGTGAGAATGTAAAGTTGAAAACTATTTGCAGAATTACGTGCAAAGGAACAGATTAACAATCGCACAAGAAAAAGAAAGATTTTTCACAGAGACGCATGAAAAGTTTGTCGAATCAGTTTCCCAACTTTTGAAGATTTTCCTGGATGAGAAAACTAGACGGGATTAAAGAACAACAGTTGCTGGAAAAACTGATCCGCGGAGTTAGAACAAACTTGTCAGAGTGGTTTGAGAAAATCACCGACGACTTCTGTGAGGAGCAAGCAGTCAAAGACAGAACTTCGGTGGAAACAGTCAAGGAGAAATTTTACACAGATCTCACCGAACAATTTTTGTGTTCCCTACCGACCTTGTTGTTCAAATTCTTGATCGAGAAAGGAGTAGGACATATTGTCGAACCTCGTCCATCACTTCACGAACTGCCATCAAACTCTAACTGGATGGAGAAGTAGAGGAAGTGAGAAAAATTCATTGCAGAAAAGGAGTGGGAATACTTCCTAAGAAAATAGACCAAACTATCCGGGCTTTCTAAAAAGTGTCGGGTAGGCTATGGGGGGGTAGCTGGTTGAATGTCGAGATAGAGTATGGTGGATTCTAGTCGACTAGCACCAAATACCAGTCACTAGTAATGAGAAGTTGACTAAAAGGGAACTCAAGAGAATAGTATCATACGAAGGTATGTCTGACATTCAGAAAATAGAGAGAGAAGAAAGACACCAGAGAAGGGAAGCAAGATGAGAAAGAGCCTTAGAGATGCATAGAGGAAGGAGTCCTAAGGAGAACGACCAGGAAGAGAATCCACCAGAGTCGGGTCATGACCGACATGAAGAAGGTGTGGAACAAGAAGTGTCCCCTATGGAGGAATAATTGTGTATAGAGTAGCCAGAAGCTCTCCAATTAAGAGCTCCCAATGAAGGAATAACCCTCCCTCCATTGAATCTGCCTACTTGAATTCAGACTATTGTCGAAGAAGACCTATGACTATGAGCTGGTGAATTTAGTATATGGAGTTGACTAGGTGATGACATGTACACTAGATGACACCTCATTATACGTCGACCAGAGGAAAAGAATTGGGTGATCTTTCAAGTGGCACCCTCCCACTGAAGTATCCACTTGCTCTTACCGACACATGAAGGAGCACCCCCCCCACCAAATACAGCTTTAGAAGAAATAGAACATTTATAACTATGGAAAAATAGTTGTAGTGGACCATCAAAAGCAGAAGTCAACATCAACCGACTGCAAGTCGACGAAGAATTGAAAATCGACAGGAACAGAAGTTCCATCGACCAGAGTTTCGCAGAGACAAAAACACCAACAAACCCACCACCCTCACCACCACCCCCACCTCCTCTTAAGAGCAGTGACAGTGATTCAGACATGGGTCATGAATCAACTCACATTCCTCTATATGAGGGGAATGAGGATCCCAGACGACACTGGTTCGTCTGCGAGTCGACGTGGGAGGCCAACCAAGTTACAGACGAAGATAGACAAATGGCAAAGTTTGCAGGTGCCTTAAGGAAAAGGGCATTGACGTGGTACATGAAATTTTTGAAAAGACAACCTAGAGAAACAAAAGCTGAGATTAAGGCGCAATTTTTTTCATTTTTCAAAACTGCAAATGTTAAGCACCTGGCCACGAAAAAACTAAAAACCACATCACAAAAGCCCGGGGGAATCTGTCCGTGAATACGATAAGCGTTGGAAAGACCTACTGAGCCAACTGGATTATGTTATAGATGAACAGTTACTAATCCAGTGGTTTCTTGTAGGTCTATCTCAGAAAGTGCGTCGACACATTAGTCTGGAGACGTTCAAAACTTACGAAGATGCGCTAACAAAATCTCTTCAGGTGGAGATGGATGAAGACATACCCGCTTACCCCATGGACCACAGATTGGAAGAATAGCTTGAGAACATATAAAAGTCTCTAAAAGAGTTAAGCCTCAAGAATTAGGAGATCTGGTGCACCAAATGCTCGACGACCGGCCATTCCAAAGATAATTGTCGACAAGAGTATAGCCGACAGGACGTTCAATTCTTACAGACCAAGTCCTTTTGCGACATTTTCGAGGAGCATAGAGATCACTCGATGAAAGATTTCCCGTTCAACATGAAGAATGGAAAGGCCTCCTGGTGTGCCATCTACGAGACTAAAATTCATTACATGGCTGACTGTCAGTTGAACCTGAAGAACCGACAGAACTATCAGGTGGTCTACCAAACTAATGTAGTGGCACAACATAACGATCAAAGAAATCTAGCAAATGATCAGAACAATCATAGATATGATGGTCGACGATATGAGCATCGGTACGACAATCGACACCCAGGCTATGGAGGAAGAGGTCGATTCCCTAGGAATCACGATAAACGACCGCGTCGACCCATCCAGTGCTTCACATGTTATAAAGAGGGACATCGATATGCAGACTGTCCATATAAGGACATAACTGATCTCAAATTCTATACTCACTATGGTGTAGGGGATGACTCACTAGAGGATTTCCCTACCATGTTAGAAAAAATTAATATGAAAAAAAATGTTAATGTCTTGTCCTGTGTACAAAAAAATGATGTAATTAACACTAAAAATTTACATATTGTAACTTGACAAGGAACAAAAACAGGAGCTGATAACCCCAGAATCAATAAAATAAAAGAGAAAAATGTCTATCCTGACGCACTGAAGGAAAAACAAACATATAAAGAAGCAACTAATGTATTCAAAGAAATTGCATGACAAGAAAACGTTCATAACAGTCGACCTAACATAATAAATGAATTAATCCAGCTCGTTCATACAGACAATTCAGTATCCTAGTTGATCGATTTGATGTATGAAATAAAAGGTACCAACTCTGAAAAACAAACAAAGAACATCTACAGCTTAAATAAAAAAACAAAGGTGATGCCAACCCCCTTATCGACCTAGAAATCGAAGGTTACCATGTCTGACAAGTAGTGCTCGACTTCGGCTCACAAATAAACATCATGACTCGTGACACTTGGGAACAAATGGGTAGACCTCAACTCTATGAGTCAGGAATATACCTAAAACTAGCCAACCAAGGACTAATTGAACCCATTGGAGTCTGGAAAAACGTTGACACGACTATAAAAGAAATCTCGACCAAGGTCGATTTCGAAATCATTGACCCAAAGGAAGGATCCAGTTCCTTCCCAGCGCTAGTCGGTCGACCTTGGGGAAGAAAGATGAAAGCATCCATATCCCTAGACAAGGAACGAATCAAATTAAAAGGAAATGGACAAAAGGTCATTGTACCCATTCATTCATCTCAAGGGGAACCTTGGACTGAACCTATTGATGAAGAAGTCGATGTCTGACAACTCTACCAAATCCACAACAATGCAGATTACACAGAACCAAATATCCATGGAGAACTTCACCTAGGTAACTAAGACTCAGTTGGTTATAATTCCGACACTGAATTATATGAATAGGAGATCAAGAACTACGAAACAAAAGAAAGAGGATGCTGGACTATACAGAAAGTGCAGAAAAATCCCACCCAACAGTGCTTCATAGTGTCCATTGTCCCAAAAATATTTGAAAAGAAAATTAGGGAACACCCTACCTTACAACCGACCAACCTGAATACTACACAACTACCAAGATATAAGGAAAGGGAATCACTAGTCATGCATGTCGAACAAGTTTCCAAAAATATTGGTGAACATGGCCGACTTCAAATCCTAGTTGAAACTTTTATAGGACAAGCTGCTAGATGGTGGGATGCCCATTAGACAAGACTATAGACCTAGACAACTGCTTCGACTTACTTTGTTGAAAGGTTTGGAGGAAAAAAGTTAACCCAACAAGCTCAGATACCTGTATTCACTCAAGGACAGAACCCATAAGATCATATCAAAACCTGTGAAAAGGAGTGGAGAAGACTTGGATACAAGGATGAACGAGCATGGCCACACTTATTCCCATCAAACCTCACCGACTTACCAAACAAATGGTATAATATGGAAGAATATAGAGGTGAAACCTTCTCATGGCACAAACTAAGGGAAAATTTTATTAAAGATTTCAACTTTATACCTCAAAATGAAAATCTAGTCGAAACAACAAAACAAATTAAAGAATTTATCCAATCGACCGAAAAAAAACCCTTACAAGATCACTGACAGACAAGGAAATGTAACAAAATACAAACACAGCTAAAGCCACAGTTGACAATATTATAGTTAGAAAATGGAAACACAGAAGGAAAAATCTTTAGATGGAAATCTAACCTTGTCGAAACAACAAAACCTATTTGCACCATCTTGAAAGTCAAAACAACTAACAAACAAAATATTGACAGAATGACTGCAACTAACTTCCCTGCCACATTCTCACAGTTCAAATAAGGAAGTCGACCAATCAATGAAGCCAAAGCACCAGAATGGCTAGATGCTAAAGTCAAAACTAAAGAATTTGACATCTCAAATGATGATCGACCAAAAATGGAAAATATTGGTGACTACTGGAGCGAAGAACAGACCACAGAGATGGTGAACTTACTAAGGGAATTCCAAGATGTATTTGCTAGAGATTACAAAGACCTCAAAGGCTTAGTCCACAAAATGGGAGAAATGAAAATTGATACTAAACCTGATGTTCGGCCTGTGAAGAAAAGGCCTTATAAACTAGCTCACAAATACAAGGAGATAGTAAAAAAGGAAATTGATAACATGTTAGCAACATGCATCATCTACCCTATTGACCAATCAGAATGGGCAATCCCAATAGTGGTACAACCTAAGAAACATGACCCGACCAGACTAAGAATTTGTGTCGACTTCAGGGAACTAAAAAAAGTAACACTGACAGACCCATTTCCAACCCCTTATGCAGATGCAATCTTGAATGAAGTTGTAGGACATGAATGCTACTCATTTACAAATGGATTCTCAGGCTATAACCAAGTGCCAATAGCTAAAGAAGACCAGAAGAAGACAACCTTCGTGTGTGAATTTGGTTCCTTTGCTTACAAAGTTATGTCTTTTGGATTAAAGAATGCACCTGCAGTGTTCTCTTGAATTGTTTTCAAAACATTTCAAGAATAAATCTATAAGACCATGGCAGTATAATTTGATGACTGGAAAATATACTCCATGCTAAAAGATCATTGCAAATGGCTCCGACTTATGCTGGAGAGATGTCAACAGATTTCACTTTCCCTAAATATCAATAAATGCATATTTGTGACCCCCATAGGGATATTATTAGGGCACATTGTCTGTAAGGAAGGTATTAAGGTTGACTTTGCAAAGATTAAAATTATCCTCGACCTGAAACCACCAGTAAACCCCAAACAAGTCAAGGTGTTACTTGGCCACACAGGCTATTACAGAAAATTCATAAGATATTATTCAGATATGACCTATCCTCTTGAAGAACTATTAATGGAAGATCAAGAGTTTAACTGGATAGAGGAATGCCACATATCATTCGAAAAATTAAAAAGAAAACTAGTCGAAGCCCCCATCCTAAAATTTCCAAACTGGTCGATCAAATTCCATGTTCATATTGATGCATCATGCCTAGCAATAGGAGCAATCCTAACTCAGCCAGGAGATGATGGAATGGATTATCCCATAGTTTATAGCAACAGAAAATTAAACAAGGCTGAAAGAAACTATTCGACCACAGAAAGAGAAGCCCTAGGAATGGTCTTTGCCCTACAAAAATATAGACATTATCTGTTAGCTAATCCATTTATATTCTATACCGACCATCAGGCCCTGAAGTATATCATCAATAAACCACTCCATCATGGAAGGATTTGTCGATGGTTACTTCTCTTCCAAGAATTTGAGTTTGAAGTTGTTGTCCGACCAGGTAAGTTAAATGTAGGTCCCGACCATTTATCCCAAATCGACACAGGAGAAGAATCGACAGGAGTCGACGACGACTTACCTGATGCACATTTATTTCGGATAGAAGCAGTTCCAGTAGAACTAGAGGAAATAGCTCAGTTCTTAGAAGATGGACATGCACCAGAAGGTATGAGCACCAAGAAAAAGCAGATCTTAGCTATGAAGGCTGCACCCTACAGTCTCATTAATGGATTTTTATACAAAATGGGATTAGATGATATCCTTAGAATATGTGTACTAGAACATGAATGAGACCACATTATCCATGAAGCACACTTTGGACCTGTAGGAGGATATTTCCAAGCAGACACAACTGCAAATAAAATCCAACATTTAGGATTATGGGGGCTGACACTCCACAGAGTTTGCAAAAATTTTGTTAGTCGATGTGACAGATGTCAATGACTAGGTCGACCCTTGCCTAGTATAGAAATTCCTTTGATATCAGTAAACCCCATTCTCACATTTGAAATCTGGGCAATAGACTTCATAGGACAATTTCCTATACCAGCAAAAAGGTCAGGTGCAAGGTATATCATTACTACAGTGGAATATGTCACTAAATGGGCAGAAGCTAAACCGATCGATACATGTTCTAGTGAGATAGCTGCTAAGTTTATCTATGCGAATATCATCACTAGATTTGGATGTCCACTAACCCTGATTAGTGACCAGGGAACACACTTTATCAACAAAGCTATCAAAACCCTAACCGACTAGTTCCAAATCGACCACTATTGGAGTACAGCATATCATCCTCAGTCGAATGGAGCAATTGAAGCTTTCAATAAAACATTAACAAGAGGATTAACTAAAATATGTAATGCTGACAAGGACGACTGGGATGAGAAAATATGTGCAGTCTTATGGGCATATAGAACAGCCTATAAATGATCAACCAACCAAAATCCTTTTTGATTAGTCTATGGACAAGAAGAAGTAGTTCCACTACACTTCTGACAACAGACACCTATTATCGCAGAAATACTACATGTCAATGTCAAACAAGGAAAGAAGGACCGACTATTTCAACTCAGCAAGCTGGAAGAGCACCGACTCATGGCTATACAACACCAAGAAATCCAGAAGCAACAACAGAAAGCATGGCACGACCGCAACATCAAGAACAAAAACTTGTCAGTCGGAGACCTTGCTTTACTATACAACAGTTGGGTCAAAGGAAAACCTAAGAAGCTCCACACATAATAGATGGGACCTTACATTGTCAAAGAGATACATCCCAATGGATCAGTTCGACTAAGGATGTTACAGGGCATAGTATTTCGAAAGCTCGTTAATGGAGCCCGACTAAAACGCTACAGAAACTAATCTAAAAAAAAAATACAAAAAAATCATATAACGACCATAACCGTCAACCAAAATCCATAAAAAACTAAAAATTCCAAAAACAAAATAATACCCTACAGATAGAAAACCATGATAGGAAATCACCATCTCGACAACTGCCATCATGACCATCGACCACTTTCATCGACTGACTAATTCCATCGACCATTCTCATCATTGACATCAACCGATGACTTCAATAGTCCCATCGCACATTCATGACATCGAGTGCCAAAAGAAACTCACCATTAACACACACTCGAGTCTTCCAGCTAGGACATCACGTCCACCATTAATACACCCATCGTCGCACACAACCACAGCATCGCCTATAAATACTGGATCATCGAAGGATCATTCATTGCAACCTATATAGACAAAGTATCAAAGCATCCAATCGACCAAAAGCTGAGAACCCCTTAGTGACATCAACCACCAAATGGACACAATGTCCCCCAAACAAACTAGAGCCTCGACCAAAGCCGAGATACAGGCCGCAGATACACCCTTAGTCCGCAGGCTGAAAAACATCAAAAACACCAAAGCACAGGAAGGCTCATGGCAAAAGCTATGGACTGAAATACAAGAATGGGCCTTTGTCGACAAAAAGGCCACTCAAGCAGCAGAGAAAATCAAACGCAGCACTCTCTTCAGCTATGCCAACGCATTGCTTATGGCCAGCTTTGGTGGCACGAAGGAGACTGCTATCAAATTCATCATCAGTTGGTATCACAATGGCCAGTTCTACTTCGACGAGCTGGTAAACATCTTTGGAGATGTCATCTCCAAGCTGACCGGTCTCGCTAATGGAGGAGACCCCATACCAGTCATAATCAAAGAAGTACTGGTCGAAGAGCTCACTGGGTCACCTTCCGATAAAAAATCCAAGGGGTTGATGATTATCCAAATCACAACCTGAATGCCATATATTGTGGCCAAAATAATTGCAATAACACTCACTCTAGCAAGTCAAGGCAGCGACCTTAAGTTAGAAATGCTAGAAGCCGTTGACACCATTGCCACCGATGGACGAATATACAGATGGGGTGATTATGTCACCGACATGGTGAAGACCATCTGTGAGAGATGTCAAGAAATGGGGGGTATCATCAAGTTCCCCTCCCTCATCTTATGGATTGTCATGTACCACATCTGCCCAAAGGGGAGTCCAGTCTTTCGGGAACCATCGAAGTTCGAGATGTGGAGATTTAAACCATTCTCCCAGAAAGGAACCTTGCATGAAATTGAGCGTGGGAAAGTACTGTTGGAAAACTGGTTCCAACAGCTCAAAGTTCGCACGACTAGATAGAGGGTGCCTCAAAACATCAGATGAAATCTATCGGCAAACTCCCACATCTAGCTGGAGCTTGACCATACCTCGGTGTGGTACATGCAGGTGACAATTCCAATGCCAAATCCCTCGACTACTATCCATCTATTGACCATATCTTCCGAGAACTGTCTCGATAGGCCAAAACAAAAATACCATAACCAACAATAGCAAAACAGATTGAATTCTCAATCAAGGAGCCGCTCACGGAGCAGGAAAAAGAGGAAGACTATGAGCTCAACCTCTATATCAACACATTTGTGTCGGAGGAGACACCGGTCAAGCACACCGGTCGACTGCAGATAAAAATCAAACCTTCGACCACAAAAGGAACAGAAACCCAGACTATAAAGCCGAAGCCATAGGAAAAACCACAGCCACAGCAGCAGATAAATCCTCCAGCTGCAGAAAATGTCATCCCGACTCAGGAGCCGATGGGAGAGACAGAACCCGACAACCCTGAGTATGCTGTTACAAAAGGCATTATTCGAAAACTCTCAAAAGAAATAGCAGCATCCAGGAAGAAAATAAAAACACAAGAACAAAAAAAAGGTAAAAGTAAGCTCAAGCCTATCATTTCGGAATCATCATGGGACGAGGAGGAACTGGTAGCTATAGCCCTCGACATCATAAAGGATGCCGCAGCAAATAAAGTGCCAGTCGAAACCCAGTTCCAGCAATTTTTCGATGTCGGAGCACAAGCAGGTCGACCGAAGAAAGCAAAGACTACGAAGACGCCTGAAAATGTTGTCGATCTTGTGTCGACGCCTCCAACCCCATCACCGATGCAAATAACTGAGGAATAAGCACCGGCACCATAGTCAGTTAGCCCCCTCGACTTATGCAAAAGTGCGATGCCGGAGGCTCTAAAAGCAAACATCGATAGAGATA
This sequence comes from Pseudotsuga menziesii, assembly GCA_001517045.1. Lineage (NCBI taxonomy): Eukaryota > Viridiplantae > Streptophyta > Pinopsida > Pinales > Pinaceae > Pseudotsuga > Pseudotsuga menziesii. Next base: position 144,637 of record LPNX011064986.1, read on the forward strand.
GGGACTTGGAAGCTTTCTTTGAGAAACTGCTTGCGTTGTTTGTGTCAGCTCAGAATATTTCTACCAAAGCACCTATCTTCACATCTGGAGGACACCAACAGGGCACACAATCCCCAATCATTGCAAACATCTCATTGATTTTCGAAAGAAATACCGACAAGGAATCCAAAGTGATTGCATGTAGGTCCTAAATTATTGCACTGACCGACCCCGTACCCCAAGATGACCTACCAGCCACCGCACCTACTGAGGGAGAACCTGGCCTAAACTCACACCCTCAACCCAACAACACACCACTCAACCATACTTCCCCCAAACCAATCACCCTTGACCATTCACCAACTCCATCACCACCACCACCACCATCTCCACCACCACCAGCACCCCCTAACTCAGAGAAAGGCCCCCCACAACCGACTGCATCTAAACAACTAGAGGTGGTAGTCATCCCACCTCCCCAAATAGACAAACCATTGACCTCTAACCCATAAACCAAAGATCCCACCTCGACTGTTGTAGGTACACAGGAAGCAAATAAAGAAAAGCATAAGAAGAGGAAGGAGAAACAAAAGAAGGAGCATCATGGAAAGACTTCAAAGGTCCAAATTAGAAGGAAGGATGCAAGCTCCTTGACCGACATAGAGTTAGGACAACTCCTCAAAACCCTAGCAAGTGAAGCAAAGACGAGGAGCGAGCAAAGAAATAAAGAACTCTAGGACAAAAATGCAGAATAGGTCAAGTTTCTTGACAGATGCAGGAATCTGGCCCAGTCCATCATGCCGGGCCCCATAGAGATCGACATAGATAAACCGTTTAAAAGAGCGTATCATCTATTTGAGAGCATGGTGTTGACCCTCCAAGCTCACATTCAGGAAACCAAGGAGGAACAAAAAGAGGAAACTGCCCGACTCCTAATGGCATGGCACACTGCATTTTCTGAAGCATATAAAGTACTATAGGATCATATGGAGGAGTCTATCGTAACTGAAGAAGTACTAAGAGACTGGCCTAATCACTACAGGCAAGTTTATCAGCAGACTCGATAGACTCGGCAAGGGATTCAGGCACTAGAGAGCAGAAAAACTATTGACGAAGCACTCAAAATGACAATAGAAGAATAGATAGTTCTTGAAACCGCCAAACTACAGAAACTGGAAAGGGAAGCACATCATGGGTGCAACAAGCTCTCCCTAACTTAGAGAAAGTCGACATCATCTGCCTGCAAATGAAACAACTTATCGAAACTGTAGAGGAGAAGGACCAGTTCATGGGTCCCGACATGGAGAGGATAGCTGAAGTCTCCATCTCAGAAAAGATGTTGATCTTATCAGGCTTAACCACACTCACCATCGACATCCAGAAAATTTTGCAGAGTTGGACAGATTTCCAACATCACCTCTCAATAACAGCACCAACCATTGTAGAAGTATGTGTACAAAAAATATCGACCATCAGACTTCACAGCCCACCGCAATAACTATTAAAGGCCAACAAAAATTTTGTACCTCCTTGTTTCTTCGAGACGAAGAAACGTTTTGTTCATGGGGGAGATGTAGAAGGAGCAAGTTGATAAGTCGACTTGAACGATAGCTGACTTAGTCGATCAGCCGACTAAGTCAATCGGCCGACTAAACTAAGAGAATAGGTCGGCCACCTAAGGTCGTGTCAGTTCACCGAACCGACACGTATTTATTTTGTAACCGTTCTGTAATCATATATATTAGGCTATTGAGCCAGATGAGAACTCAGTTCAGTTCTCTGTGTTGTATGGACTCATTTGTATAATATAATCTATTTATTCACCTATTTGTTCTTATCTCTTGTCTCTGTTTTATATTTATATATGTTTTAGTCTGTATTATTGGTAACCTTATGTGATCTATGAAATTACAACAATAATCCATCATACATGATAAAATAACAATACAAAGATTATGTTGGCCTCTTTCTCCTTATTGTCTAGACCCGCGATTCAACAACAACACAATACCAACAAGACACCAAAAGACATTGGCCCGAAAGAGCAAGCTCAGTCAACAACGCCTGGGAGGAAAGCACAGTATCACCCGAGATATGTTAATGTGTAACTACCAGAACCATGTTTCCATAGTTGACGAGGGATTATAGTCCCTTGGCGTGCAGCCAAGGCACTCGACAAAGGTGATTGGATGGAGTCTACTACTGCGCTATGACAGCATAATGAGGTGTCACAAATTCCATGAGACACGAACTTATCCTTATGACTCAACCACTAGCACAGCAGTGCGACGCGGCTCATTACTTATACTTAATAGACATTTCTTAATGCACAGTTCAACTAATAGCTCGACAACAAAGTCATACACAACAACCCAACAAATCTTTAACCCTTCATTCATTCGCTATTCTACTGCAACATACATTCAACACCAACTGCAACTGTAATAATGCAAGGTAAACAAACATTCACATATATATTCACCATTAAATACATTCATCCATGTAACTCAAAAAATAACATGGAAACCCATCTAGGAAAAAACACCAAGGTGCTCTTCATATAGAATGAGAAATGTGTATAGCACTTTGCAGTCTGTGACTCCAGACTGTTCTTTAAGATATGTATAAGTAAATCAAACTCTTTATATTCTCATTCTCTCTGGTTTTATTATCTATCTACTCCTATTGATCTGCACATAGCCTATATCGACTCTTCTACTTTACTAGCGGTCTACGCACACAGCTGCAAGATCCGCAGCTCAACAACCTTTTACTTATACTAGAATATTCCTTGACTCATATTCTTCTACTGTCTAACTTCCTAACATTCTGAACAAAACACACCGAATGACCACCGAACCCTTATAGAGAGTGAGTTCATCCTATTTATAATATCTACAAGACCACGCAAGGTCGCCTGAGTACAACTTAGTTATTATAGTCTCAACAACTGCAAAATATCTCTGTTACATAAATTTCAGCCCATACCTAGCCATGAGAATCCTACAATGCATTAACCAAAGCCTTAACTATCCATGGAAACATATTTTAGCTCATCTATACTGGTCATAAATAGCCGCACAACTGTCCTTCATCTTCTGCTGGTTTGTCCTTCTGTAGTCTTCCTTGACTTTTTCCTGTCCAGCTTTAACTTCCCTACCTATCTCTTCCGCCAACTCTGAATGTGCCTTCCTCCTAATAGCATCCTCATCGTAACTTCTTTCCATCCTTATCATGCCTTTCCTCCGTTGCATGCATGTTTTTTCTTCTTGCGTTGGTTCCTTCATTTTCTTCTTGACCTATTTTTACCCTGTCCCACGCACACTTTTCCTCCTTTGCTTGCGCAACTAATTTATCCTTGTATATTTTTCCTTTTTTTCCTATCTCTTTCTTTGGCCCAATAGGCCCCCAACACTCACGTGTGGCTAGTTCCAGTCCACTAAGCAAAAAGGGATGTCCTATTCAAAATTGCATGCCGAAAAATAGTAGTTTCCTGGAAACACTTATGCTTCTGGCATCGACTGTGCCACAGGACCAACCTTGTCTTGTAATTCCTTAAAAACCTGTTGCACCCAAGCAACATCTAAGCTGACTTCCTCAGCTTGTTTCTTGAATTTCTCCAACCATTCAGAACTAATTTTTTTCGACGATCCTGCTTCTAGTGACTACGCAATATGATGAAGCTTCTGCTGCATAGGCTGAATAAGCACGATTACTCATGCTGCTTTCGATTGATGTGCTTCTACCTCATCATTCCTAGTGCACTCTCGATCAAGAAGAGCTTGAGCTTCCTATTGAAACTGCTTGATCTTAGCAATCTTGGTAACCTTCCTCTTAGCGAGATCTTCTTCATCTCTGCCTTTGCCGTGGTGATTTTCTGATCAGCTTGTTGCACATCCGCCTTGATCTTTTTTCCCACCTCATCTTCCAGAAGCGATTCCCATATAGTGGAAATGACTTAGATTTCCTTATTGCAGAGTTTTTCTCCATCGCATATCTTCGTAACAGCCTCAGACACTACTTTGCTGCGTTCCTCGAGCACCTCAGGAGGTGTGCTAGGTACCTTCTTGGCTTGAAAATTCTCAACCTACTTCTTCATCTCCATGACAATTTGTGACAATCGGGAAACCTTAGCAGGGGAATCTTCATCTTCCTGGCCCTCTTCTGGTGGGAATTCTACGACCGCACCCTTAATGGTTTCATCTAGCACAACATGGCTTTGCTCACATGCCTCAATTTATTTCTCATTCTCTTTAAGAAGGGCCTTGCACACATTTGCTTCCTTGTTACTTCATCGCTTGATATGCAACAACATTATTGTGAAACCATATTTCCAACGCAGCTTCCTGTTGTAATTCATAGACTTCACCTAATGAAAGCTTCGAGAAGTCTATCTGTAATGTGTTAAACTCCTTGACAACATCATCAAATTCACTCATCTATGTCCCTATTTCCAGTGTACACCCCTAGATTTGTACTTTGATTGGCGACACTAGCTCTAGTGTGAATAATGGGATGATGGGATCCACGCCATATGTATCATCCTCAACAGTGGATTTGAACTCATTAATGGCCTCAATAATTTTATTGAGGTGCCCAGCAACTTAACCAGCCAAGTTTACCTACTACATGTTCATCACCTCAAGGATTTTCTTGGAAATCTCATCTACATCACCTCCTAGATCTTGAACATCATCCTTAATCAACGTGTTTGTTTTAGCCGCTCTATCAACTTTTCTCTTCTTGTGTTGTGGCCCCCATTCTTGTTGCTGTTTTTGTGCTTGGGTCTAGATATTTTCATTACTAGGAATGTGCTTTGCATCACCATGATCAGAGCCACCATCATCGCCATCATCATCGTCTCCTTCCCCCTCCTACGACTGAATGTTCTAATTCTCTCCTTCATCATGTCCATGGCCATTCTGTTGGCCATTGCCTTGGTCATTTGGTGGGTACCCTTGATCTTCACCTTCTGCCAGTGGCTCTGTGAGAGGGTTGCACCATTACTCAGGCCACACTTTGACAATTGCGTCCACCTCATCAGTAGTGATCATGAACCTTGCATTATATGCTTTCTTTGTTGGGTCGTTCTTTGGCTCCAAAATCATATTCTGCGTGCCAGCCTAGAAATTTATGAAGGCCGCATACCTGTGCACTGTCACTGCATGTATTCTATGTGTTTGCCTAATAACAACACTTAATTCCTTGGTGTGTAGAAAAAACTCAACGTTATTATCCGTTTGGCATTTCTTATTCTTCTTCCTCTCCCACAGGTTCTCATACTTTGTGCCAAGGCAAAGTAATGGGACATCCATTTGTTGGTAGTCTGATGGGTTATACTATAGAATGAATGATATCAGGATGAGCATCCAGGAGTAGTGAAATTTGTAATTAGGTTCCTCTTGTTCCTACTACGCATCATCTATCAGTTCATTGAGCAGAAACCACGACCAATTGAAAATCACTCCTTGTCCACAGATTTCTGCAAGCTCTACTACTCCAGCAGTACATTCAGTTGGTCTCATATTGTGCAACAGTTTACAAGAGAGGAGTTTTGTGGTGAACCACACTATGTTGTCCTCAATAGGACCAATCCAAATTCCCCTACCCTTTCCCTAAAGGTTATACTTCTGCTTCATCTTGGTGGTGAAAATATGGCGTGGGGTCTTCTCCTATCTTTGGTAGACCTATGATTGAAAAATAAGCTCTACGTTGATCGGGTATGGTTGATCGAGCCATAAGCATCCCCTGTGGAAACATACCAGAAGTTGTTTCACATATGTATTAACCTATAGAATATGGCCAAAATGCAACATGAACAGCAAGTCCAACAATCATGCACTGGCGATCTCAGTATCCCACTGCATTGGTACTAAGACCTGTGCCTGAGTCGGTCCAACTTGATTTGTATCCATGCAATTGTTTATTTCCAAGCCAACCTGCAGATGAGTGTTGACATCTTCAAATTCCAACTTGGTGATATTTGGCATTGGATTCATCAAGAGGGGTACATCGTTAGAGATTCAGGGTGAGACTAAAAATGTAGATGCTTTCTTTGGAAGCATCACTTCCTTCGCATCATCTCTCCTAGGATGAACGTAGTGCAGGATGTCTTCTTTCTCCCTCCTAGAACTCGCGTCTTTGTGAGGTGGTGAGTCCTCGTCCATGAGGTCCTTCTCCTCTGGGTATTCCTCTATTGGTTCTTTCCCAGGGTTATCCACAACAACCTTAGTCTTGTGTTTCCTCAATGGTGGTGGTCTGGACAGCTCTCCTGCTGCCCTCTCATCAATCTATCTCAAATCCATGACTAGTTGTGTAGCTGCAGCTAGTGGTCTCTGAGTTGGGTTCGACACAAGGCATGAACCAGGGGTTGGAATATGGGCAGGGGTGGTCGCAGGGGCAACTGTAGGCTTAAGTTTCCTTCTTGGTCGTGCCATTGGGTCGAGTTCTGGTCGCTGCTTTGGTTGCTACACCTCAGGAGATTCTATCTCTTCCTCAATTGGACAGCCTGAGATGGCAGTCACATTGGATAGATCACTTTCATTGGAGATATTTATTACCATGGGTTTTGGCTCACTTTGTGACAAGCCTCAGCTTTGCAAACACTCAGCTCTGATCTATGTTTCTCTCTCAGTGTGCATAAAAGAATGCTTGATGGTGAAGACTGGTATTTATATGTGCCCATACATCCTGCATTTGTCATACGGTGGGGGTGTCGAGGTCTAATCAATCAGATGCGCTTCTCGACCGACGCGTTCTTTCATTAATTCTGCTACTCAATCTCTGGGCTATACCTGTCAGCATAGTTATGGTAGTTATGCCAAGGATGACTAATGGGACCAAAAAGCATGCCGTCACTCTCATCATATCTCATAAAATTAATGGAGCTTAGCTATCGTAGTTGCCTCAATATTTGATGAATATTTTCACTTCAATGTTGGATGTCATCCAGCCTGTCATTTCCTCTTTTCCTTGCGCTTTTGTATGGGTTTGTCGTAGTCATGCAATAGAGCGGTTTCCTTTCTTTTCCCTGTGCTTTTTTTTATCTGCGCAGTGCAGTCCTAACCATGTCACAACCATTATAGTAAGGATTTAGGCGACTTCCATTCACTATTCCTACGACATATGTTCCATCCATTTTTTGTAGTTTTACTACGCCTGCATCAGTGATGTGCGCAATTACATATGGCCCAAGCCATTGTGTCTTTAGCTTGCCTAGGTTTTTGAAAACCTTGTTTTCATACATCAACACAAGCCCTCTGACTTTGAATGGCTTAACCCAAATATGGTGATCGTGCCATGCTTTTTGTCTTTGCTTCTCCACAGTATGGTGAGATCCTACGACGAAGCATTCCTCTTCCATCTAAATGAGCTGTGATAGCATTTGCTTGACAACATATCTGTCAGTCATCTCCATCAACGCAGCAATCCGTAAGCTAGGAATGATGTATTCCATTGGCACAACAGCTTCATGTCCATATACTATCCTGAAAGGAGTGTGGCATATCAGTCGCTTGCAAGTTGTACGATACGTCCATAGCACAGATGAGAGTTTCTGATCCTAATCATCTTGGCACACGTTGCATACCTTGGTCAATGCATTCTCCAAGATCTTGTTGAAGGCTTTGACCGTTCCATTTTCCTGAGGACGATATGGTGTTGTCTTCTTATGCTGGATCAAAAATTATGAAGTAAGCTTAGCAATCACTTTGTTAACAAAATGCATACCTTGATCACTTAGTAGAATTTTTGGAAAGAAAAATATAGTCACCATGTTTCAAACAAAAATTTCACCGAAGTCACACTGGTGCAATATTTAATAGGTGCAGCTTCAACCCATCTGGTTGAATATTTTGTCGCAGTGATAATGTAGCGCGTGCCAATCCTCTTTCTTGGTGGACTGATGGGTCCAAGGAAATCAATGACCCATTTTTCAAATGATTGGAAGGATACCTACGACATCAATGGAATTTCGTTGCAACGCAATGGTTTTCTTGTTCTCTGGAAGATATCGCAACACTGACAGAATCTCTTCATATCCATTTGGATGGTTTTCCACCATAATCCTGCTTGTACTATCTTATGCATAGTTTCCTTACCCGCGTAGTGGCCTTCTGCGACACTAGCATGTGCCTCTCTCATAACACAAGGTTTTTCATGCTCAAAAACATAGCGGTGCAGTATTTCATTTGTGCCCAACTTATAGAGGTGTCTAACAATCAATGTAAAATCAGCAGCTCCGGTGACCAAGTGTTTCTTTTGATTCATGGAGAATCTTGAAGGTGCATAGCCTGTACTCAAAAAGTGTATGATAACATTCAACTCCTTATCCTGGTCATCTATCATTGTGATCAAAAATAGTTGTGCATAAGGCAAGTTATCCTCCAGGATCGTTGGTTCTTCCCCACTTTATATCCTTGATAGGTGGTCTGGCCCATCATTTAGTCAACCAGGTTTAACAATGACGTCAAAATGAAATTCTTGAAATAGGAGAAGCCATCTACAGATCTTCCCCCCCCAACACTGGTTTATTGAATAGGTATTTCAGTGTTGAATGATCAGTGTACATTTGAAAATGTCCACCCAAAAATTAGTGTCGAAACTTCTAAAGCACATAGACCATGGCAAGGCCTTCTCTTTCAATCATTATGTAGTTTTTTTCTACTGTCGACAGTTTCCTACTAGCAAAAGCAATAGGGTGGTCAAGCGCACCCTATCCTGGTTATGTAAGGACTATGTTGAGAATGGCAGAGGACATGTCGACATGCACATGGAACTGCTTCTTCCAGTTTGCAAATACGAGTATTGGCACGGTGGCCATTGTATTCTTAAATTTATCCAAGTTTTCCTGGAAAGTTGTTGTCCATTGAAACTTTGCGTCTTTCTTCAGCAGTTTCTCCATAGGTGTAGTGATCACTGCATATCCTCTGATGAAATTGTTGTCGTAACCTATATGTCCCAGCACTGATCTAGGTTTCGTGATTGATGTAGGCGGTGGTAAGTCAAGAATAATCGTAATATTTGTTTGGTCGACCAAAATACCATCACGAAATACGTCATGACCCAATAGCACACCAAATGGTGCGCAAAATATACACTTCTTGGAATTAAGCAGAATCTGACACTGGAAATAGCGGCCCAACATCATGCGTAGACTCTTAATATGGTCTCTTACAATACCAAAATCAGTCCAATCATCAAAGTAGACCTCAAGAATATTTATGTATAAAATATTTAGAAGCAGAAACTACTATTCTCGAAAAAATAGCAGGTGCATTTTTGAGTCCAGATGGCATTACCGTAAACTCGTAGAATCCCCGTTCTGTGATGAATGTTCTTTTGTGGAGATCCTCTTATGCAATTCTGACTTGATGATAGCCAGACAAGCCATCAGTATATGAATACATCTCTTTCTCGCCGATGCTTTCAAGTACTTCATCTGTAAATTGTGTTGGAAATGGATCGTGCAAGCATGCATCATTCATATTTCTTAGGTCGACATAGATCCTGACTTCACCTGTTGTATTCTTATCATGGATCACTATAGGTTTGATCCAATCTAATTCCTCAATAGGCTCAATTATTCCTGTGTCGAGCATACGATCCAATTCTGCTTTTACCTTTTCCTTATACCTAGGTTTCATCCTATAAAGTTTTTGCTTAATGGGTTTAGCATCTGGTCGCAGGGGTATTTTCATCTCTCTCGGATCTCCTACTATCCCCTTCATCTATGAAAATTTGGTAGGGAATAGGTCCTAATATTCATGCAGTAATTCTATGATCTTTGCGACTGTCTCTTCATCCCAATAATCTCCTATATTGGTGATCTTTGGGTTCTCTGGCTACCCAATGTTTACTTTCTTAACCTTTAAGGCCTTTAGGAACCGTTCGCTTGAAATTCCACTATGCACGTACCCTCTTATTATGGTATGTTTATGTTAGTAGGGACATCATCTAGGTCTCCAGTCAGATTGTAGCATGGCATCCACTGCTGGATAGTTGCATTGCATTGGTGGGAATTTGCCTCCTTAATAGGTACTTGAGAAAATATCTTTTCTTTGATTAATTGAAGCGCAACATCAGTTATAGGTTGCTCATCAAAAAACTTATGTGTGTGAAAACTACTTGGATACCTCTTCCCAATCCTGAGTACCTTGTCACAGCTCCATAGATGCATACCAACTTCTAGGTGTCATTTCCAATGTGTGAATGAAATGATGAACCCATTTCTGGCATGGGTATGATGCAAATACGGTGTGAAACTGATTTATATGTGCAACAGGGCTCGAAAACCCTGTGTACCTAACTTCTTCACTGAACCTGACTTCCATCAACCTCCTGCATTATGGCCATTCTATTATAAACTGCTTGTGTGTACCCCACCATCTGGCAGGTGTAGCCTTCAGCACATGATCCAATGCAGACAAATGCTGCGACTCAATGATGATTTCTTTAAACTCACTTAGGAAAGCTAGAAGGTTAGGTAAACCTTCATAGGTGAGTAGCTCTCTTAACTCATTTTCCACCCGTCACACAGATCTCATAATCCTTGCACATCTCCTCATAGAGACTTCATGTAACTGGTTTTTCTAGTTCTCCAAAGCCTCCCCTGAGTCGAATGTGCAGGAACTAGCACTCTTCCAGCTTAGGTTTCCATCCGCTATCAGATTGATGTAATCTTCTTGCATGGTAGTGACATTGTAGATCTGGTCAAGGTATTCGCTTTGTCCCTCATTGTAGACAGGCTCAATGTATCTTTGTCCTTCCAAAGGATCAATGGGAGACACTACCCTCATCTCATTATCCTCGAATGAGAGTATCCTTTTCTTGAAGTTAATAATGGTTTGATTGTATATGGCCTAATCTATTCCCAGCAGCACAGGATATGGTTTCATGTCATCAACAATGTTAATGAATTCAAAATCTAAATGTGCACAACCCTTCGATGTCGACAGGGACTTGACTCAACATACCAATTGGGAGGACCTTCTCCTGATTGGCAAGTCGAAACTGGACAAGAGACCAGTCCAACCTTGGCTTGCCCATACTTTCCCAAGCTTGGTACGTCAAAATATTGACATTAGAACCCAAGTCTAAAATGATATAATCCATGTCGTAATCCCCTATCTATGTAGTCATTCTTAACTCATGGCCAGTTTTGAATTTCTTTCTGACCTGATTAAATTTCATTTTGGGTCGTGGCTCTACTGGTGTCTCTTCTATCAGTGCTTTTATTTCTTTGATAGCATCTTTATCTTGTATTAGTGCCAGGAAAATTGGTAGGAAGGACTTGAGTTTATTAACCTTGTGTGGGACCGTCTTCTAAAATATGTCCTGGAATCGTTTAGGCATCCCCCTGACTTATTTTGATGTCGATGGCTCTTCTGGATCCACAAAATCCTATTGCACGTCCATGAATACTTTCTCCTGTTTTTGGATGCCGAATGACACCTTCTTCTGTATCGTTGGCCGTACCTTCAGTTGCAGTTGTTCTTGTGGTATATCCATGTCAGCTCCAGTCACATCTCCTCCTCACGTTACAACAACAACGCTAAGCTCTCTTGGCTTAGTGGAAATCATCTGGACGTTCAAGTTAGGATTTGGATTTGGGTTGGGATTCTACACAGGAGTAGGACCTGTGATGGTCTTGGCCTACCACTTCGCAATCAACTAAGGCAATTGTTGCACATTATGGTCCTATCCCTTACAATATGAGCATGTCTTCATAGAATCCAAGAAATCTCTGGCATAATGACTTGGTTGTCCACAGTTATAGCATGTAACCTAACCTCTTCCTCTACCAAATCCTCCTCCATGTCCTCTACCTCTGAAGTTCCCGCCACCCCTTCCTTGAGGGTGTGGTTGTTGCGGGGGGTATTGATTATGTTGATATTGTGGCTGATAGTGATTATGCCATGTGTATGGCTGCTACAGTGCATAATGAGGCTGATACTGGTTTTGATACTAATTGAGTGGGAACTACGCAGGATGATACAATGTTTGCATGGGGTCAACCTGAGTCTGCCCATCATTCTTCATCAAGTCTGTGTCTACCTTCTTTACCTTCAAGAGCTGGTATGCCCTGCAATCCTTCTCTTCATGTCCTACTAACTTGCAAAATTTATAGAACAATTTTGTTGGGGTATTTACAATCTTTTGCAGGTATAGGTGATCCTCGTTGCGATGTCGTCTAGTCTAGCATATGCGACACCAGGGTATTCCATGGCCATTTAATGGGTTTGGAGCACCGAATGAGACATAATTCATGAATTTCAGACAGTTATCCTTAGTGTGTTCGTATGTTCTGCATTTTGTGCACCATAAGTCTTCATGGGCTTCCTTTCCCTTCTTGATGTCCTGAAGCTGTATCATTAAATTATCCAACTGCGACTGAATCTATACCATGCCTGCAGCACCATCACTGATTGGCGAGGCTTCTAGCTTCATTTCCAATTCTAGTGCTTCCATCTGTGACTTGAAATTTTGTTGCATCAATGGGGCTCGGATGTGTGGCAACAACGCAGCAATAAGCCATTCTTTATGTTGAACATCTGAAATTTGGAAACTTACTTTGGCCATCAAATTTTTAAACCGTTGGTCAAAGTCCCATAATGACTCTGCCAATGCCTACTTTATCTCCTTGATCTCAGTGATACACTACGACTCAGATTTAGGTTTTATGAACTCAGAGATCATTGCGGTTCATATTTCTTCAAGGGTATTTTGTGGTTCTCCTGGCGGTACCACGTAGAAATTCATAAACCAGTCTAGCGCACGACCCCTTAGAGTTGTGATCATCTAGGCTTTCTTTAAGTCTGTGTTCTGAACTAAATGAACCATCCAAACAGCTTCACATATGAACCAATGCTCCTATGGATCCTCTGGTCCATTTACATTGAATATGGGTAACCAAATATCATGCCCAACCATTGAGTTGGTGTCGAGGTTATTCGATGAATGATCTAACAGAGGTGGTTCCTCTTCCACGCTAGTCACAATACTAGCACTATCATTATTAATAACTCTTTTAGGAGATGAGGCTCTAGACCTTACTTCGGGTGATACTCCTAATGTGATGTAGTCGTGTCCTGAACTTGATGTCTTAGTAGACTCTTCAGGGTCTTCTACTCCTTCTAAAATTGGGTTATTGTCCTCCTCTTCATGGAAAGATCCTTTGTCTACCTACGACTGAATTTCATGCCCAATCTCTTCAAAAATACTAGGAGCTCTTCGACCTTCTTCTATCTTTCTCCTCTTCCTAGATCTGAATCTCCTTCCACTTCGTAGGAATCTAGCCTCTAGTTCAGGTTCTGTACTTCCTGGGAACATCTCAATTCACCATTTCCCATTTTCTTGATAGGTCATCTGCGACATATCCTTCCTACGTGGTATGTGACTCAACTACTCAACTACGGGATACCCTTCTCATAAACGAGCATCTTGATCCATGTACTGATGGATAACATATACTTTCTTCATGGTCCTTGGAAAATTTTTCTTTCTGCCTCACTATATGAGGTTATAGCCTCTACTACAAACTTATTAATATATCCTTGCCAAATACTGTCAACCCAAAAATCAACATCTCTAGAGATGGTGTTACTTACACAGGTTATCTCGCGCACCAACTGATCATTCCACTCAACTGTTTCTCTTCTTTGGAAATTTTTCTGCCTTCTTGCCAATCTTGACAGCCACTCATGCAGTACAATGGGAAACTCTACAAAGAATATCTCATGAATATTATTGTATATGTACTAGTCTACCTAGTTTTCCATGCTCAACTGAGATCTTGCATTCTCTTCTTGCGCGAATGCTAGCATCTTAGAATATAGCCAGTCCTCTATCTCGTTCTTTGTCAAATGCCACAACCCTCAACTCAAATGGTTAATGGTCCTGAAAATGAAATCATTTTTTGGCCTCTTACTCCTTCTTGTCTAGACCCGTGGTTCAACAACAACACAATACCAACAATACACCAAAAAACATCGGCTCGACAGAGCAACCTCAGTCGACAATGCCTGTGAGGTAAGTGTAGTCTCACCCAAGATATCTTAATGTGCAACTTCCAAAACCATGTTTTCATAGTTGGTGAGGGATTATAGTCCCTTAGCACCCGGCTAAGGCGCTCGACAAAGGCTAATGGATGGAGTCTACTGCTACACGACGACAACAGAGCGAGGTGTCGCAACTTCTGCATGACACGACCTTATCCTTATGACTCAACCACTAGTGCAGCAGTGTGACATAGATGATTTATTATACTTAAAATACATTGCTCAATGCACAATTCAACTAATAGCTCGATGATGAACTCATACACAACAACCCAACAAGGATATAACCCTTCATTCATTCGTTGTTCTACTGAAACATAGATTCAACACCAACTGTAACTATAATAATTCAAGGTAAACAAACATTCACATAAACATTCACCATTAAACACATTCATTCATGTAACTCATAAAAAACATGGAAACCCATCTGGGAAAAACCACAAAGGTGCTCTTCATCTAGAATGAGATATGTGTATAGCACCTTGTAGTCTACAACCTGTAAAATGTTCTTTAAGATATGTTTAATTAAATCAACCTCTTTCTATTCTCATGCTCTCTAGTTTTATTCTCTATCTACTACTATTGATCCACACACAGCCTGGATTGACTCTTATACTTTACTAGCGGTCTGCGCACACTGCTGCAAGATCCATGGCTCAACAACCTTTTACTTCTACTAGACTCTTCCTTGACTCTTATTCTTCTACTGTATAACTTCCTAACATCTTGAAAAAAAACACCGAACCCTTATACAGAGCAGGTTACTCCTATTTATAATATCTACAAGACCACGCAAGGTCGACTGAGTACAAATCAGTTATTACAGACTCAACAACTGAAAAATATCTTTGTTACATAAATGTTGGCCCATACCTAGCCACGATAATCCTACAATGCATTAACCATGGGCTTAACTAGCCATAGAAACATCTCTCAACTCGTCTGTACTAGTCATAAATAGCTGCAAAACTGTCCTTCATCTTCTACTGGTTCATCCTTCTGTAGTCTTCCTTGACTACCCCCTATCCATATTTAATTTCCCTACCTACCTCTTCTTCCAACTCCGAATGTGCCTTCCTCATCACAACTTATTTCCATCCTTATCCTGCCTTTCCTCTGTCGAGCGCATGTTTTTCCTTCTTGCACTGGTTCCTTCATTTCCTTCTTGACCTGTTTTTACCCTGTCATGTGTGCACTTTTCCTCCTTTGCTTGCGTGGATGATTTATCCTTGTATATTTTTCCTTCTTTTCCTAGCTCTTTCCCTAGCCCAATAGATTGGAAGAAGAAATTTCTTTATTCATAAATAGAGAATGATAAGATTACAACCCAACTTCTAAGACAAGGACTCCTCTACAAACCAAGGACACTGAGTTCTGATACTCCAAGAGGTATTAAGCATACCACCAGCATAACTTTTCTCTTCCCGGATTGATTGATTAGCCCCATCCCATCCCCTCTATTTATGAATGGGGAAATAGAGAGGCTTCGAAGGTTAGGATGGTTGAGAAATTTGAGATAGTTATGGATTAGGGCTCAATTGATCTCGACTAATCGTGATTTATTATTTTTAACATTGGATTAAGGTACATGCGAGTATGTGTATAGGCAAGTCACGTGTGACACGCTTCTTTCTCAAAGGAAACTCACATGTTCAATGTACACACGGGTTGGAATGCAAATAGTCTTGTGTGCAACCCTAATCTCCAAATGAAAATGTATGAAGCTGGTCAATAGATCATGTATCATCAGTCATGTGCATCTATAGTGTTTTTTCTTACTTCAATCCTAATTATCCTTTTGTGTCCCGACATATTGGATGCCAGTACTCGAATGGAGAAGTGCCATTTTGGTTGATAACAATGACCGCACAAGGAGGTTTGAATCAAAGGAGGGATGAATTCTACATGTCCTCTTACCTCATTGACTGCATTTTGAGTAGGCACCCGTTTTCTAAGCTAGGGTGCTTCCGAAACCAGACTGAAGCTCCCATCTATGTAGCATAACAAATTCTCTGGGCCCATTAACACGCATGCTATTACAAACTTATATGTGAAGAGTTCATTATTCCCATTTACTAGATAATCTTATTAAAGGAACCAAACTCCCTATCCGATAATGTGATGGAAGTCATAAGTGAGTATGGATTTTATTATTTCTCACAGGAGGGAACCTAAATTAGGATGTATGGATGTTCCAGAGCTCCGTCCCTTTTGCCAATATACACCACAAATTTTGTGGTCCATAAGGAGGCTTTTAGGAAAGTCTCCTTGAATGGGGTTGGCAGTTTCCTACATGAAATGAAGAAAGAAACTTTCCCCCCATTTCCTTTCAGCATCGAAGGATATAAATTATCCAAGGTCAAAGGAGTCGATGAATTTGTAAAGGAGTTGGAAACTTTTCATTTCAGATAAAAAAGTTTTCAAAGGAATGAAAGTAGAGGAAAGGTCATTGAAAATTGAGTGGTTGTGAAAATACACCATCAATATTCAGACTTCTTCAATAGAGACAAATAATTATTCAGAAGAGCTAATAATTTGACTAAGTTAAGAAAGTGTTTTGCTAAGAAACATGGTGCCAACAAGAGAAAAGATGGTATCACTAAAGCAGAGATGAAGCTATAGAAACATAAATAAGAGGCCTTAAGGTTACAATAGGAAGAGACTGAGAAAAAAATAAAAGAAGAAGCTGAAAAGAGGCAAGCAGAAGAAGCCCCAAGGAAATGGGAAGAGGAAAGGAAAAGGAAATAAAATGAAGAGAGAGCATGAAAAGAAGCCAAGGAGGCAGTGGAAGAACTCAGAAAAAAGGAGAAAGAAGACAGGATCAGGGAGGCTCTAGAACAAGAAGCATCCCAGAATGAGTTAATGGACCTAAACCATCCTACCTCATCAAGTGGAATAATGATTAGTGGTTGTTAAATTTTCATATCCTTAGCTAAGACATCAGTACTTCATTTCATTTTCATAACAAAAGCATATAAACAGGATCACTGAAAGATAGACAAGAACAACCATACAAAAGGAACACAAATATTTATCCTGGGAAAACCCAGCAAAAGCTTCCTCAATATAGATGCCCAAAAAGATAAAAGATAAAAGATAAAACCAGCAAGGAGATCAAAGCCTGATCCTCCTCCTTCTCTAGCTACTTCTCTTCTCCATTAATGCGCTACATAAGTGAGAGTGTGTGTTCCAAATGAGGAGCACTACACCTCTCTTTATATTCATCCGTTCACTTAGGTTAACTCATCTGTCATGTAGACTCGAGTTAATCATGTAGGCTCGAGTTACACATGTAGGCTCAAGTAACCACACTGGGGTGATAATGACCCACCTTTACAATTAGAGGGGACTGCCTCATGACTCTTATTAGTTCTTCCAATTAGGAGCATCTGGGTACAAAGTAATATAAGTGGTTCTCTTGGTAGGACCATCAAGGACCACAAATAAATACATATAGAATATTCTTCAAAGTTACAATATTTCAACACTCCCCCTTAACGAGAAGGGTATTCTATAACAACATCAACAACAACAATAATAGGAGAGAGATAGAGGACATCATCAACATCATCAGGGTGATACATCTATAAATAATTGGAATCTTTTCAACATCATGTAGCCTTCATATTTAATCTTTAGTCTTCAGCATCATTAGTACTTTAACCGCTTCGATCAGCAGCATCTTGACTCTTCAATCAGTAGCAACATCTTCAGCACTTTGACCTTTCGATTAGCAACATCATCTTCAACACTTTGACCTTTAGATCAGCAACATATTCTTCAGCACTTTGGCCTTTCGATCAGCAACAACATCATCATCATACTCTGATCTTTCAATCAGACTCATCATTATCATCAGCCTCTGATCTTTCAATCAGAACCATCATCAACCGAACATCATCATACTCTAACATCAACTCATCATCATATTCTGATCTTTCAATTAGTACGTCATCATCATCATACTTTGATAATACGGCATCATGATCATCAGGATCTCATCATCATCACATTCTGATCTTTCAATCAAAAACATCATCATCATCATTGCATTCTGATCTTTCGATCAGAAAACATCATCATCAGCAGCAACATCATAATCATAAGCAACTTTTGATCTTCCGATCAGAAAACATCATCATCATCATATTCTGATCTTTCGATCAGAGAACATCATCATCAGCAACTTCTGATATTTTGATCAGAGAAACATCATCATCATCATATTCTGATCTTTCGATCAGAGAACATCATCATCATCAGCAACATCATCATCATCATATTCTAATCTTTAAATCAGAGAACATCATCATCATCAGCAACATCTTGATCTTTCGATCAAAAACAATATCATCATCATAAAAGCATCAACATCATCAAAACATCAACATGATCCTTCCTTTCGGAATTACAAGATTTAGGTCTCTACGGAGTTACCAATGATCCTTACTTTCGGAATTACAGGATTTAGGTCTTTACGGAGTTACTAACGATCCTTCCTTTCGGAATTATGGGATTTAGGTCTTTACGGAGTTACTAATGATCCTTCCTTTCGAAATTGCGAGATCAACACATTTGTGGAACTCAGACAATCCTTCCTATTGGAATTACGGGATCAACACATCTGTGGAACTCAGACAATCCTTCCTATTGGAATTACGAGATCAATTCAATGATCCTTCCTTTCGGAATTATGGGATTTAGGTCTTTACGGAGTTACTAACGATCCTTCCTTTCGAAATTACGGGATCAACACAGATGTGGAACTCAGACAATCCTTCCTATTGGAATTACGGGATCAACACATCTGTGGAACTCAAACAATACTTCCTATTGGAATTACGGGATCAATTCAATGATACTTCCTTTCGGAATTACGGGATTTAGGTCTTTACAGAGTTACTAACGATCCTTCCTTTTGGAATTACAAGATCAACACAGATGTGGAACTCATACAATCCTTCCTCTGGGAATTACAGTATCAACACACATTCTCGAGTACCGAAGTCACCGGATCCATTCTGAACCGAAGTTCAAGGATGATACAATCCTACCACATTCACAGGGACCAAGATATTTGGATACATTTTGAATCGAGGTTCAGGGATGATGCAATCCACCACTTTCACAGGGGCCGAGACCTCCGGATACATTTTGAACTGAGGTTCAAGGATGATGCAATCCACCACTTTCATGGGGGCCAAGACCTCCGGATACATTTTGAACCAAATTTCAGGGATGATGCAATCCTACCACTTTCACGGGGGCCGAGACCTCCGGATACATTTTGAACCGAATTTCAAGGATGATGCAATTCCACCAAATTCACGGGGACCAAGGTCACCGGATCACTTTTGGATAGATGTCTCGAGATGATACAATCCCTCTTCATTCTCGAAAACCGAGGTCTCCGAGTCACTTTTGGGCAAGTGCCCAGGGATGATACAATCCCACCACATTCTCGATGACCGAAGTCACCAGATCACTTCTGGACATATGTCCTAGGATGATAAAATCCCTCTTCATTCTCGAAGATGGAGGTCTCTAGGTCACTTTAGGGAAAGTGTCTAGGGATGATACAATCCCACTGCAACATCACTACTCCTCCTTTTGAGGAAGGTCTTTCTGAACCACACCAAGCTTGTCTTGAAAGTGTTCGAACTTTACCCAAGATAGAGGATTTGTCAGCACATCATCATCTAAACCATCTTCATCTACATCTTCAGTATGTGAATACTGAAATATCACCATATGTATCTTCAGTATGTGAATACTGAACTATCACCATCTGTATCTCCATTATGTGAGTACTGAAAGCATCATCAGGTCACCATCATCTGCATATACAGTATGTAAATACTGAAACATCATCTATATCTTCAGTATGGGAATACTGAAATCATCATCATCTCTATATTAAGTATAGAAATACTGAATCACCATCATCTGTATCTATAGTATTTAAATACTAAAACATCATCATCTGCATCTTTATCTTGAATGTAGAAATACCAGATTTCTATGTGTTATGATAGAACACAGGGTTCTCTATTATCACAACTCTCGTTATCACATAGAATCAATGTAGTATCCATCTTCAGTTCAAAGAGACCTGATATCAGCTTCTGAAGCCATATGGCTTCACAACTTAGTAGATCAATCTGCTATGTATTCTGCTTCAGCCATGCTACGAGAAACACTGGACTGTTTCCTGCTAAACCATGAACTCATAGCAGACCCCAAACAAAAGCATATACCTAATGTGCTTTTCCTGTCTGAGATACTTTCGGCCCAATATGCATCTGTGTAGCCATACAATCTATACTCATGGCTACCATCATAATATAAACCAAATTCTATAGTCCCTTTCAGATATCTCATCACATGCTTTGTAGTTACTAGGTGAACCCGTCAAGATATTGACTTAAGGTGTTCACAGCAAAACAAATGTCTGGTCTAGTATTTGTTAAGTACATCAATGACCCAATGATCTGTCTGTAATGAGTCATATCCACTAACTCTGATGAGTCATTAGCTAACAGCTTTAGGTTGGAGTCCATGGGTGTGGCTATGACTTTGCATTCCAACATATTGAATCTCTTCAATATCTCTACCGCATACTTTCCCTGGTTGAGAAATATTTCTTCTGAACTTTGTCATGCTTCTAGACCTAGGAAATAATGCATTAACCCAAGGTCTTTCATCTCAAATTATTCTGCTAGTTTCTTCTTGCATTCCATGATCTATTTCTCATTTCTTGTCAAGGATATATAATAACAGGATGACAAGTTCATCTTCTACAACCTTGAGATAAAGGTTAGGATCAGCTTTATTCTTGGTAAATCCCATGCTCGACAAGAAACTATATATTCTTCCATACCAAGCTCTGGGAGCTTGCTTCAGGCCATATAGGGCCTTCTTCAACTTGCATACGTGATTCCATTTGGCTTCGACTTCAAATCCTCATGACTATTCGATGTAAAACTCTTTCTCAATCATACCATTAAGGAAGGCTTTTCTTTACTTCACCATGGAAGAAACTACCATGATAGTTCTAAAGGAAGTGTACCTTACTTCCTAGAGTAAGTGTCTCTTCATAATTAATTCCCTTTTTCTGAAAGAAACCTCTGGCCACAAATCTTGCTTTATACTTCTCGATAATTCCGTCAGCTGCATGCTCTAATTTGTATATTTGGATGATACAATACTCTTTCCTTCTGGTTTGGGAACTATATCCCATACATCATTCTAGTATTCTTTCATCATAAAATCTTCCATGAGTTCATCTTGTTAGATCATCAACATATCCTATTCTTCTACATTCAACTTTGAAGGTTGGAACCCACTTTACTCTTGGTAAAGTCTCGATCCATCAAGAAGCTGTCCATCATGTCGTACTGTGTCGAACTCATATATCCTTTGTAGTCACTCCCCCTAAAGTTGAGTATTATATTCCTTCTTCATTCTGTACAGGTGGTTCTATGCTTGATATATACTGGTCAATAGAGTATGTCATGTCATAGTCTATTCTTTCTGAGGCAAATCACGAACCTTTCTTTGTACACTTGTTCTTGTAGATCCATATGGAGGATACTATGTACTTCCCTTTATGTCTCAAAATCATATCGTATACATCATTCCCCATGATGAACTGTTATTCTTTGATCATAGTTTCTTTTATAGAATTCTTTTCTTCATCTTGAGTTATCTCTCATACCCATGGTGGTCTTCATCCTTTGAGGTGGATCTACCGCTCTCTGAATCTCTTTCTTCCGTCATGGTCTCTCTAACCCTGGGAGTTTCAGATTCATGTTTATTGAATCGTCATCACTTGTTCTTCGGAACAAGTCTCATCCTTATTTTCTTGTAGGAGGTTGTATAGGACCTTTCCTACAATTCAAATGCACCAGTTGCATGGTTATAACTATTTCATAAAACATATGCATAACAACAAATTCTTATGTATCATGCAACTATTTAGCCAATACAACATTCATCCATATTTCACAGAAACTTTCTAGATGCCTTCTATCTCTACCATGACATCATTGAGATTTTGCACTAATCCAATATGTCATCAAAGAGGTTTGATAAGTAGCATTGGATATTTGTATAGCACCATGAGCTACTTACCCATCACATGCATGCATAACACATCAACTGAATACAATCAAATGCATAACAAAACAATATCATGAAATGGAAATTGAATACTTATCTTTTATTTGTTTCATGGGTAGACTCCATCTTGATCATTCTGCTTTATCATCTTCTTCATTCATGAAATATTCATTTCTTATCCAAATGATAAGATGAATAAGAGGTTCTTCAAGAATTGAGTTTTTCATATTCCTCATCGCTTTGAGGGATCTTCTTTGAATGGTGAGAGCCTGATCTTCAATTGCTCCCATCTTCTTTTTCTCTTCTTATTAGTCGAGCTGAAAGTAATCACTTACTTCTGGCATACATTCTTCACATGAATGAATCCCATGATCCTGGGAGGCCATTCAAGGTGGCTATCACCACTTCTGTATACTTCTTCTTCTACCGCTTCAAGTTGTTCTGCATTCTGGATCTTCACATTCTTCAACTATATTCTCAAAGCCATCTTCTGATTTAAGTTATTATCTTCAAATAGCTTGATCAAGGAATCAAACATCTTCGGTGTCTTTAGGGAAGACACTTGTGGTATAAGTTGATCCGTGATTGAATCAACAATGATTTTCTTGGCCTTGATCAAGTTCTTCTTGTGTAAGTCTTTGAGGCTCATCTCCCTCTAGAACTGGAACCTCTCTACTCATGTAGGTGTCCAATTCATTTTCTTCAGAGAGATCAAATACTTGCATGCTTGGAATTTTTCAAATTCACCAAGCTTATCATCAAGCTGATGTGATAGATCATTTTGAAATGAGAACCTCAAATGCAAATAGAAAAAGATTAGATCTTACCGATTTGAGGTGTCCGTCCTGCTTCCGGAGCTGGCTGATCTAGGATTTGTCAGAGAAACCCTAATTTTCAAAACTTGGAATATTTCATATCTGATTGGATATAAATATATATCTCTTCAAATGGAGCTGTCCAATGTACTCGTTTTTCTGAAAATAGTGGAGGGAAGCTCCCGGAACAGGAAGCCCTAGTTTTCCAATTTCTTCTGCAGAAATGTCTGTTACTGTTTCTGTGATATCTCTGCAATTACTACTCCTATGTGTCTGAAATTTCTCACTGAGGTAACCTCGTATGTCCCAGATCCAACAGCACAATTTTAATCAGAATTGGTTTCACCAATTTTAATTTATGATCATTTTCCCAAGGTGACCTATTACAGGACTGTTCAGAATAGTGCAGTTGTACGGAATGCCACGTGTCACTGGTTCATCTTCAGGTTCTGAAATATGGATCAAAGAAATTAAAGTCTGTGCTCTTTATGGAACATCTTTCAGAATTCCATTTGGACCTCTGTATCCCATGCTACAGAAATTCTCCCCAGGTGTCCTGTTTAGGGATGAATTCTGGAAGAGGCTGGAACCCTAACTTGGAGGGATCATATCTCCAAGAATATAGCGAATATGAGGCTGAATTTCGGACACAGTGTAAATAAGGATTTTTTCTTTGGCCTCTACAATGTTCAACTCCTGATCCTTCTCCAATATCAGGATATAGTGAATGTACCAAAACTTATCAGTTTTAGTATTTAGGGTATTTCCAGATCGGGGTCAAACTAGGGTTTGACTTTCCCAGAGTTTCACCCAACCAAATTTCTTGATCCAGGTCTCTAAACTTTGATTTTGATGAGGAGAAAAATCCTATGCTGGGCTCACTCAAAAATTATTCTTCTGTAGAAAGATCTAATTTTCCATACCAAAATTGAAAATGCTCGAAATCGAATTCCGCTTCGACAGAAAGATGCACCCTTCAATGGAGAGTCAATCTAGCCTTCTTTTGCTGATCGATCATGGATAGAGACCCAAAAAAAATAAGAAGCCATAGATTCTTTAGCTGCACAATGTCTTCTTTCAGGGTGGCTCTGATACCATGTTAAATTTTCATATGCTTAGCTAAGACATCAGTACTTCATTTCATTTTCATAACAAAAGCATATAAACAAAATCACTGAAAGATAGACAAGAACAACCATACAAAAGGAACACAAAGATTTATCCTAGGAAAACCCTAAATGGAAAAACCCAGCAAAAGCTTCCTCAATATAGATGCCCAAAAAGATAAAAGATAAAAGATAAAACCAGCAAGGAGATCAAAGCCTGATCCTCCTCCTTCTCCAGCTACTTCTCTTCTCCACTAATGCGCTATGCAAGTGAGAGTGTGTGTTCCAAATGAGGAGCACTACACCTCTATTTATATTCATCCGTTCACTTAGGTTAACTCATCTGTTATGTAGGCTCGATTTAATCATCTAGGCTCGAGTTACATATGTAGGCTCAAGTAACCACACTGGGGTGCTAATGACCCACATTTACAATTAGAGGGGACTGCCTCATGACTCTTATTAGTTCTTCCGATTAGGAGCATCGGGGTACAAAGTAATACAAGTGATTCTCCTGGTAGGACCTTCGGGGACCACAAATAAATACATATAGAATATTCTTCGAAGTTACAATATTTCAACAGTGGTCACATTCCTTTTGGGGAGCTCGGGATCACCCCATTCACCCCATCGAAGTAGCACACCATGGCTCACTTAGATACTATCATCTTTGACAAATCAAGGAATACCATCACGAGGAGGTCTGAGAAAAGGTTAAAAATGGGTACACAAGCTGACATGGTCACCGTCACCAAGAATACCATAATGGAGGGTACTCACAAGGACCCAAAATTCATGGCTTCGGTGAACATAGCAACTGCACAGATCAACATGGACAATGTTGATAGGTTGATAGATGATGTGGAGTGCAACAAAGGAAAAAAGCTCAAGCTAAAGGATAATTTGGTAAAGACACAAGGATGAGGTATAGAGTTAAAAAGGAAGTATGACGCCATTCTCTATGAAAAATAAATACTACTAAGCGAATACAAGGTTATGGAGATGAAAAAGGAAGCACTAAATGTTCAGTTAGTAATCATGGAGGGGGAAAAGAATGACTTTGAAGCTCGATTATCTCAACTAGAGTCAAAGGAGTGCACTGCAAACCAACAAATTGAAGAGTTAAAAGATCGGGTAGAAGATTTGGTAAAGCAGAAGGAATCTCCGTAGAATCAACTAAAGCTAGATGACGAGAAAAAGGAAAGACATCACTCCTTTCTGTGATCAAGCCTGCAAAATTCAAAATAGATACATCAGGCTCAAGTGACTGTCCCAGGTGAGATCTACAAAGTGAGCTTTATGATGACAAGACTAAGGTTGATTGCGGCAGAATCACTAGATTTCAAAAAAGGAATGATGGAGATATCAGGAAAGTTCAAAAACCAGTTGACCTAGATGGAATCTAATTCAAATTTTCCTGAACATCTGCCCCAAAAGACAACAGATGGCATAAAATCAGAAATGGCATTTCTAGTGTTTTATAGGAAAGATGTCCTGAGGTTAAGTAGAGATATTTCCAAGACCGTGGAAAAATGTGAGGACTTTTATAAGAAGATACATCAAGTCCCTGAAAAATGCCAGATTCCTTTGGTTCCAAAGATCACCGACCTTCCAAGCAAAGACCAACAAATGGCACATTTCCAGGACAGAATACAAGAAGACATAGAATACATTAGAAAAGTAGAAGCTTTCAATGAAGAATATATTAACCACTTTGTTGGGCAGGATTCTTTCAATGCTTACCTCTTATAATACATGTGCAAGGCCACAACAGAAGAATTGGAATTCATAGAGACACAACTATCAATACATGAAGTGACTGTGTAGGTACTGGAGCCGATAAAGTACAAAACCATTGCTGAAGAGGCTAACACATGGGGAGCATATGTTTCTAGTATGGTAGGGCCCACTTGAAATTTTTTATTTTATAGAATTTTTTGGCATCTTCCTATGTAAAGCACTAGATGACAAAGTTTGGAATCCATAGGGTTAAAGTAAAAAAAAGGTCACTAGATGACGAATTTTGATTGTAATATAATAGATATAGGAAGTAGATAAAAAGGAATTTTTCTAGCATAAAGAAGGGATGGACTATTTTTGTAAGAGAACTGATTTTTCTACTAATAAGAAAGACCTATTTGCTAGGAAAGGCCTGCATAATTTTTTTCTTGGAATGTGTGGAATTACTTCTTCTTGCTTTCGTACATTATACTATGAGATCATTCTAACTTCTTTGAATTAATTGTTTGGTTATGAATGATTTTGCTTTCTATGTAAAATGTCTGTGTATGAAATGAGTAATGAATGGTTTATTATATCAAAGCTTTCTTTGATATCATTTCTATTGTGAATGTGCATATTATATTGAAACAACTATCTGTGAAATTGGTATGAATAGTTACAATACATTTTTCTAATTTTAAACCTTCTCCCTATGGGTATAGAGTAAAATAGAATAGGATATATTAGCTTAGTCTTAGATTTAAAAGATAATTGATAAGACAAGAATGGTAAGACGAGAGGTAAGAACCCGCACATCACTAGTGAGGTTTTTGTTTATCAATTATATGCATTTATATTAGGCACTTGCATCTCATCTTTTAATTAAACAAAAAAAACATAAATGGTGAATCAAGCCATAACCGATAAAACATTTTTAAACAAATCAATCTACGGTAGCCAGACCGTTAACCAAACGAATTCCCCACACCAAATGATGGACGATCTAATTGGGATCGATTACCTAGAATATTCCCTACTGTCGGTGCTTGGTAATTTCTTGGCATCAACAAGTCCTTAATTCTTTCCTACGCACAAAATTTATCAAATTCCTTGGAGTCCTTTATCCAATCTAAGACATAAAACATACTTGCCCAAAATTTTCTCTACTCATGCCTTGAACTCCTTGAATTTATCAAAGGATTCGAACTTATTTTTTTAGAAATTATACCCATAATCTTCTAGAATAATCATCTATAGAAGTTAAAAAAATATCTAACACCATTCATAGATAGAGTGGGGACTAGTCTAAACATTTTAGAATGAATGAGTTGCGAAATAATTGAACTTTTCTACCTGTGGATTTACTCAAATTTCAAGAAGGAGCACTTGATGGATGTGGAATTCAATTCAACATCCAATTAATACCTACACCACATACTTTGATGGACCCCAACCCATGAAAAATGAGGAATACATTAAAAAAACATGTTACTTGAAACCCTGCACCCCCGACCAAGAGGGGATACCTCTACATAGGAAAATATTAAAGGTATCGATATTGACATGGCCTACTAACACGAGAAACAATTTAATATGATATTCTTGTCCATCATATATATTTTCTTCCACCATGTGATTCTTCTTGATCAAGTGGGAGCGGTGTCCCCTTAGCTCAATTATTTTGAGACCCAACTCATGATACCTTGATCCCTTTGAGGACATGCACCTAGAAACAACAAAGAGTATATTTCCCTAATATCACTAATCTAGATCATCTATAGAAAAAAATGAAGGCTGAAATATAAAATAGAAATCCACACACAAAGATAGTGTAGTAGTACAATAGTACAGTAAAACCCAAATTCAAACTAATGAATGAAATGGAAAAGGATTGTAAACTATAAAGAAATGAAAACTAGCTATAATGGTGGCATGTTTTCTTTGAAGAGAGATGTGTTGGATATGTTCATTTTCAAGAAGAAATTACAAGAGGTCAAATGTGACTTTTAACTAAATGTGTAACAAGGGGAAAAATCCATAAATATCCAAAACCATAACCCTAAAATATGAAGTGGAAAGAAATGTAGTCCCCAAGAAGTCTAGTTGACATGCTAACTTCTGAGGGCCACAACTTCCACATTCAAAATTTGTTTGGGATGCATGTTATCCCATTGGAAAGACCTTGATGAGAAGGATAATTTCTATTAAGGGTTAGGCAATTATTCATCAACCATAAGCCATTGCAAGGCTCGAAAACACTATTTAGGGTCTAAAAATGCACACGAATTTCAAGACCTTAAAAACTGTAGAATATTTGATAAGATGTGAAACCATTCTAAATCAATGGCATATGTCGATGGCCACTAGTATCCACCTTGATTATTTGCCCCCCTTTAGAAGAGAAAAATCCACTTTACGTTAAGTTTCTCTATCAAATGGGGAAACTTATACTTAAATCTAACTCTTGGTGAGCCACTTTCCCTAACGAAGAAGTTGCATTGCTTTAACGATCCAATATGATTGGTTGTTTTGTTGGCGGATGCCCTTCATATTGGTTTCCATTAAATGATCAACTATTACATGTTGAATGCTGTCAAGATTAAGTTTTATAAAGGCCAAGTGATTTCCACTTTTGAGGTTTCTAAGAGATGTGGAAAACATGGTCAAACTAGCTCCACATTAGATACAGGGTGCAAGGTGAGGAAAGCGAGAGTACTTAATGCAAAGTCATTCTCACCCATATCCTTGGTGATGGTGTGGGGACCATATTGGAATGGGGATATCTTCTATTGGAGTCCTGTAAAGTGATATTTCTAAAAATGTAACCATAAATTATCTCCCACCAGAAACTTGTACATAATTCGATGCTAATCCTAGCAATCCTTGTACTTGGCATTAAATTTATGCAAAATACCATGGACTTATTCTTAGATGCATTGAATTCAGTCAACAATTTTGGATTCCCAACCAAACTTGGCTTGAGCATGCGAGTATTCTTCCTATGTAAATGCAATGGGTAGCACTACATCAATTAGGGATAATGGATAGAACCCGAAGCATAGATGAAAAGGGTTGTGGCCAATAGGCTTGTAGAAGGAGCAAGTCGATAAGTCAACTTGAATAATAACCGACTTAGTCGATCAGCCGACTAAGTCGATGAGCTGACTTATTCAATCAGCCGACTAAGTTAGACAGCCGACTAAACTAGAGATTAGGTCAGCCACCTAAGGTCGTGTCGGTTCACCGAACCGACAGGTAGTTATTTTGTAACCATTTCGTAAACATTTATATTAGGCTGTTGAGCCAGATGAGAACTCAGTTCAGTTTTGTGTGTTGTATGGACTCATTCTTATAATATAATATGTTAATTCACCTACTATTCTTATCTCTTGTCTCTATTTTATATTTATGTTTTAGTATGTATTATTGGTAACCTTATGTGATCTGTGAGATTACAACATTGGTTCCGTTGCTGGTAGTACATGTCTGAAATGTATGCAAACAGATGATACCAGAGCAGGAGATTAAGGACTGGTGGGAACATAAAGTTGCAAATTATTTGCAAAATTATGCATGAAAGAACAGACTAACAATCGCATAAGCAAAAGAAATATTTTTCACAGAAACGCATGACAAGTTTGTAGAATCAGTGCCCCAACTTCTGAAGAAACTCCTGGATGAGAAAGCTGGAAGGGACTAAAGAACAACAATTGCTGGAAAAACTGATCCGAGGAGGTAGAACAAACTTGTCAGAGTGGTTCGAGAAAATAGATGATGACTTCTGTGAGGAGAAAGCAGTCGAAGACAAAACTTCGGTGGAAATCGTCAAGGATAAATTTTACACAGACCTCACCGAACAATTTCTGTGTTCCTTACCGAATTTGCTATTCAAATTTCTGATCGAGAAAGGAGTAGGACATATTGTCGAACCTCATCCATCACTTCACCAACTTCCATCAAACTCTAACTGGGTGGAAAAGAAAAGGAAGTGGGAAAAATTTATTGCAGAAAGGGAGTGGGAATACTTCCTGAGCAAGTAGACCGAACTATCTGGGCTTTTTAGAAAGCGTCGGGTAGGCTATGGGGGGGTAGCTGGTCATATGTTGAGATAAAGTAGAGTGGATTCTAGTCAACTAGAAGTAGATACCATTCACCAGTAATGAGCAGTCAACCAAAAGGGAAATAAAGAAAATAGTATCACATAACGGTATGTCAGACATTCATAAAATAGAGAGGGAAGAGAGACATCAAAGGAGGGAAGCAAGACAAGAATGAGCCTTAGCACTGCATAGAGAAAGGAGTCCTAGGGAGACTGACCAAGAAGAGAATCTGCCAAAGTCTGGTCATGAACGACATGAAGAAGGCGTGGAAGAAGATTCATCCCCTAAGGAGAATTGTGGATAGAGCAGCCAAAATCTCTCCAATCAAGATCTCCCCATGAAGGAACAACACTCTCTCCGTTAAATCCACTTACCCACATACAAACTATTTTCAAAGAGGACCTTCGACTATGAGCTGGTGACTTTGGTATATGGATTCGACTAGACGATGAAACATACACTGGATGACACCTCATTTTTCATTGACCAGAGGAAGGAAATTGGGTTACCTTTCAAGCGGTACCCTCCAACCAAAGTATCCACTTACTCTTACCGACACATGAAGGAGCACCCCCCTTGCCAAACACAGCTTTAGAAGACACAGAATATTAATAACTACAGACAAATAGTTGCAGTGGGCCATCGACAGTGGAAGTCAACATCAACCGACAGTCGGTTGAAGAAGAATCTACCACCGACAAGAACAAAATTTCTGTTGACCATAGTCCCGTAGAGACGAATAAACCAAGAACCCCACTACCCCCACCCCCACCTCCACCTCTGCCACCTCCTAAGAATAGTGACAGTGATTCCGACATGGGTCACAGGTCAACGCACATTCCTCTATATGAGGGGAATGAGGACCCCAAATGACACTATTTCATCTGCGAGTCAACTTGGGAGGCCAACCAAGTTACAGACAAAGATAGACAAATGGCACAGTTTGTAGGTGCCTTAAAGAAAAGGGCATTGACTTGGTATATAAACTTTTTGAAAATAAAACCTATAGCAACCAAAGCCAAGATCAAGGCATAATTTCTATCATTTTTCAAAAATCCAGAGGCCAAACATCTGGCAGTGAAAAAACTAAAAACTACATCACAGAAGCCAGGGGAAACTGTCTGAGACTATGATAAGAGATGGAAAGACCTTCTGAGACAGATGGACTATGTTATAGATGAACAATTACTTTTCCAGTGGTTTCTTGCAAGGTTATCTCAGAAATTCTGTCGACATATCAGTCTGGAAACATTCAAATCTTATGAGGATGAGCTCACAAAATCTCTCCAAGTGGAGATGGATGAAGACATACCTGCTTACTATACTAATCATAGATTAGAGGAACATATCGAGAGTGTATAGAAGTATTTGAAGGAGTTAAACCTCAAGAATCAGGAGATCTGGTGCATAAAGTGCTCGACGGCCGGGCATTCTAAAGACAACTGTCGACAAGAATACAGTCGACAAGATGTTCTATTCATGCAGACCAAATCCTTTTGCGACATTTTCTAGGAACACGAGGACCACTCGAAAAAATACTTCTCGTTCAACATGAAGAATGGCAAGGCATCCTGGTGTGCAATCTGTGAAACCAAAAATCATAATATGGTCGACTTCCAGTTGAACCTGAAGAACCGACAGAACTACCATGCAGTCTACCAAACCAACGCAGTTGCAAAACACAATGAACAAAACAATTTACCAAATGATCAGAACAGTCAAATATATGATGGTCGACGATATGAGCATCGGTACGACAACTGACGTGGAGGATTCGGAGGATGAGATCAATTTCCTGGGAATCGTGACAACTGACCACGTCGACCCATCCAGTGCTTTACATGTTATAAGGAGGGACATCAGTATGCAGACTGTCCATATAAAGACAGAACTGACCTCAAATTTTGTACTCATTGTGGAGTAGTGGATCACTCACTAGAGGATTGCCCTACCATGTTGAAAAAAATTAATACAAAGAAAAATGTTAATCTCTTGTCCTGTGTGCAAAAAACTGATGTAATAAACACAAAAAATTTGCATATTGTAACTCAACAAGGAACAAAAATAGGAAGTGACAACCCATGAATTATCAAAATAAAAGAGAAAAATGTCTATCCTGGTCCACTTAAAGAGAAACAAACATACAAAGAAGCAACCAATGTATTCAAATAATTTGCACAACAAGAATAAGCTCACGACAATCGACATAACACAATAAGAGAATTAATATAGCTCATACACAAAGACAATTCAGTCTCTCGGTTCATCAAGTTACTATATGAATTAAAACATAACAACTCTAACAAACAAACAAAGAGCATCTGCAGCTTAAATCAAAAAGACAAAAGTGATGCCGACCCACTTATCGACCTGGAAGTTGAAGGATACCATGTTCGACAAGTAGTGCTCAACTTTGGATCACAAGTAAACATCATGAATCGTGACACTTGGGAACAAATGGGCAGACCTCAACTACATGAATCAGGCATATACCTGAAACTAACCGACCAAGGCCTAATTGAACCTATTGGAGTCTGGAAAATCATTGACACGACTATCAAAGGAATCTCAACCAAAGTCGTCTTCAAGATCATTGACCCTAAGGAAGGATCCAGCTCCTTCCCAGTGTTAGTAGGTCAACCTTGGGGTAGAAAGATGAAAGCATCGATATCCCTGGACAAAGAGAGAATCAAATTGAAAGGAAATGAACAAATTGTCAATGTACCTATTCACCCATCTCAAGGAGAACCTTGGACTGAACCTATCTATGAATAAGTCGACGTCCGACAACTCTACCAGATTCAAAACAATACAGATTATACAGAACCTAACATCTATGGAGAGATTCATCTAGGAAACCAAGACTTAGTTGGGCATAATTTAGACACTGAATTATATGATTGGGAGATCGAGAACTATGAAACACAAGCAAGAGAGTGTTGGACCATTCAAAAAGTGCAGAAAAAACCCACCCAACAGTGCTTCATAGTGTCCATTGTCCCAAAAATCTTTGAGAAGAAAATTAGGGAATACCCTACCTTACAACCTACCAATGTAAATACTACATAAATACCAAGATACAAGGAAACGGAATCACCAGTCATGCATGTAGAACAAGTTTCCAAAAATATTGGTGAACATGGATGACTTCAAAGCCTAGTAGAAAATTTTACGGGACAAGCAGCTAGATGGTGGGATACCCATCAGACAAGATTGCAGATCTGGACAACAGTTTCAAATTACTTTGTCGAAAGGTTTGGAGGAAATAAGTTAACCCAATAGGCTCAGATACCGGCATTCACTTAAGGACAAGACCCAGAAGATCATATTAAAACCTGTGAAAAAGAGTGGAGAAGACTTGCATACAAGGATGAGCGAGCATGGCCACACTTGTTCCCATCAACCCTCGTCGACTTACCAAACAAATGGTATAAAATGGAAGAAGCCCGAGGTGAAACATTCTTATGGAATGAACTCAGGGAGAATTTCATTAAAGATTTCAACTTTATACCATGAAATGAAAACTTGGTCGAAACAACAAAATAGATTAAAGAATTTATCTAGCTGACTGAAAACAAACCCTTAAAAGATCACCGATAGACAATGAAATGGAATAATATACAAAAAAGGACAAAACCACAGTCGACAAGATTGCAGTTACAAAATGAAAACATAGAAGGAAAAATCTTTAGATGAAAATAAAACCATATCGAAACAACCAAACCTATCTGTACAATCCTTGAAGTAGAAACAACCGACAAACAGGATATCGACAGAATGACTACAGCTGACTTCCCTGCCACATTCTCATAGTTTAAAGAAGGAATTCAACCGATCAATGAAGCCAAAGCACCAGAATGGCTAGATGCTAAAGTCAAAACTAGGGAATTCAACATCTCAAATGATGATCGACCAAAAATGGCAAAGATTGGTGACTACTGGAGTGAGGAGCAGACCACAGAGATAGTGAACTTATTAAAGGAGTTCCAAGATGTTTTTGCTAGAGATTATAAAGACCTCAAAGGCTTAGTCCATGAAATGGGAGAAATGAAGATTGATACTAAACCTGATGTTCAACCTGTGAAGAAAAGACCATATAAACTAGCTCACAAATATAAAGAGATAGTCAAAAAGGAAATTGATAACATGCTTATAGCAGGCATCACCTATCCTATTGACCAATCAGAATGGGAAAGTCCAATGGTTGTACAGCCTAAGAAACATGATCCGACCAAACTAAGAATTTGTGTCGACTTCAGGGAACTAAATAAAGTAACGCTGACAAACCCATTTCCAACTTCTTATGCAAATGAAATCTTAAATGAAGTTGCAGGCCATGAATTCTACTCATTTACAGATGGATTTTGAGGTTATAACCAAGTGCAAATAGCTAAAGAAGACCTGAAGAAGACAACCTTTGTGTGTGAATTTGGTTCATTTGCTTACAAAGTTATGCCTTTTGGATTAAAAAATGCACCTACAGTGTTTTCTAGGATTGTTGTTAAAACATTTCAGGAATATATTTACAAGACCATGGTAGTATACTTTGACGATTGGACAATCTACTCCATGCTAAAGGATCATTGCAAATGGCTCATACTTATGTTGGAAAGATGTCGACAAATTCAACTCTCCCTAAACATCAAAAAATGGATATTTGTGACCCCCATAGGGATATTGTTAGGGCACATTATCTGTAAGGAAGGTATTAAGGTTGACTTTGCAAAAATCAAAATTATCCTTGACCTAAAACCACCAATAAACCCAAAACAAGTCAGGGTGTTACTTGGCCACACAGGCTATTACAAAAAAATCATAAGGTATTATTCAGATCTGACCTATCCACTTGAAGAACTCCTAAGGGAAGATCAAGAGTTCAAGTGGACAGAGGAGTGCCACATATCATTCAAAAAATTAAAAATAAAACTAGTCGAAGCACCAATCCTAAGGTTTCCAAACTAGTCGATCAAGTTCCATGTTCATATTGATGCATCGGGCCTAGCGATAGGAGCAATCTTAACCCAACCAGGAGACAACGGAATGGATTATCCTATAGTTTACAGTAGAATAAAATTAAACAAGGCTGAGAGAAACTATTCGACAACAGAAAGAGAGGCACTAGTAATGGTATTGCACTACAAAAATATCAACATTATCTTTTAGCTAACCCATTTATATTTTATACAGACCATCAGGCACTTAATTATCTCATCAATAAACCCCTACATCATGGAAGAATCTATCGTTGGCTATTATTATTCCAAGAATTTGAGTTCGAAGTCATTGTTCGACCAGGTAAGTTAAATGTTGGTCTTGACCATTTATCTAGAATCAACACAGGAGAAGAACCAATAGGAGTCGAAGATGACTTACCTGATGCACATTTATTTCGGATAGAAGCAGTCCTAGCAGAACTAGAAGAAATAGCCCAGTTCCTGGAAGATGGACATGCACCAGAAGGAATGAGTACAAAGAAGAAGCAGATCTTAGCTATGAAGGCTGCACCATATAGTCTTATAAATGGATTCTTATACAAAATTGGGTTAGACGATATCCTCAAAAGGTGTGTACTAGAACATGAATGAGACAAAATTATGCATGAAGCACACTATGGACTTGCAGGAGGACATTTCCAAGTAGACACAACTGCAAATAAAATCAAACAGTCAGGGTTATGGTGGCCGACACTCCACAGAGATTGCAAAAATTTTGTCAGTTGATGTGACAGATGTCAACGACTGGGTCGACTCCTGCCTAGTACAGAAATGTATTTGATATCAGTGAACCCAAGCTTGACATTCAAAATTTGGGCCATCAACTTCATAGGACCATTTCCTATACCAGCAAAAAGGACGGGTGCAAGGTATATCATAACTGCAGTCGAATATGTAACTAAATGGGCAGAGGCTGAACCATTCGACACATGTTCTAGCGAGATAGCTGCTAATTTTATCAATGAGAATACCATCACTAGATTTGTATGTCCACTAACTCTAATTAGCGACCAAGGAACACACTTCATCAATAAAACTATCAAAACCCTAACCGACTAGTTCCAAATCAACCATCATCGAAGTATATCATATCATCCTCAGTCGAATGGAGCAATTGAAGCATTTAACAAAACATTAACAAAAGAACTAACCAAAATATGTAATGCTGATAAGGATGACTGGGACAAGAATATACCAGCAGTATTATGGGCATATAGAACAACATACAAACATTCGACCGACCAAACTCCTTTTCGACTAGTCTATGGACAAGAAGCAGTAGTTCCACTACACTTTCGACAATAGACACCTATCATCGCAGAGACCCTACATGTCGATGTCAAACAAGGAAGAAAGGACCGACTATTGCAACTAAGCAAACTCGAAGAGCATTGACTAATGGCAATACAACATCAAGAAATCCAGAAAAAAACAATAGAAAGCCTAGCACGATCGAGACATCAAAAACAAGAACTTGTCTGTAGGAAACCTTGCTTTACTATACAATAGTAGAGTGAAAGGAAAACCTATAAAGATCCATACAAAATGGATGGGACCCTATGTTGTCGAAGAGATACATACCAACAGATCAGTCCGACTTAGGACTCTACAAGGCATAGTATTTCAGAAGCTCGTTAATGGAGCCTAACTAAAACGCTACAAAAACTAGTAAATCAAAAAAAAAAAATCCTATAACGACCATAACTGTAAACCAAAATCTATAAAAACCTAAAAAACCAAAAAATCCAAAAAAAATACTATCCATATAGAAAACTATGACAGGAAATTGCCATTTCGATAACCGACATTATGCCCATCGACATAACACCATTGACCATTTTCATCGACCGACCACTTCCATCGACTATTTCCATAACCGACATCGATCGATGACCTCGATAGTCCCATCATGCATTCATGACATCGAGTGCTGAAAGCAATTCGCCATTAACGCACACTCAAGTATTCTAGTTGGAACATCATGTCTACCATTAATACACCCATCGACGAACATAGCTACAACATCATCTATAAATACTGGACTGCCAAAGGATCATTCACCGTAATTCATACAAAGAGAGCATCAGAGCATCCAGTCGACTAAAAGCCGAAAACCCCTTAGTGAAATTGACCACCAAACTGACACAATGGCACCCAAACAAACTACGGCCTCAACCAAAACCAAGGAACTACAGGCTGCAGATACCCCTTTATTCCACAGGTTGAAAAACATTAAGAATGCCAAGGTGAATGAAAGCTCATGGCAGAAACTCTGGGCCGAGATGCAAGAATGGGCCTATGTTAACAAGAAGGCCACTCCAGCCGCAGAAAAAATCAAATACAACACCATATTCAACTATGTGAATGCACCGATCATGGCCAGCTTCAGTGGAATCAAAGAAATTGTTGTCAAATTCACCATCAGCCAGTACCACAATGGATGGTTCTACTTCGACCAACTGGTCGACATCTCTGGGGAAGTCATCTCCAAACTGACCGGTCTCTCCAATGAAGGAAATCTAGTACCAATCGGTATCAAGGAAGGACTGGTCAAAGAGATCACTGGGTCATCTTCGGGTAAGAATTCCAAGGGGTTGATGATTAGCCAAATCACAACCTAAACGCCATAGATTGTAGCCAAAATAATAGCAATCACACTCACCCTGGCAGGTCAAGGTAGAGACCTCAAGCTAGACATGCTCGAAGCTGTTGACACCATTGTGATAGACGGGAGGATATACAGATGGGATAAATATGTCACCGACATGGTCAAGACCATCTATGAAAGATGTCAAGAAATGGGGGGAATCATCAAGTTCCCCTCCTTAATCTTATGGATAGTCATGTACCACATCTTCCCAGAGGGGAACCAAATATTTTAGGATTAGTTGAGGTTCCACATGTGGAGATTTAAACCATTCTCCTAGAGAGGCACCTTGCAGGAACTTGAACACGGGAAGGTCTTGTTGGAGAACTGGCTCCAACAGCTCAAAGCCTACATGACTAGATGGAGGGTGCCTCAAAAAATCCGACGCAGTTTATCAACAAATTTCCACATCCAACTAGAACTCGACCATACCTCGGTGTGGTACATGCAGGGTGACAGCTCAAATGCCAAAGCCCTCGACTACTATCCATTAGTTGACCAGATCTTTCGGGAGCTGTCTCGACAGGACAAAACCAAAATACTAGGACTAGCAGCAACAAAGAAGATCAACTTCTTGATCGAGGAGCTGCTCGCTGACCAGGAAAAAGAGGAAGATTATGAGCTCAACCTCTATATCAGCACCTTTGTGTCGAAGGAGACGTCGGTTGAACACACCAGCCGACTTCAAATAACCATCAAACCTCTGACCGCAAAGAGGGCAGAACCCCAGACCACAGAGCCACAGCCAGAGTAGCAGGTAATTATTTCGGCTGCAGAAAGTGTCATCCCGACCCAGGAGCCAAGGGGTGAATCGGAGCCAGAAAATCCAAAATATGCTGTTACAAAAGGCATCATTAGAAAATTGTCGAAAGAAATAGCAGCGGCCAGGAAGAAAGTAAATACATAACAACAACAACAAGGCAAAGGTAAGCAAAAGCTTATCCTTTTTGACTCATCAGAAGACGAGGAGGAATAGGCAGCTACAGCCCTCAACATCATAGAGGATGTCACAGCAAATAAGGTGTCGGTTGAAATCCAGTTCCAGCAATTTGTTGACGCAGGAGCACTAGCAGTTTGACCAAAGAAATTCAAGACTACCCACACGAAAATGCCTGAGAACATCGTCGATCTCATGTCTATGCCTCCACTTCCATCACTAACGAAAGTCACCGAGGAGCAAGTACCGACACAACAGTTGGTAAGCCCACTCGACTTACGCAAAAGTGTGATGACGGAGGCTTTGAAAGCAAATTTCCATAAAGATAGAGATTTGTAGGCATTCATTGAGAAGATTCCTGACATATTTACGTCGGCACAAAAGATCTCTACAAAATCACCTCTCTTTGCGACCGATGGCTACCATCCAGGACATGAAGCCCAGTCCAGAACCTTTGCAACCATCACGTCGAATTTCGAGAGAAATATCGATAAGGAAGCTGAAGTGGTTGCACATCGGTCCTTGACTATCACTCCGACCATACCCCAAGCTGACCTACCAGCCACTGCACCGACTAAAGGAGAAGAAACTGAGGAGGACATATCTCGAGAAATTAACCAAATGTTCTCTGACGTAGACTCACCTCCTCACCCCGACAATCCACCACTCACCCACCCTTACCCCACCCCAGTCACCCCTGACCATTCACCAACTCCATCACCACCACCAACCCACGACTCAGAGCAAGCCCCCCCACAACCATCAGCACAAACTGCGTCCATGTCTGCACCCCTTACATCTCCACAACTGGAAGCAGCAGTCATTCCACCACCCCAACCATAAAAACCAGCAACCACCGTCCCACAAAGCAAAGAGCCCAACTCGACTTTTGCAGGTACATAGGTGCCAACACAAGTAGAAAAAGAAAATCATAAGAAGAGGAAGGAGAAACACAAGAAGGAGCATCATGGACAGCCATCAAGGGTCCACATCAAATTGAAAGATGCAACTTCACTGACCGACCTAGAGCTAGGACAACTTCTGAAGACCCTAGTAGGCGAAGCAAAGATGAGAAGTGAGCAAAGATGTAAGGAACTCGATGACCAGAACAAATAACAGGTCGAGTTCCTCCACAAATGTAGGAATCTGGACCAATCCGTCATGGCGAGCCCCATAGAGGTTGACACAGACAAATCGCTTGAAAGGACGTATCAGCTATTTGAGAGCATGGTGTCGACACTCCAAGCTCAGATTCAGGAAACCAAGGAGGAACAAAAAGAAGAAACTGCTAGAATCCTAATGGTACAGCACACTGCCTTTTCTGAATCCTATAAAGTGTTGTAAGATCACATGGAGGAGTCTGTCGTAACAGAAGAAATACTAAGAGACTGGCCTACTTACTATGGGCAAGTCTATCAGTAGACTCGGCAGACTTGACAAGGGATTCAAGCATTAGAAAGCAGGAAGACCACTGAGGAAGCACTCAGAAAGATAATAGAAGAACAAATAGTGCTTAAAACAGCCAAACCGTAGAGACTAGAAAGGGAAGCACATCAGTGGGTGCAACAAGCTCTCCCCAACCTGGAAAAAGTCGACATCATCTGCCCGCAGATGAAATGACTTATTGAGACTGCAGAGGAGAAGGACCAGTTTATGGGTCTCGACATGGAGAGGATAGTTGGACTCTCCATTTTAGAGAAGATGTCGATCTTATCAGGCTTGACCACACTCACCATCGACATCCAGAAAATTTTGTAGAGTTGGACAGATTTCCAACATCACCTCACAGTAACAACCCCAGCCATTGTAGAAGTCTGTGTACAAAAAACACTGACCATCAGACTCCACAGCCCACCACAATAACTATTGATACCAGCCAGGAAGAATTTTGTACCTCCCTGTTTCTTCACGACGAAGAAACATTTTTTTCATGGGGAAGATGTAGAAGGAGCAAGTCAATAAGTCAACTTGAACGATAACCGACTTAGTCGATCAGCTGACTAAGTCGATGAGCTGACTTAGTCGATCAGCCAACTAAGTCAGTCGATCAACTAAAATAGAATCAGGTTGGCCACCTAAGGTCATGTCGGTTCACCGAACCAATAGGTAGTTATTTTGTAACCGTTCTGTAAACATATATATTAGGCTGTTGAGCCAGATGAGAACTCAGTTCAGTTCTGTGTGTTTTATGGACTCATTCTTATAATATAATCTGTTAATTCACCTAGTGTTCTTATCTCTTGTCTCTATTTTATATGCATTATTGGTAACCTTATGTGATCTGTGAGATTACAACAAGGCCTATGAAGGGATCTATTGTAGCCATGTTAAACATAAGGAAATATCTCATCCCATGTGCGTGGATGTTTGGAGTTGTCCATTCTCAGGATATGAACAATCATCATGCTGAATACCCTTGTTTTTTTATTGGTTTTGGGGTGGAATGCAATCAAATTGGTTAGATTAGTTTCCATCATTGCCCATAGGCTAGACCAAAAATCACTTAGGAATCTACTATCTCGATCTGTAATAATAACTAGTAGAAACTGACAAATAAATGAACACGCGACTAAAAATGTTAGTCACAATAGTGTTTTTAAGCTAAATATGACTAAATTTGAGCAACACGACTAAAAATGACTATATTAAATGACAAATTTAGACATTGGATAAAAAAAACCACATAAATAAAAATGACTAAAACAATGGCTAATTACTCCTATCGACTAACATTTCAATATTAATCACGTATACTTATTTATTTATTTGATTAACTAACTTACTAGATAACATGTTTATGTTTAGACATGAGGGGATTGAGAAAGGAAATACATGGATTTTGAGTGCACATGACAGTGATATGATTTTTTTTCATGCTAGTAGAAAATGAGAAATTAATGACTAAAAAAATGACTAAAATCATGCTATAAACGACTATTTTTTGAGTCGGTGACTAATAGTAGCAAATTTTCACTATCCTATAGTTAGTCATATTTCACTAGTCATTAATAGATTGACTTAGTATTCATTGATATACAATGATTTAGTCATTGATAGGCAATGATTTAGTCATTGTTTAGTCATTGATAGTTAATGATTTAGTCATTGATTTAGTCATGGATTTAGTCATTGATTTAGTCACTGAGTAAGTCATTCATTTAGTCACTGATTTAGTCACTGATTGCAACCATTAATGACCAAATATATGACTAAATAAACTACTAGATGTTAACGTATTAATGACTAAGCTAAATACGACTAAGATATGGGAAATTAGCTACTAATAGTCGTATATATGTGAATTTAGTCGTTTTTGTAGTCATAAATTTATGATAGGGCACGGAGGAATCGAACCACCAACCTCCTGCCTAATTATAGGCAGGCGCTCTACCATTGAGATAGCACCCTTTAAGAAGTTGTTATTTCTTTAAAATGATGATATTCAAACAAATTTATGATAGATATCAATCTACAAACTACATAATTATTGCTTTGAAGGGGAGAGATTGGAAAGCTATCTTTAGAAAGTCCAACACAGACAATACCAGATGCCATTGAAGCGGCATCTATTCTTTCACTTCTTGTTGTTTCAATGTGCCCATTGCCCAGCTCAGATGAACCCTTGTGTGTGTCAAAGGACGAATTATTCAATAGACTTTTAAAACCTTCATGACTCCTACATTTCATAGTAGGATCAACTAAATTGGCATTCTTTCCATGGAAAGCTTCCCCGATGGTATTTACACATGAATTTAATTTTATATGTGTTCCACTCATTGCATTAGGTTTGGAATCAATATGTTTTTTATATATAAACATTGATGACTGCCCACCCTTATTGACCAACAGCTTACCATGATCAGAACTCAACCCTGATGCCGCAGCTTCCATCACCAAGACAGGGAGATTTAATGTTGGAGACACAGAAAGTGAATGAGATGAACTTGTTTTAGGATTAGAGGAGCCTTAAACAGCTGGGATCCTCATACTAAATGATTTTTAACAAAATTCTGGGTCATTTTTTTTTACCCAGGCTTGTAGATAAAACCTAGCACAGGCAAAAAATATGCACCAAGTTAAATTGGCATCAAGTCAAAGTTGTGGCAGACAAGTCTGACTCAACTGCTGCAAGTTTGAATCATAGGCAATTGTGTGTTAGCTGAATTTTTCCTCAGTCTGGGCCAAGTCCTACTCTGGCCTCTCCAATTTTTTCCCTAACCTAGGTTTTGTAACACATATTCTAAGAGCAATGGCCCAAAGGTCATCCACTCTTGATTAACAGCTTAGTAATGAAACCCAGCATTTTGGATTCTCTTTTATCACGTTTAATTAAACGCCCATTGCATTTGTGTCTTACATCTCATATTCATTTTTTTAAACTACTTTTGTATACTAAATAGATTAACTCAGAATGAAAAATCACAACAGTAGCTGCAATTTAAAATCATTCATTTTGTCTCTGATTGATCATGATACAGACTACCATTGTATTAACAAATATCCTAACACAAAAGCATGGGAATTCATTTTATAGATCTATATTACTCAAATGAAGTGGGACAATGTCTCCATTGTATTAACACGAGAAATATCTGAACATAGAAGCATGGGAATTCATTTTATAAATGTATATTACTCAAATAAAGTGGGACAATGAGTGCAATATTGGTAATATAATGTTTTGAATAGCTGCAAAGAAGGCTTGTTCTGTAAAAGGTTAACTTCACAGCTATAGTTGATTGACATGATGGTACATCTTCATCACACATGAGTGTCCGAGCTCATTGTTTCTAGAGCTATACTGCATCGAGACAAGCATTCTTTTTTCTAGTAAGAATGCATGTCTTGATGCATATAGCTCTAGAATGCATGCTTTTTTTAGCTTCTAGGTGCTAGGGCCTAGAACTTGAAATGCTCTCCTCTTGGGAAGAGATCTGCATAGGAACTCTTCCCAAGTGGAGAACCTTTCAAGCTCTAGACCCTAGCACCTATCTAGTCAGTTTTTGGTACACTAGAGAAAGATGCACCCACTTTGACACACTATTAATTTTCATCCATTTGTGTCATCTTACATTGTTTCATGATCAATG
The DNA here is from genome assembly GCA_001517045.1 of Pseudotsuga menziesii. NCBI lineage: Eukaryota > Viridiplantae > Streptophyta > Pinopsida > Pinales > Pinaceae > Pseudotsuga > Pseudotsuga menziesii. The sequence continues at coordinate 188,208 of LPNX011064986.1, forward strand.
ATTGCTCAAAATATATTTACTTCACTTGATGTACTATATTGTTGATCTACCTTTCAGTCCCATTAACCACTTTGTCCACGTGAGGAAATCAATAACAATTCATATTTTGATAATCCACAGAATCTTAAGCATTGTACTTGAGAATCCACATAACAAAATGTCTCATAGACAAATAAATAACATTGAAAACCCACAAAACAGGTAGCAAAAGCACTCAACTAACATTGAACATACCATCCATTATTTGCGAGATGCAATTCCTGGATGTTAATTTCCCACTTAAACCAATCCACCACAAATCCAAAGTAAAAAAATCTAGAAATAGATTATTCACATTCAATGCACATGCATGAAAGAAAAATCTTGATAATGTGTTTCTACCAATTACATGGAAGCACAGGAATTGCAATATAATCTTAAATGATTTTGTTAATAGATGTTAACATCAGCCTCAATCCAGCTCTCTTTAACAAAGCAAGAAAAGCATCAGTATATAAACACATACTTACAGCATTTGTAAAAGCTGATAGAACCTCTACTCGCTTGTACCTGCAAAAGAGGTGACACCTGTCATCAACGAATATGCCATAGAAAAGCTTGGACTAAGTTCTACGAAGTATGTGTTTATGTCGAATAGCTCAAGGAAAATATTGACCTTTAAATGAGAAATTAAACCAGTATTCATGATAGGTAGAGGACTTCAAACTGTATACTATGTAAAGTTACCATAGTTACAATCATACTCTTTATGTTTTAAAAATTTAACTTGACTATTTTTCATTCCTATGGATTATTCTACTTAACCTTATAAACAAGCTTCAATAGGTTATGCAAAATACAAGGAGACAAATAGGTTAGATAAATTTATTAATATCTAACAAATGACCACAAAAGTAGGTCAATGGGACTGCTGAGTATGATAGTGCCAACACATAATGGGAGTGCAGAAAAAGAGCTCCTAAATAAAGCAAGATGCCTACAGAGCATGGGAGCCCCCGCAACAACCATTAATGTCTAAATATTCAGTAAGATATGTAATATGTATGGGATCCCATGTGGTCAATTCCTCCTCAGTCATGGATTGCAGGCCTACAGAAAACAAGTATGTTGAGTATGTTCCCATGATTGGGTCCTATTCCTATCCTTATAACCTAGCACCAAATAAATATTCAATACCACAAGTAAATGCTGGAAACAAAAATAGCTGAAACGAAGGTTTGGGTTTTCAAACTGAAGGAGCAGAAAAGTATGAGGATGAAATGTTGTTGAACTCTCTGTGGGTAGAGGAGACAGAAAGGATGAGCACTGGAAACTTTTTGGAGTCCCGAGATAGAAGAGAAAGGAAAAGAGGAAATCATCAAAGCATGGTGATAATGCCCCTTGAAAGGAGAGATTTTGATCCTTTTGTTCAATCTCAGCATGAAGCAAGCATTGCTTTTGGTCAAGTAGACACTCAAATGTCATATTCTCTATGGGATGAAGGTGATGGTGGTATCTAGGAGAAGCAGCTGGATAGGGTTTCACAGGAAGATATTCTTTCTCCAGAAATGCAAGGACTTTCAGAGTCTTGATACAAACTTATTTCTTGGGGATATATCTGATAGAGTCTTGATACAAACTTAAACTATAACCTAATTCACCCAATAGTCTCAACCCTCTTCCCTATACTACTCCCTAGCCTACCATAAGTGACTGCTTAACCTACAGCCTAGCTACAAACCTTAGGACAGACCCTTACACAACCCTCGTTCCCAAAACTAAACCCTATCCTCTGTCCTACCCTTAGGCATGTCAAGGAAACATTTATTTCCTAATAGCCCTGAATAACCTAGATACTAAGCCCTAGTTACTAATTCATAAACTAAAATCCCTTGGACCATTTTCTTTGTCCTTGTACATACCTCGGCCTGTGAGAAAGGATCGCTATTAGTCTAGATCAGAGAAATAAAAGTCTCATTCAGACCTGAGACCTTCCCCTTTCGCTATCTAGAATTGGACCTTTACCCAAACCTCATCCTAAATTTCTTGGCCCTCCTCTAAAAACACCCAACATTCCTCCATTTTTTGGGTGTTTTCTATTTAGGATAGTCATAAATATGCTTCCTAAACCCCCTCCTAATTCTGTACAAACTAAATCTCAGACCCCTATTGTTCTTGTAACTATTTAAAACAGTCCCATACCCTTCAGTCTAAGTTTAACAAGCAACATATCCCTGATGGGACCCTACATAAACTCATATTCAGGATGACCATGATGCACCTCAGTCATAGCTGTTATAACATGTAATTAGCAGGCCTTGAAGGTTAGTTGCGTTCTTGTCATAAATCCTAAAATTGGGATAGTCTTGTCTCAGATTTCAAGAAGCATCTAGCAACACATATTGTCGATGTCCTACAAGTTACTGACAGTCCACAAATAAATAAGGCCATAACACTCTTATTCATACTTTCACTTGTGTATCACAATTTTTATTTAAGATACAAATAATAGTTGTTTATTGACATACTGTGGTTACTACTGGAGATTGCATTTCTCATAAAAAGTGTCACAACACTATCATAGTGGATTGTAAGTGTTTAGAAGTTGATAACAATTGGTGCTTGATTAATTTGTCACATATTGGTAATCATTTAAGGATTGGGGTTACATTTCTATCATATATCAATTGGTATTGTATATTTTCCACACATTGTTTTCATAGTAGTAAACATACTTTGCAACAATTTAGATTTGCTAAGTAACATTTAATATATTCATTGTTGTATCTTTATGGATAATATTTGCTCAATTGAATTTGTCCTTAGATTCCTTGGAGTATTACTATGTGAATGTGCACTTGCAAGAACTTTCACCCTTTCACTTTTTCATACAACTAGTTCTTGATCAATCTAAATATTATTGATATACTTTTTCCACTTCTGGAAACTATCAACATTTTGAGTTTGCATTGATTATTGGAATACATACAGAGTGCTACTGTGGCAAGCAATGTATCTATTATGGGATCTAAGTTCAACAAGATAAGCATAGTATATACTAGTTGAGTCTCTTCCATTTTAATGAGAGTGGTGTCCCTAAGTGGGCATAAATCACTAACCTAAATGGAAGATAAATTGATGTTGAAATAGATTTTATTCTTCTCACACAATTTAGTATTTCTGCTTCTCACACAATTTAGAGTTTCTGCTTCTCACACAATTTAGTGTGTCCTAGCATAAAATAGCATCACAACCTTCAATTACCTAGACAATTGCTCCACCGTCAACAATTTTTTGTACTTGTTGACAATTGATTTTCTTGCAGGAGGCATTTTTTGTTTGTGATCGGAAAGTAATTGAGGTGTGTTATCTTTTTTGGTTCTCAAATTTTCCAACTTTATATGTAGGCTTCCTATTTTTGTTTCTCCTCAATTTAGTTGTATACAAATTTTTCCCTTCCTATCTAATTAGAGGGTGGATAATGCATCGCTACTACAAATAGACACAATGTGGTGTTATTTCATGTAGCGTGACATATCCTGTTTGGTTGTGGTTGGAATGTAGTTAAAAGAGTCTCACAAAGGGATTGAACATTGCTATGGTGAAAATATAGAGAGAGCTAGGGTTCTACAAGGAGGATTTTGTCCAGAAATTGCCACGTAAACTCTCTTTCAAGCTTGATCCTATCCTAAAGGAATATGTTCATACGAATCATTTGTTTTGGTAGAGTTTACTAGAGATTTATTCTAAACATCAGCTATCTTATGGTTTTTGGATTCTATGAGTTTAAATTTGTTCACCTTACAGCTAGGAACCATGTCATACTGAGACTATACTTTGAACATGCTATATATGTTATGAGTGGACCTAAATGTTGTTAGTATAGATTTGTTCTTTTCCACATTTGGATTGCATTAGAAGGTGTCCTTCATAGATTTAATTGCTAAATAATAATGATTGGATAGATACACATGCCTGGAGCTTCTGGAAGGTGTTGTGGCTTACCACACAGGATTATTGGAATAGTCTTGCAAAGCACTAACAACAGCTCAAGCCAAATATCAGCAGGTATTTAGTCCAAACTTCGAATTTACGTTAATAGTGAAATTCATTTTATTTGTGGACTATGTTGTTTACTTGAAAAAATTTCCTTGTAGATTTCATTTATAATTATCTTTTATTCTTACAAATATTCAGTTAATTATAATGGCATTTCTATGTTCACTATGCTGACTTTGTCTATTTTTGTGGATAGCTTCAAGTCTCAATTGAATCCTTGTCAACACTTCTCAATATAGGTTTTATGACAAAGCAGTCAAGAAGGGATTTAAGAATGTATGGTCAAGATATTCAATGTGCAGTAGAGTTTTCCATTGAAGAAAGAGAAAGAATTGCAAATAAATAAGAGGTAGATAGACAACAGTATAGAAACATCGGGTGGGTACTCAATTCTATAGAAAATTAAATTTAATGACCAGGGACAGCTAAATTAAATTTAAGGAGGATTAGTTTTTGAATGTCATATAGGTATTCTATTCTATGAACAGTCTGGTAGCACCCAGGGTCCTCTGTTTTTGGTACTGAAGACAAAGAAAACTTATAGGAAAAAGCATGTCTTTACTGCTGCTTTACCTGATGTTTATAAGATCATAATAAAATGGCCATTTCCAGGGAGCAAAATTCTTATGGTAGAACACCACTGGGAAAGGTTGTGGACATGACAAGTCACAAAACTTATTACCCTACTCATTACCCTACAAGAATTGGGGGTAGTACCAGAGTGACTGCTCTCAAAGCTAACTGAATTGAAGATAAGGAACCAAGGGAATCCTACAAAATTGTTTGACGTCCCTCAAGCAACAAGTCACTATTGCCAAAGTTAGTATCAGCAATTCCTAAACTGGGTGCTTCCAGCTCATCAAAATTGAAGAATACATGAAAGGTGCAGCCAAATTCTGTTGCATCAGGGAAGCCAAGTTCAACTCACAATCTCTCTGCTGGATTGGGTCAGATTGGGCAGGTTTTAGAGACATTGCATAAGGGAGAACTGAGAAATAATAGTAGACTTGGTCTATCATAAATATCGAATTTGACAATCTCTGAAGGATCAACCTTTGATGTGGAATTTCTTCAGGGAACACCAACTTCTTCTATGAGCAGCAGAAGCCTCTTTCATGGTGGTTCTAGCGTGGGAATGAGAGATAAAAGACTTGTTCCTAGCAGGTTTCTAAATAGATAGGGAATTTGGAATGACATGGAGTTATTGAATGTAAACAATGGTTTGTCAGATTTGATGTATGGGTAACAAAAACATAATTGGACTGGCATAGAGGATCCCCAATACTTTCTCTTATTAAAACCCCTGGATCTCAGCTTCTAGATATTACTCAACTAAAATGTACATTAAGAATTCCATTGACATACATATTTAGAATGAACAACTCAGTGAGGAGTTCATGATATTATAACCAAACCTCACTAGTATAATACCTGAGATTGGCTCCCAAACATTGACATCTGATCATTTAAAGGGGACTAAATTCCAAAACTATACATCCTCCCACCACTATAACCTACCCAAAGTAGCCTCAATCTCTAAAGAAAGCCCATACAATCCAAATAATTCAAATTCACAAGTTCACTCAATCTTGGATCTAGGAATGAAAACACTAGCCAGAGTTTTTGCTAAAAATGCATTTCCAGATGAGAGGACAATAAATCTAAGGTGTCTGGTTTGGTTTTACACCCCTCCAATGCTTGGTAAATATAAGGGATATAATAGTGTTAAGTATTTTTGTTCAAAAATAAAAGAAACATTTTCAAGTCGTATAATTAAATTTGATTAGAAGGAATTCCTCTCTACTCTGGTAAATAGTAATAGACGTGGATAATCATTAATGTTAATATAATTACAAGTGAATTAGTGCAACCTGTAACTCTTCATTACATAGTTAAGTACAAGGCAGTGGTGACCATGTCTTTATGATGCAGCTACAAGTTAAGAAAATGGTTTCCTAGTTACTAGGAAGTCAAGAGGGACACATGATGTGTGTGCCAAGAAATACACTTCTTTCACTTTGATGTGTTGATCAATTCTCCAAACCGCTTAAGCATATGTAAGGAACTGACCTGTTATTTGAGCAAGTTGACATAGGAGACTCTCCTATCTGGAATAGGTGCAAGTATTTATGGAATTCTCATCCCTACGAGAACACGATTAAGTTGATAGTATGTGGAGGTCTAGGCTGCTATGCATAAAAAGATAACTTCAAAGCTCTGTGTTTGTGATCTCCTCATCCTTTGGTAGGAGCAATTGCTATCACTTAGACTAGAAGAAGAGGAAAAGACATAAATAGACGGACTTACTAACATTTTGGAGCTCTCTAATTTTACAAAATCATTTCCCAGTGAGGATATTATCTGGGAAAATATTCCACTCGGAAATCATGGTTTACATTGAAATTTAAAACTCAAAACTTAGGGGGGGTCTCTCGTCAAAATTATTTGCCATAATCACAGCCTCAACACATACGTGAACCCAGAGTACCCACAAAATATCATTGATTAGTTTGCTACTCATTCAACTTACTGTCCCCAATAATCCCTGCAGGAACAAACTCCATCCTAAAATGATGGAAACGATTTGTATCCCTTACCACAATTTCTCTCTTGACAACCTTGGATATGAACTTAATGGAATTGTGGCAATCACCACACATTCATAGATTCTTCATGATCCTCATAGTTTTCTCCATGGGCGTACTGATAATCCCAAAGGAAACTACCAGCTTCTCACTATGAAAGCAAAGAAGGGCTCCCTTCTGTTCTTCTTGCACATCATGAAGCATAAATTTTGTTTCAGGCACAAATCTTGTTGCCTTCATCTACTCATTCAATGTCTTTAACTTCGCATAGATTCATTTTGCTTGAGGGTGAAATTTTTCATATGAAACAAAGGTATGCACCTTGATTTTGACTTCGATCTAGCTAAGTCCTGCCTCTTTTTTCACCCCACGTTCTCTCATCATATTCCTTACTTTGGTAGCATCTTCCCACCTTCCAACTACATCATATATGTTAGACAACAACACATGATTTCCTAAGTTGTGCAGATCCAACTCAAAAAGTTTCTCTGCAGCAAGTTTACCCAGCTCCATATTGCCATGCATTCTACAGGCTCCAAGTAAAGCACCCCACATGGACGTTGTTGATTTAGATGGTATTTGTTTGATAAACTCATCTGCTTCTTGCAACCGTCTAGAGTAGCCAAGAATATCAACCATGCAAGAATAGTGTTCCCCTCTTGGTGTAATGTTATAATCTTGACTCATAGAATCGAAGTAATGCTGACCTTCATCAACTAGCCTTGCATGGCTGCATGCAGAGAGAACACAAAGGAATGTGACATCATTTGTTTTCATTCCTGCCAGCTCAATTTCTGAACAAAGCTCTAGAGCCTCCTTTACTAGCCCATGTTGTGCGTATCCTATAACCATTGCATTCCATGCAGCCAAATTCCATTGAGGCAAATTGGAAAAAGACTTTCCTCTTTTATACACCCACATTTTGCATACATGCTAACCAGAGAACTTCCCACAAAAGTGTATGAATCAAATCCAGATTTATGCTAAGGCAATAAACCTGCCTGCCCTGAGCACTGTAGTAAGTATTCTGGTCTACTTTTACAATGATGTTGCAATGGAGTAGAACTATTGGTGTCATGCTGCTCCTTTTTTCTATTCATGTACAGGTAATCCAATCCCAAAACTTCAGCAGACTCTTCTTCTTCTTCTTTTTCAGTTTTGAGTTTACTATTTGGGTTAATCCACAGACCTGGGTAACACTTTTTGGCAAGCGCATTTCGGCAAAAACAGAAAAACGCACCTCGGTCGAGGGCTTGTTAAGCCCTCAACCGAGGTCTTAATATCTCGACCGAGGTTTTATCAAGCCCTGGACCGAGGTATTGCGGGCTTTACAAACCCTCGGTCGAGGTATTTAAATACCTCGACCGAGGTATTTAGATACCTCGGTTGAGGGCTTAAAAAAATAGACTTAGCCCCCATTCAAACAAATGGAAAATTTCCTGTGCCTTGCAGAGGTGTAAACCCTACCATTCCTAGCACATAATAGAGCGGAGTTGATACCGATAGATTCACCAACGAATATTCTATCCATTGAGGTATCATACACGCATTTTGGCATTCATATGATATTTATTTTTTAATTACTT